>VZTZ01001078.1:243382-275456 GCA_013400955.1 Drymodes brunneopygia
GGCCCGCGGAGGGGGCGGCGATGGCGGGAGGCGGCGGCGGGCCCGGAGCGGGGCCGGTGGCGCAGGGGCTGAAGGAAGCGCTGGTGGAGACGCTGACGGGGATCCTGTGCCCGGTGCAGGCGGTGAGAGCCGCTGCTGAGGAGCAGGTGAAGGTGCTGGAGGTGACGGAGGGTGAGTGAGGGCCGCGCTGAGGGGATGGGGGGTCCCCAGGCCGCCGCCGCCGCCACCGCAGCGGTTCCCGGTACGGGCGCCTCATGGCAGCGCCTTGGCCTCGGCCGAAACTTCCAGCCTCGTCGCTCGGGCCGGCGGAGCAGGCGGCTGTGGCTGGTTTCCTGCCGGCTGCCGGTGTGTGCCCGATGTCCCTCACGGAATCACAGAATAGTTGGGGCTGAAAGGGACCTTTGGAGATCATTCCGGCCAAGCCCCTGCCCACTTAGAGTCACCTGGAGCAGGTGACACAGCGGCGCGTCCCGGTGGGTTTGGAATGTCTCCAGAGAGCGACCTCCCTGGGGAGCTGCTCCAGTGCTCTGCCTCCCTCAGTGTAAAGAAGTTCTTCCTCATGTTGAGGTGGAACTTCTTGTGATTCAGTTTATGGCCATTGCTCCTGTCGCTGGACTCTACTGAAAAGAGTCTGGCACCAACCTCTTGGCACCCGCCTTGGCGGTACTTGTATGGACTGCTGAGATTTCCCTCTCAGCCTTCTCCAGACGAAACAAGCCCAGCTCCCAGAGTCTCTGCTCATCAGAGAGATGCTCCAGACCCCTCATCAGCCTGGTGGCCTCACTGGACCCCTCCAGTAGCTCCTTGTCTTTCCCCGGAGCAGCCCCTGCCCCGCCGCGGGGCTCGGTGCCCGGACGGACGGGCTGGCTCCCGCCTGCAGCGGGGTCACGGCGGGGCGCGTTCGGGGCAGGGCTCCGGTCAGGGGGACGGGAGGGCTCTGGCCGTGGGTCGGTCTGGGGTGCTGTGTGAGAACTGGGCTCCGAGGAGCGCTCTGAGCTCACCAAGGGTAGGATGTGGAGGGGCTGGGGTGGTGAAGCAGCATTTTGTTCCAGCTCAGCTGGAGTCTCCAGGCTTGCTCACATGAGGGTCATGGAGAACCCTTCCATCTGCAGCCCCTGCCCTGCTCCCACAGGGATCCCTTTCACCGCTGGATGTGTGTCCTGGTGTGCCCATGTCCTGCATGTTGTTATCTGTACATTGTGTGTTTGAGGCTGAGAGTGGTCAGGATGTAGCTGTGCCTTCATCCAGTGTGAAACTCCAGTGACAGAGCTTCGTTGTCTGTTATGGAGAGCTGAGGACAAGCAGGACAGTGGAGCTGGATGGCAACTGGCTTATGGCTTTGGAAAGAGAGATTTCAAATCAGCAAACATCCCAAGTTCTGGCAGTGTCTCTAATCATTCCATTACTCCTTTGGCCTTTTCATGGTGGCATTAGGTCAGTTCATGCACTGGATGCCTTTTCTGTGTGGAAGATACATTTAAAAACCTGTTAATGCTAACATTTTATTTTGCTTCAGCTCAAATGACTGGAGTTTGTAGAAACCACGGGAAGATTTGCAGGTGATCTGCTGTGATGGGAGCTGGAGAGTGCAGCACTGCAACCCTGGGCCTGAAGTTTTGCCTGTGGCCTGGCAGCTTTGTGGGCTGGATGTTTGTGGACCCTTCTGGAAATTTTGCCTTACCTTTAGTCTGCTTGCACTATTCTGAAGGTGTTGAGTGAAGTGTTTTGTGAACTTGTTCTGCTCCTGAACTTCAGCTCAGAAGTGTTACCAGAGGCAGTTTGTGGTACAAAGCAGGAAGGTGTAAGGATGAGACAGGTCAAAATTGGTGTTGTTATCGTGCTGTTCTGGGAGTGAAGGAAGGCAGATTGTTTGACAAAATGTTTGCTGTTGTCCATTCCCTTAACCTGCTTGTACCACACTCAGAGGAGTGGAGTCACCTACCCTTCTGTTTTGTCATGGTTTCACAAATATACTGAAGTCCCTGATATTTCTCTGTGGTTGTAGGGCCAGAACTCTGAGGTCTGGTGCAGGATCTGTCTCTGTGACCTGGAGGAGGCTGCAGAACACCTGCACAAGCAGTTTGCAGGTGACACCAAACTGGAGGGGAGGCAGCTGATGTCCTGAGGGCAGGGCTGCTGTCCAGAGAGCCCTGCAGGAACAGAGCCAGAGGAATTCAACAAGGACAGACAGCACGTTCTGCTCCTGGGACAGGAGAGCTCACTGCTGGGATGTGGTCAGGCACTGCCTGCCCGGGGAGCAGCTTTGGGACAAAGGGCCAGGAAATGCCAGTGGCTGGTGACAGGGCCAGCAGTGTGCCCTGGAGGCCACCTGCATGCCGGGCTGTCTGAGCAGCATCAGAGGCAGTGATCAGCCCTCTGCAGTCAGTGCTTGTTAGACCACACCTGGAATACCTGGGGGGTTTTGCTTCCACCCCCCAGGATGAGACACAGCAACAAAGGGGAGTGAGTTCAGCAAAGCCCATCGGTTCGGTGGGGGAATTGCAGCACTCACCATGTGAGGTGATGCTGGGGCTGAGGGGTTTTCCACTGGGGAAGCAAGAGGGTTTTGGGGCTGGGTCTGACAGCAGCTTCTGATAACTATGAGGAGGTTGTCAGGACACTGAGAGGTGGGAGAGGATGAGGGATAAATGGGCACAAACTCGAAACAAGAGGTTCTAACTGGATATAAGGAGCTTTTAAGCAGATTGTGTGTAAAAATTGTGTTGTTTCCATCCTTGAGTATCTCCAAGACCTGCCTAGAGAATCTGAGCACTCTGATCTAGTACTGCAGAATCTGCTTTGGTCATGGGGGTTTGACTGGAAACCTCCCGAGGTCTCTTTCAGGGAATTATTTTGCACACCTTTGATTCCTCCTGTCTTGTCCTGGTCAAGCAGCATGGAAAGAATAAGCTATATTCTCCTTTCTGTGCTGTCTTTGGTATGGCAAAGCTTGCAAAAACCAAGAGGAAGAGCTACAGGAATCTGGTGTGTGCCAGCACCGTATTATTGAGGTAGAGAAATGTAGATCATGTGTGTCACAAGCACTTTAAAAGAGCAAAAAACGTATCATTAAGCTTACCAGGTTTGCCATAAACAGCATGTGCTAAAGAAGGGTCTCCCAGAGTTTAGAGGGACTCAAGCATTTGATTACTGTGCTACAAGTTGGGCTGTAAAAAACTTGCCACTTAGGGACTAGCTAAGTGTTAAACTGATAAACATGGGACAGCCTTTAGTGAGGGCTCCAAGGTGAGGAGCAGCAGGGGCTGGTACAGGGGAGTGGGTGTGGATTTTCCTCTGCCTGTTATGGTTAAAATTCAGCAGTTGGAATGAGAAGAGATGGGCACATGAAGTTGTTGTGGCAGAAGAATTGTTTGAAGGAGTCCTGGGACTCCCAAAAAGCTCTTAGGAAGTTCACTTGCTGAAGGTTTTTGCAGAAACAGCTGCTGAGCACTGGCAGGGTCAGGAGTCCCAAGTGAAGCTGAGCTGCTCAGCACATCTGTAAATGGTGTGGAACAGAGTGAATAGTGGTGGGACAAAGTTGCTGATATTGCTGCTCAGTCCGGCCAGAGTGAGAATCAGTGGCACAAATTACAGGATGATTTCACAAGGTGTGTTGAGTGCAGACAGAGAAGGTGTAGATCAGTGTTGGTCAGCAGAGTGGTGTTGGGGGAGGGGGAGACAGCCCAGATAATGCCCTAAAAAGTTATGGGCGGTCCTAACTATTGTCCTTGGGAGGAGAAATCCCATTGTCCGTGTGGAGAGTTCCCTGGAAATACCCAATCACTGCTCTGTCATGCTCCAATGAGCCAAATGGACCGTTAAGGAGGGAACAGAGAACAAAGCACCACAGAAATTCCTCGTGCTTCCACAGCCAGTGCTGCATGCATTGCTGGCCTGCTGCTCTGGCAGGGATCAGGCAGGGCAGCAAAAAGGCAGCACAGACACTCACAGAGGTGTGGAAAAGTTTCTGTTCTCAAAGGATTTAATCCATTGATTTGTCTGCTTGGGAGAGGGTTAGAAGAAATGGGGGCCCTGAAATAATAAGCTACAGAGAAGGTGAGTGAGGAGAGATTGTTTGTGGCTTCTTATAAAGCTGAGATCACAGAATCATGGAATATCCTGGGCTATCAGGGAAAATGAATCTGAAACAAGCAGAATTAGGCTATTGCCCCAGTGTGCAAACTGTGGAATTCATCACTGCTGGATGTTAGAGGCAGAAATGGTTTAAAGTGATTCAACATTCCTGGAGGAAAAAAACTCATCAAGAACCATTGAACACAGTGGTTGGCTATAACACCCACTTGAGGAGGTTCCTAATGCCAGCATTTCCTTGGGGGTGCATTGCTCTGCCCCCACCTCTTTTCCTAAGCTGCTCACAGCTTGGGTTGTATAATGTGGTTAAGCCAATGCAGCTGTTTTAGCCAGGTTTAGTTCAGGTGTTTAGAGGTTATTCATGGCAGTAAACGCTAGTGTTTGCTCTGTGAAATGCTGCAGATATGTTGAGTGTAGCAAGAAGTTGTGAAGAAGGGATTTCAAAGGAGATACTTCAAACCAGCACAGCCGCTGGAGAAGAATGACCTCAATCTTTCTGTCTTTTGCTGAGAAATGAGGGAAGTGTGAATGCAGTTTTAGAGGTGTGCTAACAAAAGGAGTGCTTTTGGAGCAGTTCTTGGGCATCATGATGGAGGAGGAAGTTCCTCAAAGCAGCACATGTGTAGACTGCCAGAACTCTGGCTAAGCATTCAGTTCTTGCTTGGTGTTTCCTCCTAGTCTGTCTGCAGATCCCCACCAGGCTGAAAACCTGTCTAGAGGGTTGTCAGTGGCTTATTGTCAGACCCAGGGGATTTTTATGGCTGAACTCTTGGTCACTGCAGCAGTGAGTACATCTGGTGTCCCAGTGATGGCACTGCAGTCTGCCTGGGGAGCAGGACTAAGGTGTTGGAAAATATAAATATTGTAAATCTCAGGCAGAGCACTGTATGCAGAGGGAATACATCAAGTGCATATATGTATACAAATTAAGGAATGTGAAATAGAGTACTGAGTTGTAGCTGCATGAAGCCGTTGCAGTTACTCTGGCTTCCTTCAGACCTATTTTTACCCTTTTTACGTTTCCATTTATACTCTTTATACCCTTCCAACTTACCCTTCAAAGACGGGGCTGAAATGCAATGCCACACTCGAGCATGGAAATCGCAGATAGCACATAAAATAATGACTGCTTCAGTTAAGAGAAGTATTATGTTAAGTACATCTTGGAATGAGGCTCCCTGCTTCCACAGCTGGGATAAGAGGGTTATTTTCCTCTTTCTTAAATGCATGATCTATGAAGAAAGGGTAAAGGAACTGGGTATGTTCAGTGTGTGCTTGGGAAAGCGAGAGGCAATTATCTCCCAGCCCAGAAAAGCCTCTTAGCAGTGAGGTGGGTATTAGGAGACACTCAATAACCATTTGTGAAGCACTCAGATGTGCTGCTGAGGGAAGCTGCAGAACTCCTTTTGAGAAGAATTTTCAGTCTGTTTTTGTAGGGGATGCTGTCAGCACGTTTAGCCTGTCTGCAGGAGGCAGGGTGTGCTGACAGAACCCCAGGGCATAACTTTTGCTTCACAGCTTTTAAGAACTAAAACGTCACAGATGTGTTTCTTAAGCAGACTAGTGAAATTAAATGAAGTATTTAGGACAGTTATCAGCTGCTTGGAACTTAAAATTGCAATTTGAAGCGAATTTATTGAGTTGTATGGATTTACCCTACCAGAACAGCTGCTCTTCCTGGCTTTTATTTCCTGTGCTCAGCATCAACAGAATTGTTACAAGTGTTTGAATTTTGCCTTTGTCGTGGAGCTTGCATGGCAAGAAGCCACAAGAAACTCTTGCTTTTTCTGGACAGACTCTTTGCAGGAGAAGGACCCCCAAAGGATTGTCCAGGCAGTGCTGGGCAGGGTTTGCTCAGGGAGGTTTGGTGTGTCCTGGGCAGTCAGGGGGTGAGGGCTGAAGCAATGCCTGCACATCCCTGTGGATGAACCCAGGGTGTCCAGAAAGGGACTGCTGGCTGCCAGCCTGCTGCTGCCTTACTCCATCCTGGGTCTTTTCCATGCATCTCTCCTGTAGGAATTTGAGTAATGATTTTACGTCGTAGATAAGATTTTTGTATATATATTTAAAGTTTAAATAATTTGCTTGTTATTAGCCTGCATTGCAACATTTGTTGCCCATGAGAGAAGTAAATAAGATGCCAAGACAATAAAAGAAGTTTTTGTGGAGAGCAGAGGGGAGAATTAATGTTCATGATTCATTTGTGTAGCTGTGCTTTGGAGTTGCCTTCTCCTGCCCTCATATGAGTCACTCAGTTGGTATGATGTCTTTCTCTAAAATCTTGGTGACTTTTGCTGTGCGGCAATAAAAGTTACAATACCAATATTTGGGTTTTTTTCCTTGCAGAATTTGGTGTTCATTTAGCAGAACTGACTGTGGATCCTCAGGGAGCTCTGGCCATCCGGCAGGTGAGTTTGCCTGGAACTGCAGAAAGAATTTTGATGAAATTTCCTTTGTTTTTTTTAAATATTCTTCCATGTTTCCAGGTGAAAAATTGGAAGTAGCTTTCTGTTACTGTTTCCCCACTTTCTTTAAAATTTCTCCAGAGTCTTTGTCTTTCAACATTATTCAGGTGTTATACACTTACATTTTTTGAAAATTTTTTTTGTACTCAATAAACCTGGTGCTGACACAATACTGGAAATGGACACAACTTAGGAGGTGGGTGATACACACCAGCAAGCAGAAGTGTGGCTTGTCTTGGCAGAAACTTTTTCTGTAGGTATTTTCCTCCTTGAAAAGGAAGTTTTAGTTCTGTATTTTTTAGTTACTTTGTGGCTGTATCTTGTGCCTTTCTAGAGCTGCTGCCTCGGGTCAGTGCTGTGCTGGTCATTGCTGCTCAGTGAATACCCAGCAGTTCTTTTTACTGCAGTAACTTTGTGGTCCATTTAATGGATTTTTTGCATTTTTGACAAGTCCTGATGTCCCTCTGAAAGAAACATGATGGGACAGGAGGCTGAGCAAATGGGTCAGGGGTGATCCTTGCAATGTCCCTGATTCCTGACCTCTCTCCTGACACAGCTGGCGTCCGTCATTCTGAAACAGTATGTGGAAACTCACTGGTGCTCTCAGTCTGAGAAGTTTAGACCTCCAGAGACCACAGAAAGGGTAAGACTTGGTTTCAAGATATCTCGTTTGAAACACTTTATCCATCTAGAATATTAATTCTGTAGGCAGTTAAAGAAGTATTAGTGCCCTTGGGTATTTTGAGGATTAATGGCTTCAGTTAAGGTCTTTTGACGTTTTCCACTTCAAAAAGCTGTTTTCAGTTGCTTAAAACAACACTGAGCTTGAGAAGCTTGGGCTGCTTCCTGGAGGGAAAGTTCAGCCACAATGCTTCTGCTGCTCTCAGAGCAAGACTAGGAGAAAAGCTGCTTCCTAAGTTTCACAAATACTGATTCTGGCAGACCTTTTTTGGAGATTTGCTAAATCTTTCATTATACATCTTGGGACTTAAAGGTTATTTTCCCATGACAAATTTTAGTTTAAAACTGCTGGGTTCCATTAAAAATCTGTTCAGCAGGAGTATTTAAGCTAAGATGGCCAGAGATTCCAGCCCTTTCCACTCTGACTGTTGACTGGAGCATCTTTCGTATCTAGAGTATGATTCATCCCATCCTGAGATAATTGCTTGAATTATGCCCCAGAAGTGGCTTTTATTTCTTCCTGTCCCTTCAGGGCTGGGTGACTGTTATTGTTTACTGAAATCTTCCAAAATAAGCAAACATAGTCCCTGACACTGGAGCTGGGATTTATCTCGGCTAACTCTGGATGCCTTCCATGTAGATCTGTACATCCTGTGTAGTTGCAGCTGTGAGCTATTTGCCCTGTGCTTGTCTGATGCTGTGTGTGAGAATATGCTGTGTTAAAACACACCATGATGCTGTGTGTGAGAATATGCTGTGTTAAAACACACCATGATGCTGTGTGTGAGAATATGCTGTGTTAAAACACACCATGCAGTTTTCCCTAAAGAATTACGGGCTGTAGCGTGCAAGAGTGTTGTTGTCTCCTGGTTGTTCGTTTTGTAAAACCAATATTGAATCAATATCAGGTTACAGTCATAATTTTTTTTTATTAGACTATGGCTGTGGGTCTGTTCTAAATGGTGTTGTTGTCTACAGGCAAAAGTTGCTATTAGGGAGCTGCTGCCTAACGGGCTGAGGGAGTCCATCAGCAAGGTGCGCTCCAGCGTGGCCTACGCCGTGTCAGCCATCGCCCACTGGGACTGGCCCGAGGCCTGGCCCGAGCTCTTCAACCTCCTCATGGAGATGCTGGTCAGCGGGGATGTCAACGCAGTGCACGGGGCCATGAGAGTGCTCACAGGTGGGTGGGCTCCAGGTCTGGGCAGGGCTGCTGTGGGAAGCTGTTCAGGTTTTTCCTTGTGCCGCTGTTCTGCCACGTTTCGTCCAAATTGAAGAAATTGGGATTCTCTTCCTCTCTTCTCCTGAGCCTGGTGCCTGTCACTGGCTGTGGAATTATGTGCTCAGCAGGTGTCATGAGAGCTGGGGAAGGAGGTGCTGTGCTGCAGCTCAGAGCTCAGCAGGGACTTGGATTTTAACACCCTGTTTTCCAGATACCTGCAGTTTTTAGTGTGGTATTTTTCTGCTTGCCCCTGAGGATTGCCTCGGGTAGATCAGATGACTCTGGTCTAGTGAAGTGCAAATCAACATGTTTCAATACACTTAGTGTTTCCCAACGGTTCTGTTGTTGCTGTTGCCTACAAATTTGGTTTCTTATACGAACTTCTCTTTTTCCATTTTTCAGAATTTACCCGAGAAGTGACAGACATACAGATGCCACTTGTAGCTCCAGTTATTCTTCCAGAGATGTACAAAATTTTCACAATGGCAGAGGTATGATCTTCACAGTGAAGTTGGGATTGGATGAAATTAGTGGGAATGTTTCTTGGAACAGAGAAACTCCAGATTTAATGGTTAAGTCATACTGTAGTACGAGTTAGACTTAAAGAAGTTTTTTGATGATGTGATAGTTGATGGCAGCTAATGTTTCAACAGAAAACTTGAAGCCAGTGATAAAACAAGAGAATAAAACTAAAGCAAAAATGAAATACAATTAAAAGATAATTAAGGGAAGTATCTTGTGTAATAAGAATGTTGTGTTCCTGATGTTTGACTTTTCTCCAGGTCTATGGGATTCGCACGAGGTCGCGTGCAGTGGAGATATTTACCACGTGTGCCCACATGATCTGTAACATGGAGGAGCTGGAAAAGGCAAGAGTTCAACTTGACATACAAGATACTTTGAATTCAAACTGAGTGAGGTTCTAAATAATTGTTGGTATGGAAATGAAACATTGGGAAATTACGTACTGTGGCAGCTGGAATTCGGGGGAAGAGGCTGTAATTTAATACATGTAAAGTAGCTGACTCCCTGCTTTACATGCATGCCTTGATAGTGGGACTTGGTTTTCATAATGAAATTTAATTTATGGTTTATCAACAGACATGCTGCTGATGTCTTGTAACAGCTCAGGAAAGGGGGGAGTCAGAATGGGGAGGAGATAGAGAATCATCCCTTTGTTTGGAAATCCCTGGCTTAGCTCCAAGCCTTCAGGTGAACCACGTGTCCTGATCAGCTGCCAGGCCTTGGGCACCTGGGGAACATGGGGCCCTTGGGCCAGGCTTTGGTTCCAGGTTCCTGGAGCTTCACCTGGTGCTTCAGGAGGCGCCTTGGCCTTGTGTTCCTGAAGGGGTGGGGGAAGCCAAACCCAGCCCAGTTTTGGAAGAATAGCTGTTTATAAACAAACACTGCTGTTAAGCAGCTTTACACATGAGTCTCTTGTCTGGCTCTAACTGAGCACATCTGCATTTTAAATGGCCTTTGACAAGTGTTTTTTTCAGCACTCCCAGAAAATAAATGGTTATTTTTAACTTTTTGGGGTGTGAGGACAGGGAAAGGTGACTCTCAGTCTAGTGGTTGGTCACTGCTGAGTGGCTTAATGTGCTGTTCACTCCCTGTTTGCACAAGGAGCAATCCAGTGCAGACTTTTGGAAAGTTCTGGTGACTACACTGTATGTGTACTGCCATGTAAGGTTATTCCTGCACTGTATCATGCAACTGGTGCCAGTATCCAAGAGATAGTAGTAGTTCCCCACTCTTATTTTGGAGGAGGGCTGAAAGTGTCCTTCACATTGAATATTAAACCTTTTCTATTGAAATTTTACTTAGGAAAAAAAAGGAAAGAAAAGGGAATCTTTTTTATAAATGGCATTTCCTAATTGATTTAAAAGTAGGAGTTTGCTGTCCTGGCTATGGAGTTATGAGGAATAATCTCAATAAAATTATTTTTGTCCTGTATTACTTACTCTGCCAAGAACTGCTTATGGAGTGATCTGACATCTGGAAAAATACTTGCTGCATTTTCCTAGGAAGAATCATCCTCCTGTTAATCTTCAGGCCAGCTGTTGATACTCAGCTTGTTTGGTTTGGGGGATGGAGGCTCTGCAGGGAGATAAATGCCAGCCATGGGGTTTGGAGTAATTGTGTGTGTGATGGAGTCACCCCAGGTTGGTTTTGTAGCCTGGGGGTGCTGGGGTGCAGGGCAGGATTCAGCTCAGCAAATGAAATGCCTCTCTAGGAGGGGGTGAGCACTGCTCCTGGGGCTCTCCAGACTGGATTGTCTGGATCTCTCTTGAGACTCCAAAGTGATGAGTTGGATGTAAGTGTGTGTTTTGTGTCATCCTGTGCCATGGGGTTCTGAAGAGTGAGATTCAGCTGAGCTTAGTTGCTAACATAAGGAAAGAGCCCAAGTGGTGTCTGAAACAGCTTTGATGTGACTTTGCAATATTTTGCAATTGCCATGAGTTCCTCTTCTATTTTCTATCAGAAAAGTGCAATTGCTGTTGTTTCTAGTGCTTTTCCTGTCAGATGTGGGGGTTTTGTATCTGGTATTCACCTGTGCTTGCATTGTCCATAACCAGGGTGTAGCCAAGGTCCTGATTTTTCCTGTGGTGCAGCAGTTCACAGAAGCCTTTGTCCAGGCCCTGCAGATGCCTGATGGACCAACATCAGACAGTGGGTTTAAGATGGAAGTTTTAAAGGTGAGTCACTCAGGGCTGATTAAGTGAAGAAAGAACTGAATACCAACACACACTCAGATGTGCTGGCAAACAAACTCGAGTGGCACATCTCCCAGTATTGCTAATGGTATGAACAGTGAGGGCTTTTGGCTCCCAGCACCATCAACAGTGAGAGAAATTGTTCATGGATTTTGAAGGTGCCTATGATGAGATCCACGAGGATCTGTCTGTAAAATGATGCTCAGGAATCCAATCCATAGGACCATCTGTCCTTGTCATTTGCTGATCTGATGTATCTTGGATATGTCTTGGACACCATAATCCATAGTTAAATACCAGTCTTTTTTAAAGGTGATGCAGAATTCTGCATCTGAGGAGATGTTACCATGTTCTTGCTCTGCTCCTTAGCTTAGAGGGCCTCTGCCTTTGACCTCTGCAGGGGAGGTGCAGCACAAGAGGATTTGGATCTGAGTGCACTGCTGTGTGTCAGGTGGCACCGATGGCAGCAGAGAATCTGTGTGGATTTAAACAGTAAATTCAGGAGATCTGCTGCTGACAAGTGGTTTGTAGGAGGCTCTTTGTGAAGAGATGAGTGTTCTGGCCGTTGACTTAAGGCAGTTCATGGTTTTGTCACTTAGGGTTTCTAAGCTGATTAGAGCAATTTTCTGAGGAAAAGGGGATTCAGGTGAAAGACCCATGAATTGCCTTCACTTCCAGAGAAATGGATTTTATAGTCATTGTAATGCAGAAGTAAGAAACCTCAGGGGATTATTTAAATCAGCTCTACAGATGAGGTCATTACAGGAACCCCTTGAAAATCTGATCCTATGGAAGAGGGAATTGAGACTTTTATATAGCACATTTTCAACCAGATGCAAACTCAATCCTCTCTTTTTTGCCTTAATGAAGTGCTGTGCAGCAATGACAGGAAGACTTTTTTCCTTCCCTGTCACTTGGGAGCTTTGTACTCCAAGGTTCAAGGCGTTCTTGATGGAAATCAGAGACAGCCCTGACCTAAACTGTTGTGCTGTTCACATCAGAATGTTCTGCAGGACAGTGTCAGAGGCTTTAAGGAATGCTACTGCAGTGTGCACATCTGCCTGATATCCAGTTATCCTGGTTAGGGGAGTGAAGAGTTTGGATCACATCATGGGGAACCACTGATGGTTAATGTGTCCCCAGTTGTTCCCAGTATAGTTACAAGTTCATAAGCAGTTATCATCAGGAAATCAGGGCCTTTAATCCTTGGAGGAGATGGGAGGTTTGGCCACAACAAAAATATCATCAAGTGGGAGGACTAGAAGGAAATACCCATGGTGTAATTTATTGTTGTGTTTGATAGTTCAGCATGAATTAAATTGCTGTCTCTAAGGATGAATGAGCTGCAACTGTGCAATTCTTGAATCCTAACTCCAATGTTGAACATGCTACTATTGATTGTTTTGAGAGAAACAGTGATTGAACATGACAGGTGACACATTTAAGGCAGATTTCATAACAATGGAATACAAATACGGTATACTTAGTGTGCAGTAATATATCAGGAACACCAATTAACAATTAACTAACAGTCTAAAGCATCTTGCAGCCTTGTTGTTGTACTTCTTCATTTGTGCCTAGAAGCTGTTAAACACCTGTGGGTCAGGGAGGTTATGCTTACATTTTTCCTGATGCCAGAACAAATAATGAGGTAGAAAAAATAATTAATCATGACCTCTTTGTTCTTGTATGGAAGATGAGGTGGCATCTGTGTCTCAAGACAAACTTCCTAAGTTTATGGACAAGGTATTTCACCTGCCCCTGCTGAACTCTGACTGACAGTCAGCTTTAGTGTGCTCTCTAGTGTGTATTTTAAGCTTTTAATCCAAAAATTTGGGGATTCCTTCTCTGTTTGAAGATGCAGTCAGGAAGAGAAACAATAAAAGGCTTTGATAGATTGACTTTAAGGAGCAGTGCTCTGAAGAGAAGAGGATAAGGGCTTTCTTGAGGGATTAATAGGTGATGGAGTAATACGTTG
The DNA here is from genome assembly GCA_013400955.1 of Drymodes brunneopygia. NCBI lineage: Eukaryota > Metazoa > Chordata > Aves > Passeriformes > Petroicidae > Drymodes > Drymodes brunneopygia. Next base: position 256,535 of record VZTZ01001078.1, read on the forward strand.
GGATTGGCAGAGGATCTGTGAAGCACTTCTTTGAGTTCAGACAAGCAGTGGGAATTGGTAGAATGAAGGGCCAGGGGTTGAAATACAACATCTGACAGGAGAGTGCTCTGTTTTTTAATGACTTGCTCTGCAGGACTGTGGTGACCTTGCAAATGCAGCCTTCTATTGTTCCAACTGCAGAGCCATTGAATTGAAGAACTCTGTTAGCACTCCAGCAGTGCTTCCTGCAGAGCTGGCTGGGTGTTGAGCTGAGATCTGCATGGGGTTCATGTGCAGTGGCTGTGGAACAAGGCTGTTTGGATGCTCCTGTGGCCCTAGGCAGGGTGTTGAATTTGCAGCAGCTCTGAAGATGAAGTTCACATCCTTTGCCAGCACCTGCATAATTTTTTTTTTCGGGAGACTTCAGCAGGTCTTTTCTATAGTGCTTCCTTCTAGCACCTGCCAAACTCATTCCCAAACCCACATATCTGGGTTATTCCTGACACCTGCTCCTCTCTAATACTGATAAAAATAGTCTGGTTTTACATGACATTAGAGTTTTTCTTCTGGGACTAGACACTTCCAGGATAATTGTATCCAGACAGTGCTGCAAAGTGCTTGGGATTTGAGTCATTGCCTCACTGCTGCATTATGGCATTGTCTTCACTCCAGAGTGCCACATCTTGTGTTATCCCTTTGCTTCCCTGCAAAAGAGGAAAAACTGAGAGAGGAGAATTGGTCAGTGTTTGAGCAAGAGAGGGGACCTGGGTGAGATGGAGACTTTGGATGATCTCAGTTGTTAATGAAACAGAGGCCTGTGATTTGAATGTGTTGATGGCTTTCTCAGTTTCACTTTTGACTGATATTCTTTTTGGTTCCAGGCTGTGACAGCACTTGTGAAAAACTACCCAAAGCACATGATTTCATCAATGCAGCAGATCCTGCCCATCGTCTGGAACACCCTCACAGAAAGTGCTGCTTTATATCCTTGGTAGGGAATGGCTTTGACTGGAATCAAATGAGACAAACTCAGTCTCATACCCAGTAATGACCTGACTGCTGGAGGAGTGCAATACATGGAGTGCTCTGCCCTGCCAGACAAAACAGGGGATTTCTGTTTCTTCAGGAGGCTCCTTTAGGTTTCTTTTAGCTTAAAATGTGTGCTGATTGATGCATGTGTCCATGTTACACTGGCTGTAGAAGTGCCACAAGCTCTGCATTGTTTCTGGTACTTTTTGGTAAAAATTGTCTTCTTAAAAAGATGCTAGTCACAGTTAATCAAATAATATGAAGGATGTGCTGAAGTGATGTGTGAGGGGTTTGTGGAAAGTGGTCTTTGAACTTAGGCAGTGCACAAAGCCAGGAACTCCTGGGGCTGTTTTCCCTGTGAAGCACGGGGCTCTACACAAAATCAAAGGGTTTTACAACAACAAAACCTTCCCAAGTTATCAGGAATTTTAAGACAGGAACAGATTAATTCCAAAATAGATGTTGTTCTTTAGGGAAAAGCATTTCCTTAACTCCATCCACTTATGTGAGAACAGAAGTAAATTACACAGAAGAGGTGGAGGATCCTGTGGATTCTGATGGTAAGAACTTGCACTTCACTTCTGCTATTTGTAGAGGAATGGAGTTACCTAAATATTGCTGTCAAAACAGTGACTGAAATCCTGTGGGAGATTGTGCTAAAGGTGCATTTACAATGTTAGAATGGTGTCCATCACTTCTTTGCAAATTACTTGTGATTGTGATCAATGAAGCCACACAATTTAAGTTTTGTAATGGCTCAAGGGGTGAGTTCAGCAACAATATTGTGGTAAAAGTAGTGGGACAAAAGAAAATGAAATAGGTTTTAGGTTGAGCTTGATAAATTTTAATGAGGGGTGTGTGGTGGGAAGAGAGCAGAAAGTGATGAGGGTAGAAATCCTCAGGGGCTACTGCTGCACTTGCTGTTCCATGAGAATAAATAAATATCTGCTCAGACAAGCTAGCAGTTTGTAATTATTTTCACATCCATTTGTAGATTTTTGTATATTGGCATATTCAGTTATGTTCTTTTTTGTTTTTTCCACTTTGTTCAGGTGAAGTTTTGGGCTTTGAAAATCTGGTGTTCAGCATATTTGAATTTGTTCATGCCTTGTTGGAAAACAACAAATTTAAGAGCACAGTGAAGAAGGCTCTGCCAGAGCTGATCTATTACATCCTGCTTTACATGCAGATCACAGAGGAGCAGGTGAGCATCTTTGTGTTGTGTAGAAAACAAAGGAAAAGGCAGTTTTAAGGTCTCCCTGGAATCTTCTCCAGGCTGAACAACCTCATCTCTTTCAGGCCTTCTTCCTTCATTCTTCCATGATGCCTTGTGCTGTGAGAATGAGGATCATGCTGAAAGGGATAAAGTTTCCTGTGAGAGTGAAAATGTTGTGCTAGTAGGCTGAAATAATTTGTACTGAAATTCTACATGGCTCCTGGTCTCCCAAGCCTGACAGCCATCATCTTTTAGTTTAGGTAGACATGCATAAAGACAAGCATTCTGTTAAAAGATTTATCTGCTTCTCCCATTCCTCATCTAAAAATAAAGCTGTGTAGCATTGATTCCAGGTCAGTCATTAGTTCTGTCAAACGCTGATCTCAAATGAGGGGCAGAAGAGCAAGATGAGCTCAGAACAAAGAGAGTTTCTTCTTTTCTAAGGTTTCTCCAGTGTAATAGAAGAAAAATCAGTTGAGGATGAAGACTTCTTATGGCAGAGAAAAATTCTGAAAGCAGTTTTCCAAAATAGGTTGTGAGGAACAGCAAAGCCTCCTTTTACCCATGGAGTCATGAATTCTCAGCTGCCATATCCTTTCTGTCTCCTCTAGATAAAAGTTTGGACTGCAAATCCACAGCAGTTTGTGGAGGATGAAGATGATGATACATTTTCCTACACAGTGAGAATTGCTGCACAGGATCTGCTGCTGGTATGAAATGTATTCCACATTTAAATACTGAAATAGTGATAGCAAGTATCAAACCTGGGTTCAGGAGGGGCGTTTAGAGAAAAGGCCAACTTTTAACAGTCCATCCAAATGAGTGTTACCATTTCCTTGTGCACAGGCTGTGGCTGCTGATTTCCAGAATGAGAGTGCAACTGCTCTGGCTGCAGCAGCTACGAGGCATTTGCAGGAGGCTGAGCAGGCCAAGAACAGCGGCGCTGAGCACTGGTGAGGGGCTGGGGCAGAGGGGATGGCACTGGGGCAGGTGTCAGGCTCATCTGCAGCTCTGGGTGCACCCAGATTTAATCACATTTCATTTGTGACAGTGCTGCTGGCAGGCAAGGATTGAATTAGAGAGCTCTGATTGGAAGAAGCAAGAGAAAGTACAGCAGTTCTTGAGCCAGATGGTGAAACCTTCATGTGGGACACTTCAGGCAGTTCCTAGCACAACCCATCTGTGCCAAGGCTCCCTCCCTTCAGAGCTTGGTGTTCCTTAAAGCATCCCATGGGAAACTATAATTGCTTATACAAAATCAGAAGAAAAATTTGCAATACTTTGTGTTCATTTAATTGGGGTAAAAATTTCAGGAATATATATATATTTTTTAAAAAAAATTCTTTTTTTGAATTGATGTCAAGATAAGCAGTGCTGTGTGCAGATGTATGTGTTCAATTTTAGAACTTCAGAGTTGCATTTTTTGATCTTGTTTGGGGATAGAAGAAGAAAACTCCAGTGCAAGTGTGCCTGGTTGCTGGTCCACAGTGATTCTCTCCTGGTTTTACAGTGCATTGGTTCAGTGTTTGTGTTTAGTTTGAATGGTGTTGTCAGAGTGGCCACTCTGGCAATGAGCAGAAGCAGAATGGCTGCAAAATCAAAAATTAAGTCCCACCTGCCTCAATTGTGAGAAGTTGTAAAGGAGGTTCTTGGCTTCACAAATAAAACTGAGAAGAAGTGGTATTTGCACATAGTTGTATATCATCATAATTAACAAAATGTTAATTCAAAATTACTCATTTTTAAACCTTTAATGTACTGGGTATCCCAGTGCTCCTGCACATAAATTATGAAGGCGTGGCTGGAATACCAGCTTTCATGGAAGAGGCTCATTTTTATTAGGAGAACAAAATTGAAACAAGTAACAACTATTCCACCAATATTTTAGGAATTGACTGAGAATTCTGCCTATCCTGAGGGAGTTTCCAAGCCCCCATCTTGCAGTTTGTGAATGTTTGTCTCTTTGAGGGCTTTTTAAAATTCTCTTTTGGGATCAAGGAAATAGTTGTGGTAGCTTAGACTGAAAAATTACTTGTGGCTTCCCTTCAGAATATGTATTTATTTCTTGAGTGATGATGGAGGAAAAGTCTTAAGGCATCTGAACTATTTTGCAGGTGGAAAATACATGAAGCCTGTATGCTGGCCCTGGGCTCAGTCAAGTCTATAATTACAGACAGTGTGAAGAATGGCAGAATACACTTTGATATGCATGGCTTCCTGACAAATGTGGTCCTGGCAGACCTCAACCTTTCAGGTATGTGGGACCCTGCATCCCTGGGAAAAACTGCTGGGTGCCAGACACTGGGAGTTTCTGCTGAATCAGTCAGGTTGATGTGTGCATGTGGAATTGGGAGATGCACTTGTGCATCTTGCTTAAGTGAAAAAAATAAATCTTGTGAGTTCCCACGTGCCTCCAGTTGTATTTTAAGTCCTTTATACGTGGGGCTGTGCTTTCAGCTGGATCTCATTGTTGGCTGGATGCACAAGGCTGTAGGGCTCGGGGAGCTGGGTGGAAAAAAGCTGTTCTGATGGATTGTGTCTGTTCCTGGGAAAGTCACCAGCAGTGTTTAACCGCCTTCAGAATTCCTGCTGCACCATATCATCCCGTTTGCTTTCTGCTGAGGCTGACACTAGCTGTAGCACATGAATTCAAATAATGCTCCTGGCTAAATGGGATTCTGTTATTGGGAACTCAGCAGGATTTTGCTCTCTGTGTTATCTTACATCAGTGTGCAAGAAAGTCAGAGGAATTGTTGAAAGTCAGAACTCAAAAGGCCTTGCAAATTAAAATTTTAGAAGTTTAAGGCAATGTGAGCATCATTGATGAGTCCACATTGAGTTATGTCAGTGCAGAAAAAACCTGATTCCTGGGTTCCTTTTTCATCAAAGAAACACTTATTTAGCCCTTACAAAGAAGGTTTTTTCTTTCCTTTGTGTTAATTTTGAGTGAAGAAAGTGCATAGTGTGCAATGCATGTAAGAAACCACCCTCAGCAATTTACATATATTAACATTCATTTACATGTGTGGCATTGGATTGTAAATGAGCTACTGTGCTCTAGAAGGGCTCCCTGAGTCAGTGTGTTGATGGCTCTCCAAGGATATCCATTTAATGGTCAGTAATGGTACAGACAAAGAAATGTTATGTTTTATGATACTGACTTAAAAAACAAAGCTCTTCTCTTGCTGTGCATCTTGCACAGAGTGCTTTATGTCCTCATCTTAAAATTAGTACTTGCAGGAGCATAAATAATGGCAGTAAAGATGCTGAGGAACAGAGAGCATCACCACTTTGAGGCCAGCCTAGATAGGTAAGGAGATTCATAGTCTGCAAAGGCAGCAGGATCAAGTATGATAAAGATATATCATACCTTGTGCAGGCAGGTGAGTGGATAATGAATGTCCACTGCTTCTGTGGTGCTGGTGAACCACAGAATTCTGTTCTGCAACTGCAGGGTGATGGCTGCAAATGAGTAATGTAATTATCTGTGCAAGGCTCTGGATATGAACTCTGTTACTCTAATTCTTCTCCCAAAGTTGCTGCTGTTTACTGCAGTTGGGGACAGAATATTGAGCTGGATAAATGGGAATTACTGGAAAAGCCTCTGTTCTCTTCCTTTGCTTTTGTTCAGTGATGAACAAATTCAAGTGTAAAGATTTGAAGGGAGGAGGTTTATTTAATAAATGAGAAATTATTCTTTGAAAGAACTAAGAAAATAAACTGGATTCTGGCTAGGAGCAGAAATTCTCTGTATGCCAGCACACTTGTCTTGTGTGTCACATTTCAGTGTTTTCCTATTGGGATGACAAGTTTTTAAATAATGGATGGAAGCAGCTGTGATTTTAAACTCAGAAAGCTTATTCTGAAACCAGTGAGGTTTTTTGTTTTGCTGCAGTGTCTCCTTTCCTCCTGGGCCGGGCCCTGTGGGCCGCCAGCCGTTTCACCGTGGCCATGTCTCCAGAGCTCATCCAGCAGTTCCTGCAAGCCACTGTCAGTGGATTGCACGAGACCCAGCCCCCCTCTGTCCGGATCTCTGCAGTCAGAGCCATCTGGGGGTAAGCAAACCCTGGCCTACTCCCCAGCCCCAGGGACAGGGGTAGAAATCACACTGATAAACTGGTCTGTTAAAGTAGCGTTCCTGTTCGGGCTGTGGGAGGTTTTGATTTGAATGAAATAGATGTCAGCTTAAAAAGTGTAAGCAAACAGGTTCAAAATAGAATGACTCTAATGAGGAATATGGGATTGAGATTCAAGGTTGGCTACAGTAAAGTGTTGTGATGGATATGGTCACAGGGAGGAGCAGCACTAGGTAGTGTTGGGAAGCACAAGGATGAAACCCAGGTTACTCCTGTTTGGTTGTAAAGGTGGCTGACATCATACAGGCCTATGGAGCCAATCACAGCAGTAAGGAGCGTTTGGGGTTTGGTTCTCTTACCTCATTTTTGTCAGAAGGAAGCTCAGCTGTACTGATTCTAAAGTAAAAAATGAACATTAGTGTAAAATCAAAAAACCAGTCACAAAAAATCTGCTAAAACCTGACTGTTCCCCTGTCTATTCCTCCAAGCAGCACTGAAATGTTAATGAATAAATAAAGTTAGAGACTTACGACTTAGTTATTCCTGAAATTGCTTTATCATCCCCCAGCTCACTTGTAGAACATGGTAATGAAACAGTTTGTAAGCAGTGTCTGTCCTGGATTTGTTTCCTTTTCTCCATCAATGGGCAGCTCTTAGGTGAGATCTGTCACTGAGGGGCAGTAGAAGCTTCTAACATCACTCAGCTCAGCTCTGCTTGTGTGGACTGAGGAGGGAAGATTTCTGGTGAGAGCTTTCCTCCTCCTTCCTGCTGAGCTGCTGGGAGGTTAAGCACTGGTGGAATGAAGGAGGGAAATCCTAGAGGAGTGAACTTAAGGAATAAGAACAGACAGAATGAAACAACCCCTTATGTATTATCTAGAACGAGATATATTTTACTTCAATATATTAGGAATGTATTTCTGTTTCATAAATTTCTGGTCTAGCTACTGTGACCAGCTGAAGATCTCTGAGAGCACCCACGTGCTGCAGCCTTTCCTTCCCAGCATTCTGGATGGCCTGATCCACTTGGCAACTCAGTTCAGCTCTGAGGTGCTGAACCTGGTGATGGAGACACTGTGCATTGTGTGCACTGTGGACCCAGCATTTACAGCCAGCATGGAGAACAAGATCTGCCCCTTCACCATTGCAATATTCCTCAAGTACAGTAATGGTATGTATTCCACTTACCTTCCCAAAGCACAGTTGGTTTTGCTGTTGAATCCTGCTGCTGAAAAGGCAGTCAATGGTCATTGAATGAACATTGATTCCAGTGGTAAAGGTAGAGGGGAAATTTGCTACTTTTCCCAGCCAAAATAGTGGTGGCAAAATTTGAGATGTGTGTGAATTTGAATGTGATGTGAAAAATTTGAATGTGTGTGTGTGTTTTAGTAAATGGTGCTTTCTCTTTCCAGATCCTGTTGTTGCTTCTCTTGCCCAGGATATTTTTAAGGAGCTGGCTCAAATAGAAGCCTGCCAGGGTCCAATGCAGATGAGGCTGATCCCAACCCTTGTCAGCATCATGCAGGCCCCAGCTGACAAGATCCCTGCGGGGCTGTGTGCAGTAAGTGCTTCAGTGGGGCATGGCCTGGGCTGGAGATGTTCCCTGTTCTGTAACACCAGGGTGGCTGCTCTGCAAAGGGCAGGAGGGCTGCTGTGAACATGGCTTTGGAGCAATGGCTTCAGTCATTGGGGGAGGTTTCTCTCTGGAGAAGAAGCAAACTGCAGGTGCAGGAAGATGCTTTCAAAGGTTTGCTTTAAACTGCTCCTCTGGCCTTCCTCCAGTCTCCACAGTATCAGTCATCCTCAGTCATTTTGCTGTGACATTGCCACCTTTCAGCAGGAAGAATCTCCTCTCCCAGCAGACTACACAACTTTGCCTTGCACTTCCTAAAGCTTTTTCTGATTTATGCATCACATATGTATGAATTGGAGATAAATTAATTATACAGGTGACCTAATAAAAGATGAAGCACTGGCTGTGTAGGATAGTAGCATGAAATTAAACCCATAAGCATCCATATCAATATGCATATAATCTGTTAATTGGTATGACTATAATAATTGCTTATGGGTAATTAAAATAAATTTAAATCAATAGAACTAAAATGGAACAAGTCACCTAGAACAGTTCTGTCTCTGGCTGTTCTGGTTAGCATGCATCTGTTTGCCATGTTTGAGTGGTGACAGTGCTCTTAATGTGGGAACTGTCTTGGGAACTTCTGCAGCTCACACCAGTGATGCTTGGGTGTGTGACTCCAGGGTCCTCACATTTAAAACTTATTCTAGACTGTGAGTTCAGGGTGTGGGTGCAGCAGTGGCCACATCCCTGCAGTTCACACCTTTGATGTTTGCAGCACGGGTGGGTAGTGCTGAGTTCATGTTCTTGTGGCTGCTGCTGTGACAGTTTGTGCTTTCCTTTCAGACTTCCATTGATATACTGACCACAGTTGTGAGGAATACAAAACCCCCTCTGTCCCAGCTGCTCATCTGCCAGGCATTCCCTGCAGTGGCACAGTGCAGCCTGAACACAGATGACAATGCTACCATGCAGGTACCCCTGTGGGGAGGGGGAGGCAGGTGACACTGTGGGGAGGGGGAGGCAGGTGACACTGTGGGGAAGGGGAGGCAGGTGACACTGTGGGGAGGGGGAGGCAGGTGACACTGTGGGGAGGGGGAGGATCATGGGGCTGTGCCAGTCCAAGAGAGGTGACACAGCCTTTGAGGGAGCCCAGGCTGTGCTTGCCAGTAGCTGTATCAGCATCCCCCAGAGCCTCTGCCACCTCCAGTTTACCATGGAAGTACTGTTGTTCAGGGCCTCATCATTCCTGAATGTGGAGAACTACAGCAAGAAAGGCAGCAGCCTGGATGTTTTTTCTATTTTAGTGCACTGGAGCATGTTAAAAAACCAACCAACCAAAGCCCAACAACACAACCCTTCCCCTCCCCAAACAACCAAACAAATTTGTAATGCCTTTGTTCCCCCATAACATTTATCACACCTGGTAATGGCAGGGGCTGTCTCCAGGAATATGCACAGGCACTGAGCAGCAAAAGCCCTCCCACTCCTCCTCTAGCAGCTTTCTGCTGTACTCATTTAGGAGGGAAGGGGAAGGCAAGCTTCTTTTTGATTGAGCCAGGCTTGGGATGGAGGGAAAGCAGGAAATCATCTCCAGCATCAATACTGCCTGAGCTGTGCTTGCTGGCAGGCTTGGCTGTGGTCTGATGTCTTTGGAGTATCTGGCAAGAAGAAAGCATCAGAGGCTAGAAGTGCAGGGAGCCTTTTCATTCCAGCTCCTAGCTGGCATATGAACAACAAGGCTGGCTTCATTCTGTATGTGAGCAGTTCCATAGTGGCAGCTACTCTTTGCCATATGAATACAGACCATGGGAATATGGTCGTTCCCTAAACAGCAGAGCCAGCAAGGAGAGATTGTAGACCTGCACTTTGGTTGCTTTGCTGGATTTTTGTGCTAAGAAGAATTCCAAAGGATTGCAGCTCAGCTGCTAAGTTGTGTTTTGTTCGTGTCACACTTCTCTGTCTTCATCTCTCACTTGTTAAAACCTCTTCGAATTTCTTTAGGTACCAAGAGTGGCACAAAACTGCAGCTCCTTGAGGTTGTTGTTGTTGTATTGATTCATTATCTTGATTGCTGCTGATTGGGCAGTGAGCAGTGTATTGATAATAAACTGAAGTCCGTAGGAATCACTTGTAAACCTTTTACAGGTGTCAGGAGTTTTCCCCTTGTTTTCATCTTGGTTGAGGGTGGTTTGGGGATGGTGAAGGGGGTGGTTTTGGGATGGTGAAGGGGCTGTCTCCCCGTGCCCACCCGTTCCTTACCCTCTGCCTGTCTCTGCAGAACGGCGGCGAGTGCCTGCGCGCGTACGTGTCGGTGGCGCTGGAGCAGATCGCGCAGTGGCACGACGAGCAGGGCCACAACGGGCTCTGGTACGTGATGCAGGTGGTGAGCCAGCTCCTGGACCCACGGACCTCGGAGTTCACAGCTGCCTTTGTGGGCAGGCTGGTCTCCACTTTAATTTCAAAAGCCGGGAGTGAGCTGGGAGAGAATCTGGACCAGATCCTGAGAGCGATCCTGAGTAAAATGCAGCAAGCGGAGACGCTCAGTGTGATGCAGGTGAGCAGGATGGGCACCCAGGAGAGTGAGGAGAAGCACCAGGAGAAGAAATTGTCATCATTTTCTTTCATTTCGTGCCTGATAGTTTATGGCTCGTGCAATTGTAGGGTGTGTGTATCCTCTTGAAGTAGTCAGGAAAATACCGACCCTGATCAGAGAATCATGGAATCTCCTGGGTTAGAAGGGACTCAAAAGAACCATTGAGTCCAACTCCTGGCCCTGCACAGGACACCCCAACAATCCCACTCTGTCCTAGCACTCCTTGAGCTCTGGCAGCCTTGGGGGCATGCCCATTCCCTGGGGAGCCTGGGCAGTGCCCCAGCCCCCTCTGGGAGAAGAACCTTTTCCTAACACCCAACCTAAGCCTCCTGTGACACAGCCCCATGCTGTTCCTCAGGTCCAAAACTTTTTGTCAGATTACAGGGTAAGCAAGATTCTCCTGGGTAAGCTGTAATATAGCTTCAGTAGTCCCTCATGCCCTTGTACTTTGCAAGCCTTCTTTGGAGGGATAGGAGTTGCCTCAGTAGGAATGTCTGAGGAATAGGCAAAGGGAGATACCTTTTGAGTGGATTTGTTCTGTATTCCAATGATAAATGCCTGGGACTTGAGACAAGATGAGCTTTTGGTGGATGGGAGGCGTAGTTGGCCTGAGTGAGGTGAGAGACCAGACAAAGAGCATCACCATCTCTTCCAGCCTTGACCTACTTGTAGTGGCACAGTTTTCTGGAGTGATTTTTTTTCCCAGTGATCTTCATTCTCTCTCCTGTCTTTTTTGTCTGTGCCCTCAATGTAAAACAGCTCGTGCTGACTGCCCTGGTTCCTTGGTAGCAGCTGGGGGAAGACGTTCTGCTGGCACTGAAGAGCAAGATCCTGTCTGCCCCCAGTGCAGCACTCAGCTGAGCTTCCCTCTGCTCTCACCATCTTATCTTATTTCTCTGATTTCTGAATGTGCATTTTTCAAGCCAGCATATGGTGCCACAATGGCCATTTCAGTGTCAGCAGATCTCACCTGCTTTAGGATTTTTTACCCCTGGATACACTGATGATTTTTAACTGTTTGAGGTGGCTCTCACGTTGCTTGGTTTTGGATTTAAAAGATATGGAAGTTTAAATCTGAAGCAGTTCCATGCAGCCCTTGTAGCCAAGCATTTTGCAATGCTGAACCTCTTCCCTGTGTTAGGCTGGAAGGTGGGCCTCTGGAGATGGGCAGCTTTTCCCTGAGGAAAGCTGCAGACATGCCCTCACACTGGGAGACTGACATTTGGACATACACACTGAATGAGTTCTGCCCCTGGTCTTTAGGAGTCAGACTGTAAAACTGTATCTTGTAACAAAACCTTTACAACAGTTGCAGTTCTTTCCCTAAAATCAAATTCAAAACGGATTCAGAACTGGGAAGGTGCTGCTGAGTGATGATGTGATGGTGTTTATTGCCTGCATTTGTAGCTCATTGTACTTTCTCTTGCCCCCCAGGTTGGTAAGCACAGCCTTCACTCCTGCAGGGAACCCAGCTCCTTAAATATTTGATAAAACATTTCCAGCTATTAAATTATGTACAGCTAACATTGCCTTTCTCCTCCTGCAGTCCCTGATCATGGTGTTTGCTCATTTGGTTCACTCACAACTGGAGCCACTCCTGGAATTCCTGTGTAGCCTGCCCGGCCCCACTGGCAAACCCGCCCTGGAGTTCGTGATGGCCGAGTGGATGAGCAGGCAGCACCTCTTCTATGGGCAGTATGAAGGCAAAGTCAGGTGGGAGCCCAGATACTGCTGTGCTAACTGCCCTCATCCCACTGCCATTGAGTGCTGGGCAGGGGAAGGGGAGCTGGCTCAGATGGGAGCAGTGTGTGCCAGCACTGGGCAGAATCGCTGCTCCCTGCGCTGTCAGTTCTGCTCAGGAGAGCTCTGGTAACTGGAGCAAGCTCTGATCTTCCTCAGCAGTGCTCCTCCTGCTGCCTCGTGGTCCTGTGCTGGAACAGACACCAGGGGGAAGGGGGTGTCCCCTGCAAATACAGGATTGCTTTTGGGATTGGACTTCTGTGAATGGGATGAGAAGAGCTGCCACACGTGGAATTGTGGTGACACTTACCATGGATTAGTGAATGCTTGGTGTTTCTGTGTCCTGAGGAAAAGCAGGGCCTGCTCTGAGGGGCCTCTTGTTCAGGGGTAGTAGAAGGACCCTGAAGGCAGCTGGCACCTCCTGTGTGCACAGTCCCCATCCACTGGGGGCAGCTTGCAGAAGTGGCTGTTAGGTCTTGATGAAATGATGGGAAGACTTTGGGCAGCTTGGGGTGGCAGGTGAGACCTGGGTCCAAACCAACAGAAGTCAGAGCCATAGTGTGGGGGAGAGAGAGGGTGAGAAGTGAAAGCACAAAAAGAGTGTCTGCTCTGGGGTGTGTTCCCTGTTAGAAAGGGGCTATGAAAGGCAGACATTTGAGGGAAATTCCAGTCTAATTTTCCTGTTCTCTGCTCCCAGCTCTGTAGCACTGTGCAAACTCCTGCAGTATGGCATCAACACAGATGACAAGAGACTTCAGGACATTCGGGTGAAGGGAGAAGAAATATTTAATATGGATGAGGGAATTCGGACACGATCCAAGTCAGCCAAAAGTAAGTAATCATTTTGCTGGGTTTAACAGGGGTTTTTTTCTGCTATGAAGGACCTTAAATAGGTCTGGCAGATCACAGAGAGCTGTGGGAGATAGTTCCTGCAGAAGGTGCATGGTGGTTTTTAGAGCTAATCCATACATCACATACTTAATGTATCTGTTATTTACCTTCATTCTGCCAAAGACTGATTTGGAAGATTCCTGATGTGTGATTTAATATAACTGGATGAGGTAATTGATAGGATCTTTACTTTTGTAATTAAGGGCAAATACACTGTCTAGCTGTCCCTGTGGAATAGTTAAGCCCTGCAGGAACATTAGTAAGGAAAAGTTGGAGCTCACAGTGCATGAGAAGGGGCAGGGCCATGCCTGGGAGTACTGCACTGCTCATTTACATGAAAGCATTGGTGGATGTGCAGATGGACTTCAGGAAAGAAAGGCTGAGTGCAGATGACTCCATTGAGCAGCCTGCAGAAGTAGAGTCACACATTCAAAAGCTGTGAGGATCTTCCCCCTGCCCACTCTTCACTCCAAATATGCAAGGTTGATACTGCACTGAGATCTTTGGGAATGTAGCTCTGAGGGTGTATGGAAAGAAGCTTTGGGGGTTTTATGTCAGTTGTTCTTCCCTCCCAACCTCCCTAACAAAAATACCCACCTCAACAAAAAAGGGCCTGTTTTATAACTTTTAATTAAAAGAATATGTGTATTTTTTCTCTTACAGATCCTGAGCGCTGGACAAACATTCCTTTGTTAGTAAAAATCTTAAAGTTAATAATAAATGAACTCTCTAATGCCATGGAAGCAAATGCATCTAGACAGACAACTGCAGACTGGGGCCAAGGTAAAATACTGGGTTTGCTTTTTCTCTTTGCATGGCTTAAATCTACCTGATCTTCTCCTGAGAAGTATTTATGGTATAGGAACTTTGTGACAGTAAATCATGTACCTGTAACTACAAAGGCTTGAATAGTGATCCAGAGGATAAGCTCACAGAATCACAGAATCCCAGGCTGGTTTGGGTTGGAAAGGACCTTAAAGCTCATCCTCTTCCCCCCTCTGCCATGGGCAGGGACACTTTGCACTGTCCCAGGCTGCTCCAAGCCATGTCCAGCCTGGCCTTGGGCACTGCCAGGGATCCAGGGGCAGCCACAGCTTCTCTGGGCACCCTGTGCCAGGGCCTCACCCCCTCACAGGGAACAGTTCCTTCCCAATATCCCATCTATCCCTGCCCTCTGCCAGTGGGAAGCCATTCCTCTTTGTCCAAAGTCCCTTTCCAGATCTCTTGTTTTATTGTACAGTTCATCATTAGCACAACACCTCTTCCTTCCCTGTGCTGTATTTAAGTGCTAGCAGTCTCTTCCAGGTAAAAATACATAAAATGGGAGATTAAGATCAATCAGTGTTGTGTATCCTTAGACCTGAAAATTCTTTTGGGCAGGTTTGGAAGATGGGATCTGACCATGTGCCAATAAAATTATCCTTTCATGGTGTATCTGGTTTGCCTGTTTTTCTACTTCAGGTGTCTGTTCTTGTTGCCTTTTGCATGGCTCCAGTTCTGGAATCATTCCAAAAGGATAAGGAGCTTTGTAGGTCTTTCTCTTCATCCACCCACACATGCAGGGATGTGTTTGCCTGCAAACTCCAGTCCCCTATAGAGTGATCACAGACTGGACCTGTTGGATTTCGATCATTTCTAGAATTTTTTTTTTCTCTAAACAGATGATTCAAATGATATGTGGGAGGATCAGGAAGAAGATGAGGATGAAGATGAAGGCTTAGCAGGACAGTTTTTATCAGATATTCTTTCCACAAACAAGTATGGTGAGTAACAGCTTGACAGTCCTTCTTTAAAGCAACAGTCAAGTAGGTGACATCCTGGTCAAAGTTTCCTTCCCCTGCCAGCAGCAGAACAAAGGCTGCAGGCATGGGGAAGGAATTCTGCCCTGGGATTGTGAATAAGGACCTTCTGGGGAAGCCATGGCTTTGAGTAACACAGTGATTAAATTGCTGCATTATAAATAACATCACCTGGGAGTTCACATGCTGCACAGGCTTCACACCTGGGAGGTTCCTGCAGGTATTTCTTTAAAGAGAAAATTGCTGCTCAGAGGTGTAGGTGTGACCTCAGGTGTGAAGGTGTCCTGGGGATGGGTGAGCTCCTTTGTGGAGAGACCTTGAGGAACAAGTGCTGCATTAAGGGATGAGCAGGATGTCATTGATGTCTCAGTTTCATGTAGCCTGAGAAGGGAGAACAGGGAGCAGCAAGGGACACCACTCACAGGAGCTCAGGCTGGCAAAGGGTCACCCTCACATGGGATTAAGGCAGAAGATCCTGGCACATGGAATTCCCAGACCTGCCTGTGAGTGTCCCACGTGTGCTTGGCTCACCTGTGTGTTCCTTGAGCCTCCACTCACCCTGGTTCTGAGCTTCAGTGGTTTCTATCATGTGATATCTGTCTATCTTAAGGAGCCAATATTCTGGATACAATTTTCTTTTCCTCAGCAGTGCTGAAACTAGTTACTTTTGGATCCTTGGGTTTCAGTAGTCTAACAGAAAACTTCCTGAGATAGTCTGCTCCTTTTGATGTTAAAACCTGCTGATTTGCCTCTTGACAGATGAAGATTACTATGAAGATGATGAAGAGGATGATCCAGATGCATTAAAGGACCCTCTTTACCAAATAGATCTTCAGGTGATGCTCTAGAATGAGGGGTTTTATCAGATTCCAATCATTCTCTATAAACTTTAATTTTTTTTAATATTGGACTTAAACAAATACGTAAGCACTGGAAACACCAGTTATTGATTGTCATCCAGAAGGCACTGTTAATTGAAATTACTTTCTGGAGCTATTTTTCCTTATCATTAATATCTGTAATGTGGAAATGACAATGAGCAAAACTCTTTGAACAGAGGGAGATCAGACTTTCCTACCCGTGAGCTTCACAGCTACTGGCAGAAGTCAGGAGTAGGTTGTAGAGTGAACATGACAGAATTTCATAGTCCACTTGGAGATGCTCCCACCCAGTCAGCCCCTGTGTTACACTTTGCTCCTGCTTTTCCCACCACCTGCAGCTGTTGATGAGTCTTCCCCTCTGCTCCCACCCTTTTTCCTCTGCTCCAACCCTTCCCTTTGATTCCACTCCTCTTCCTGCATCGCTCCTTTCTGTTCCCCTCAGTCCCGGGGTCTCACTTGGTGCATGTTGGGGCTATGTCTCCTGACACGTGGAAGAGCAGGATTTCCCAGGAGGGTGGTGCTGACAGGGTGTTTCTGTCCCTCCCAGGCCTATCTCACTGATTTCCTGTGCCAGTTTGCACAGCAGCCCTGCTATGCCATGTTCTCTGACCACCTCAACGACAGCGAGAAGCGAGTGCTGCAGGCCATCGGGATATAGAGCCCCTCCAGAGACCACACCTGCCAGATCCCAGCAACAGGGTACTTTTGGCTAATTCCATGTTTTATGATTGGACATAAAACATTTTCCAGTGTCTGCCTGCCTGTTCCAGGTCGACAATGGCCTCGTTGTATTGAGCCTCACCTTAACACGCATCTGCTAAGGGAAGGAATCCTGAGAAAGCAGCAAGGACATTGCACGTTGGTCTCACCACAGGAGCACTTTCATTTTCCACAGTAACTTTCCAGGAAGTTCTTAAAGATAAAAAAATAATGTGTCCTTAATATTTTTAAAAGGAAATTGTCTCTACCTGTGAAGAGGCACTTTTGGTTTCCCACATCACAGTCGGACAGAGAAGGAACTGGGTCTGGATTGCCTGAGCAGTGGGAAGGTTGTTCCTCCTGACTGTTGTTCCTCCTCACTTGACACAGGGTAAATATCTTGATCCTAGAACTTCTTTTATAGAACCACAGACTCTTTTCAGAGCTGCCTGGATGGGATGGAGCCAGTTCACAGGAGTTTGGAGGGAAAGCTGAGACAATGAACCTGAGTGCATATCTTCCTTCCTGCTGTGGATGGGGCTCTGTCACTCACATCTCCCATGGGAGCAGTTCTTCACTAACACTTGTGTGTGCACATGCTCAGAGGAAGCCACCACTTAAATTTCTGTTCCTGTGGCATGTGGCTACTAAAGACTGGTTTTCTGGAACACAAGGAGCCACAGTTTTTAGGGGGAAAAAAAACTGATTGTATTTAACATATTTGCTCCATGACAGCCACTCTGAACTCCTTTGCTTTTTTCACACTCCTGTGTGTATTTTTATAGAGTGGTAAAATAACATTTGCAAATTGATTTCCCCATGAGAACAGTGTGATGTATCTCACAACACCTCTCTGCCTTTGGTTCCCTTTTGGGGAAAACGAAATAAAACTATTAAAATGTACATTGGTATCCTTCTTATAAAACAGATTTAAAAGGAACTTGTGCTTGTTTCCTGAAGTCACTTTTTAAAGACTTATTTCTCCTTAGGACACGTTCTGTACGTGCTGCCAGAGGATTGCCTGGGCTCCCAGAGGTGCTGGTGGGAGCTGGAGCTGGGGTCCTGTGCCTGGGGGGGCTTCAGCCAGCTCAGAGGGTGGATTTAAATTAATTAATTTAATTAAATGAATTTAAACAATTGAAAAATGACACTGACGCTCTGAACTGACACTGAAAATGACAGTACTGACACTAAACTGACACCTAAGGGTGTCTCTGTGATTGTAAGTTCCAAAAGGTGGATGGGTCAGTGTCATGCTCCTGCTGGAGCTCAGCACTGTTTTGGGTAAAAACAGGTCTGATTTGCAGCTATCAATGGTTTTTCAAGGAGTGTGAGAAGGGAGGAATGGGGGGGATAAGTGGCACTGTCTCTGTGTGTAAAGATTCACTCACCTGAGTTTCCCACAGCACAGAGGGATGGAAAAAAGGCACTGGGTCCCTTAGGGATTGCTTGAGAGGTGGGAAGGTTGTTCCTCTTGGCTGAACTGGTGCTCTGCACTCTCCCTGCTGCATTCCCAGCTCAGGTACAGCCTGAGCTGGCCAGGCATGGTGCTGCTGCATGGCAGGAGCTTGGGACCAGCCCGAGGCAGGAAACTGGCACAGGGATGGGGCTGTGCAGCAGCTCTTGCCAGCAGCCTCACCGGGCACAGGGTGACCTGGGCAGGAACTCCTGTGACTCAGGCAATCCCTGGGGAGAGGCTGGATGGGAGGTGAGAGAGTGCACGAGGGAGATGGTTTGAGGGACCTCAGTGACGTTCTGCTGGTGCTCATAACTTCATTGCTTTTCTGCTTTCCCACTGACATCTTTAAAACAAAATTCTGAAGGCTCCATGATGTGTCTTTATCACAAGGATTGCATTTGCTGCAGGAATTGTGCCCAAAAACCTCTGACCACAGCGATTGCTCAGGATGGAAACTGCAGGACTCTGTGAAGCAGCATCTGAGGTCTGGTTTTGAGGTGCAGCACCACTTTTGTTGTGAAGAAACTAAACTAAATAGTGATAGAGTTGACTGACACTGTGCTAGGAACATAAACTGAGGAAAAGCAAAGGGTGGGCAGCTGCACAGCCGAGGGCTCATGCCGCTGCTGCGTTGGTGCCTGGCACACGGATCCTGCTCGGGACTCGTCTGGGGGTGACCTGGCCGTGTTTGCTCGCTGAGTGTTCCCCGGGGGAGCAGCACGAAGCTCCGAGCCCACGGACCGTGTTTGAACCAGCGAACCGCCCGGCTCGGACTCAGGAATGAGACTTTATGCATATTCATGCATATTGTTCTTTTTGGGGGGGTGGCGTTTTTTGAATTAACAAATAAACTCTTGTAACGTACAATCACGCCTGTCTTCTTTCTCCGGGTCTTTCCGCGGGCAGCCCCGGTCCCTGCTCGGCCCCGGCACCCGCTCGGCCCCGGCACCTCCTCGGCCCCGGTCCCTGCTCGGCCCCGGT
>VZTZ01001084.1:0-52322 GCA_013400955.1 Drymodes brunneopygia
GAAACTTCCATGGCAGCTACACCACAGTTTTAGCAGAACTTTCAGACTAAGAAAAAGTGATTCCAGAGTAAGGGAGCAGTTTCATGACAGTAGTACTGGATACCATGGAGACCAAAACCAGTAACCCTCGAGGAAAGGGCTGATGAGCACAGACAAGTGAAAAAGCATAGATGATAAAAATCATCAAGATCAAAAGGAAGAAGAAAAAAATTTTTGAGCACTTCCTTGACCAAGCTAAAGCACAGGCTACCAGCTTCTTCAGTCAATGGAATGGATGAAGGTGAAATTCATTTGGAAAGGATGAAGAAAAAAAGTTGAAGGAGAAGGCTAGATTATTCATGTTTTGTATACAACTAATTTCCCATGATAATGCAATTCCATCTGTAGGCAGATAGAACAATACAATAGGAAATAAAATAAAGAATATAATTTTACATTATTAATATGCCCAAGGCCTGTTAAAGCAAAGATGATGACAGAAGTCCATGAGGCTGTATTGGATAATGTTTAATTACTTATATCAGGACTGGTTCTTCTACTGTCTTTTACTTAAATAACTCTAAAAAGAATATTTTTTTGTGACTTAAATTAATGAACAATGATTACCATTGATAGAAAAATTGATTGAGGGCAGAACAGCTTCTAGTCATTCTTTGGACCTCCCAGAGGACCTAATCTGGTAAAATGTATCATAGGTGCTCTAGGAGGGATTTCAGAGACGGATTTAAGGACTATAACACAGAGGAGGCATTTTACCTTTAATGAACACACCACATTAAAAACCTGTCATGTAACAGATGTACAACACACAACAAATACTTAGAGACCCTATTCCAAGGAGAACAAGTCACCATATTTTTTTGTCCTTTTGATAAACAGCTGTGATTAGACAGGCTACATACATTTTATGTGACAAAGAGTGCATTATGTTTGTATTTGTTCCAGGAGCAGTGATCAAACTTTTGAAGGTATCATTCTATGCCTTTTAGCACTTTACATGTAAAAATCAGCCTATTTTTACAAATGAAACAAAGACGTGAGTTAAACGTGACATGAAGTTTCCTTTAAGAAACTAAAGTGCTTTTTATGCACTGAATTTCCCAGATAACAAGGGTAACAGGAACAATCCTCACTTAAATGATTTAATTTCTTTTGTGTCTATGCAGTACAGGTCACTTGGAATCCAGAATAATGTACTCATTCTGTGATGCACCAGCTTTCCTGTAATCTGTAGTCTGACATCACACCTGGGAAGGAACCTCAGTTAGAGACAATGAAATAATTTGGGTAAGTAAAGGATTTTATACTGGTCAAATTTAAGAGTCACATGAATAAATACTTGAGGATCTAGAATGAATGTTTTGTCAAAAAGACGTATGATTAAGATTTTGTATATCTGTTCTATGTACCAAATTTAAAAATAATTTAGAATGAAACTTTTTTAGGTTTAGAAGCATTTCTGCCTCCCTTATATATTCAGATACTGAGTCACATTTCCTTGTGTCTGCTACTACTTTATCAGATCAATCAGACAGAACCTTCATGTCTAGTTGCTAATTATTCTTTATTACATTTCATATTTTTTCTAGTGTACACGAGCAGTTCTCAGGAGTTATAATCCCTTTTATTACACTACCATTACCATTTTATATACCCAGTAGCCTTTTATAATCACAGGAGAAGGGAAAAATTTTTAAATAATGAGAAATATCTCGAGAGTTTTCTTTTTAAAGAAAAGACTGCAGAAAATTTTTTCCCAACCATAACGTAACTTAGAAGACAATTTTTGTGATAATACATGTACAGCCCAGATGTGCTTACTCACCCTGAATTGAGGCTCTGGTATTTAAGTACTACAGCTTAAGGACACAATTGCTTTAAATGCATGAAAATCTTTGAGAAGTAACAGTTTATAGGCTCTTTACACAAGGTACAGCAATTTGATTTTTAAATAGTTAGACACTTTGTCTAATTACCTTTCTATCACTCTAAAATTTACAGCAGGTGACAAAAAACTTGCTTCATATGCAAAAAGTATGAAATCTATATAACATAAATCATGCTGTTTAATAGAAATTGTAATAACCTAATATTCAAGCATTTGGATGAGGAATTTACTATCTTTCTTATCAAACCACACCACACCTATTGCTTTGTACCCTACTTAAAATTATCCTACTTAAAATTATATTCATTATAAAGCCAATACTCAATAGCATTTGGTGTGATTTGATTTTCTAAGAGAAACACTTCTGACAAAGACAGAAAAAATTTACAACTCAAAGAGAGAGCAATGACCAGTGTTGTCATAGCACTGTGACAAAGCGCATGAAATGTAAAGCAGTAGTTTCTCAGCTGCTCCACTTCTGGGATCACAGTCTTCCTCCCATTGTCAAAATCTAGATTCACAACTACTTAGCTGGTAGCAGAGGGATCTGTGCTATGGTCTTCCAGGAACTACTTACACACAGTGTGGATAAAACATATTTCAGGCACCCCAAACAAGCACTGAACACTGGAACATAAACTCTCCTTACATGTTGATAAAATATCTTTTAATGACTTTTTTTTTAAATAAAACTTCATAGAGTCAATCTTTCATTTGGTAAGATGAATAACCTTAGTCTCAGGAGTTTTTCACTTTGCAGTGGCCTTTAACTGTTTTTATTCAGTCCAGTGGCACTCCTCTGACTCCCCTCCTGTTTATCTTCATGGCTTTTTTAAGAAGACATTTGGGAATAGACTTATATAATAAGAAGAAATTGCAGAGATATTTTAACAATGGTAGTCCTAGTTTCTACTTTATGCCATGAAGAATGAATTACTCTAGACTATAGAGGACCATTTCAGTTTTTTAATTTTTCCTGAATTTTATAAGTAGTTAAAGGAACCAACTATCCATTTTGCAGTGTTATTTGATGATCTGGTGTTTGTAAATTTGCTCTCTCTGCAAAACTGCTGAGGAGCACGTATTTGTAGATGTTATTCTTTCCCATTATTGATATAAACACTGGTTACCAAACTTCATTTTTTTTCCTCCCAAAGTTATTTCTAACTCAAGTAAACATAGAACTGTCTTTTGAGTTTTTATAAGAAAAAGTGCCCCTCCCCTTACTCTTTTGCCTAAATGATATTTCCTAAAAGATGCATAAATGGTGATTTTAAAATTCCAGTCATGTGAATCATCCCCTCAGGTTTCTGTTATACCAACGAGATTGTGTTTATGCTCATAAATAAGCAATTCCAATTATGCTTGTTTATTACCCAAGCTCCTATCATTGGTGTATAGGCAATTAAAGATTAAAGAATTTCTTCTCTCCTCGTCCTTTGGTGTCTTGATTAATTTTGTTCTCAGCATCACAATTCTGTACTGAAAGTTCATGTGTTTCCTCTTTTCACCCTTCTCTTTTATTTGATGCCATCCTAACCACTGCAGTATACTTCTTTGGTACTTGCCTCAGTTATGTTTAATAAGGAACTTTAAAAGGTTTTTAGGACTTCCTAATGCCTATGTTGAAATGAATTTTCAGAACTGATTGCCATTTTATTAGCAGAGTAATTCCTTAAAAGAAATCCGTAGTTGACTGGCAGCCAGCTATGCCATGCCTCTGTCTTTACCTTTTAAGGAAGCAAACAGTCTACTTCAGCAGTGTTCATATTGTGCCACATTTCCCATCTTTTTCATCAGGTTGAGTTCTAGTACTACAAAATACTTACTAGTATCTAGCAATCCACTTGAAATTGTCTTACATATTAACTTTTAACTAGAGTGCTACTGGACCATGCCAGGGCAGACTGAATCAAATATCACTTCATATAAGCAAAATCATGCTCAAATTCCTACCACATCAAAGCAAAAGCTATTGTGGTGTGGTAGTATCAATTCCTTTAGCCAAGCTGTCAGGAAAACAGTTGAACAATTCACAAAACAATTATGTTCATAGGCAGTCATTCTTAAGTGTGTCATTTCTTAAGAAAGTTTTATGAATAATTCAAGTAATGACTTTAATTAGTCTTTAAATGATCAAAAAGATAGTTCTGCTTAAATAATGATGTGATTTTACTAGTAACAGTTTTGCCACCATGAAAATTATTAAAATAGAAAACTTCCTAAGACAACTAATCAAACTTGAACAAATGCAGATGCCACTATATTTTTCTGCAGGTAAACTTGATTGCTTGTGTCATGCAAGCAGAGTTTACAGCACATCTCTTGGGAGTACACAAGGATCTTAATAAATCGTAGTTATGTCTTTCGTAGGTAACAGGATATTCCTAAGACTGACATGCATGTCCTTCTTCAACTTTCTTAAAAGTCAGCAAAATATCTTGTATTGCTAATATTTGGAGGAGGAAAAGTTCCATGTCAATGAGACTCTTGTGGACCTCTGACAAGAGATCATGATTAAATTTTGCAGCTATCGTAACTGCAGGGTATAAATCCTGTTTAATGGAAATCAGTGAAAGTTTTTGCTCCTGACTTCACACATTATCTCCATCTTAAAAAGGTGTGATTTGGTTGCCTAACTAGAGTTAAACAATATCACTTTTGGCATGCTTTCAAAATGCACCAGATCATCTGTCACTTCAGAAGAAAGGCACTGAACCCCACTGTGTCAGATCTGTCAGCCCCACATGAATGTATGAGATACAGAAAACCTGAAATAGCACCAACTGCAAGCGTTTAGGCCACTGAATTTTACCCAAAGCATTTCTTAACTTGGGAGTTATATATAAGTGATGGGGAAGATGAAAAACAATTCCATTTTTATTTTTTTTAACATGACTTAAGCATTCTAAGGTTCTGTGAACTTGTCATTCAACCAAGCTTTCTTTTAAGTAGCAATGCCTTAGCTGAAAAAAAACAGGAAATTGAAGATCTGAAGGAAGAGATACTAGCAAGTCTCAATTTTAATTTTCATGGGAATTAATTTATAATGTTTTTTCTAACTTTGATTACTAAAAAAAATTTAATTTGTTTCTACCTGCCTCTAAATAATCTTTCTCTATTTTCCTGCCTTCTCAGACTTTAACACAGTGAGTGGAATTGTAGGTGAGGACTTTAGTATGAGATGACTTGTTCTCCACTGACTGTACTGAGCAATTTCCATAATGGGAGATTAACACCCAGCTACTAGGCAGGCTGAGCAGTCTTAGACACAGCCTGGAACAGAGTCCTTCTTTCAGATGCTGACACACCGGTGTTTGGTTCCACTGAAATAACCAGAATATCTGAGAGTTCATACAAAGGCAGCAAACACGATGCTCAAGGTCTGCACCTGCTGAAGGGCAAGTAAGGCACTCTAAGGTGTCTCAGCTGGCCCTAGATGTCTGTGTTTAGGCAACTGAATTGAGCCCATAGCACCTTTCTGTGAAGCTGGGACTAAGAAAGTTGCCAGATCTTTCTAGGCAGAGCAGAATAAAGGCTAGTCTAGATTTTTATGCCATGATTATTATGGTTGATGCTAAAGAAAACTCTCTACCTTTTGTCAATCCAGTCAATATATTATAAAAGTATGCAATTAATAAACAAGATGCATGGGAGTTTATGCTAAAATTTTTATAACAGTGAAATTCTGATAGCAATGAAATGTCTTCTAACGGGCTTACTGATGTTTATATTTACAGAGAAGCAGGTTTCCAAAACACAGTGAAGCTTTTTCTTTCATCAGTGAAAATATATTCTCATAAATTGTAAAGGTTCTTGCATTTGCTAAGATTCATTTTGAGCAAGAGGTAGTGGATGGTAATCTCAGTAAAAGAGTGAACTCACAGGCATCTCAGAATATATGATCCTCGTGATGTACAGATGTTCAGAGCAAGAGGAGTTAGAAGGAAAGAGAGTGAGGAATTAAAAACGAATAAGCAACTGCTCATATTTCAGATACACCCAATTTTTTTTCATCATCACATCTTGTAATATTGCAACAATGGGGATGAGCCAAACATATGTGCAGGGCAGAGTTTTGAGGGATTAGTCTTCTTAGTCCAACCTATACTGTTAGGAAACAGTTTTCTATGTTACATTAAGAAGTAAGACTCATTCTTCATGGGCACCCTAAGCTTTTAGGAAAAAAAAAAAGTAGTATTTTTCAAGGTTCTTTTAAAGGACAAAGGAGGAGATGTACATAAAAATTTTGAGTTACCCCTTCTTTGTCTCACATTGTTGTTTCATGAGAAAGTTTTACAGAGAAAGAAGAAAGTCACTTTGCTGTCCTCCTGGGATATAGAAATCGTGTATGAATCCATAATGTCTTCTCATCCATGCATCACTGGGGAAGGAAAAATCAAAGTAAGCTTTCTCTTCCAGCCCTGCAGTGTGCTTACTTTCTCTTTTTGCTGATTACGTGCTCTCTTTATTGTTGAAATAATATTAAAACACATAATAAAAACTTTAACTATTTAATTTAAACCCTGTTGTTTGCTTTAAACAACGTATACAGAAATGGTCATCTACTTCCCAAAATAAACTCCTGGCAAACAAACAAATTCAGCAACAGCTACCATGAATTATAAGAGGGTTTTATATTTCCTTCAGCATAAAACAGGGAAAAATAAATCCCATCAGTAAGTAAATGAAGTGGATCTCAGCATAACCAGTCTATGAGCTGAAAATTAGTTTAATTCCCATGGTAGGAAGTTTAAGAGAGTCATAGATTAGAGGGCCAGAAGGGACTGTTGTGATCACATTTATAAACTTATGCAGAGATTTTCAAAGGCACAGAAGACATTTGGGTATGTAATTCCCACTGACTTACAAAAGAAGTTGGATTTTAATTGTTACTTCATTACAGAGCTCCCCTTTCAAAGAATAGTAATTTGACCAATACCCTGAATCCTAAATCATGATGCATAATAGCCAATGTCACCCATGATTCAATTACAAGTGTCTCAACATAGTCAAAATGCAAGCAAATTATGGCACCCTCAGTGCCCACTATTTTTCTTCTGACATTGCCTGCAGAAGAGCTAAAAGAAGTTTGGTTGCTAGGCCTGTCCACAGGCCTGTGCAGCCATAGTGATTGTAAAGGTACCTTTAGACTGAAATAGAAAACACAGACTATCTGAAGTAAGCAGAAGTACAGGCAAAAGCCCACACCTTAAGGGAAAACACATTTCTTTTTTAATTTATTTGACAAAATTATTCCTTCTCTATGGAAAATGTCCTGATGACATCAAGAAATTATAATAAATTACAGGTTTTCATTCTTACTAGAGAAGAGTCAAGATTCAACTTGGAAGGGATCAAATGCATTTCTGTTACCAAAAGGACTCTTCTTGAACAGGAAAAGGCATATTTAAAAAAAAAAAAAAAAGGAAATTGGTTGATCTCTTATAATAGACTGTTTCTCCACAGTCTACTTCCTCTATTTAAATACAGTTTATCTTGGTTTTAAAAATAGCATTTTAAAAAGGAACAGAGGCAATGTTACACTGGGTGAGACAGCGACCCATCTATTCCTAGCATCCGGTCTCCAAGGGAGGTTGCTAACATGATTTCTTATTTTGTCAGATATATCTGGTGTCTTCTAATGACAGTTTTAAAACTGTATTTCTCTTCTGCTAAGCAGCTTTTTTTTTTTGTAATGTTTGTTTACTTATTTATTTATTTCACTATTACTGGCTATGCTTTCTGAAGTGCTGCCACGAATACAACTGCATACCTTTTTTATTCCAAGTGTGCTGGCTCTGAAGAGCCAGCAGTTGATGTATTTCTCCAGCAGTTACATTTTGAAAATTGCTGTTGGTCTCAAGCATTCTCTCTAGTTTCAGAGACAGAGAGAAAATTTATGGCCGGAAATAGTAGCAGAACTGAAGTTTTCTTACCAGAAAAGAAGGGTTTTTTCAGCGTATCTGCTGCTGCTGCTTCCTTCCCAAGGTGGCTGACATGGAAGCTCTGGCTGCCAATATGCTGACCTCCCAAGAACAGAAAAAAAGAAATCTCAGCAGTGAGTTTGGAGTTAAAACACCTGCAGTATTGGTACAATCTCAAAAGCTGAAGAGATCGTGGGAATTTTTGTATACATCAGTCAGTTCCATCTACAGTCTGAGTTCTTTACTTCTACGTATTAATGGACTTATGCTCTGAAATTGTAATTTTTACTAATTCTGGCCAACAACTACCTTTTGTACCAAAGGGAAATAAAGAGAAATTGCTCTGACTGATGGGGTTTTTTGCAGGGGAAAAAGTAGAGACATCTTTTCAGAGACACCTTTTCCAGTCAAGTACCCTATTGAGAAAAGTAGTCATCACTTGCTTCAACAAATCATATTTATGCCTATTCTGGAAGTTCAGACATATGCAAAATAACATCTTTGAAATGGTAATTAAATTATTGGAAAGACATACTGCACTTTTTTCTTTACCTGCTCCAAAAACTCAGCACCACCTTGTCTTTCTCTACTACTGCTAGCTTTAATAAAGATTAACCAAGCATACTGAAAAATTGAAAGAAACCTCTTTTCACGGACTTAGTTCTGTATTCTCAATAAAATATAGAATCAGTTTTCCATACAACCCCTTTTTAAACAGTCATGCTTACAGTGGGATAAAAAATTACTTTTGAATCTTGTAGAAAGGAATGATTAAGGTAAGAATTTACTTTCCTCTTATAAGGTTATTTCATATCACTAATACCTTATTAGATCATTTCATTTGAATGTCCCATCATTGATTATTAATACGTGTGTTCTGTTACACAGACCAGATAATATTCCTGTGCTGAATTTCACGAGGTTACTGTTATCTTTGGATTCTATTCTATTGAATTCAAAACCCTTTAAGGCTTTCTTTTTTCTTCTTGTTTTTTTCCATATTTTCTGTCATACTTCTTCAACTTATCTCTCTCTCTCCATTCTTCTTCACAAAAGTGGGATATAAGGACCTCTCTTATTGTTCAATCCCTCTTCACCCCATCCAGTGGTGACTGTCTGTGAATTCTCATATAGCTTAAGCATCCTTTTTCTCAGAGATCATCATACCTGCAGCAGTAAAACCATATAGATCAGTTTGCACTTTAGCTGGTATATGGAAGACACAAGTCTAAAGAAAATTTAAAAACCTCTCCCTGACTCCACTTAGTTATTGCTCTTGGTCCTTCAATGGTCCTGTTACTCAAAGTCCTCCAACTTCCCTCTGTTGAAACAAATTCTGGCTAGCTCTGTTCTCTCTCGGCTTCAAAATGTTTGCAAACACCATGATTTGTGCTAGGAAGCTACAATTTCACCAAGTTTAGACTGACCATAGAAAGATTCAATGCTAAGAAGCCACTCATTTTACAGCAACACTAACATTTGCAGGTTTAAAGCAGCATGAAGCATCACAGATCACATGGATGATCTGGAAGAAGTCAATAACTTGCTAACAGCAGGGATCTCCCTCGCTCTCTTTCTCTCTCTCTCTCTTCTTTCTTCCCCTCTCTTTCTCTCCTAATGTACTTTTTCTCTTCTATGGATCTGAAAACCTTGATAGTTGTTGCTGTTGGGCTGAAATACCTGCTTCCATGCACACCTTGATTAAAACACTACTGTGGTACCAGAGTGTTGGTTTCATTACTTTATACTGATGCTGAAACTTGATTTGTTAGGCTTTGTTTAAGCTCACCATGTAAGTAGTTTTCTTTAGATCATCTCATTGGTTTTCTTGAGAATCTTATTTTTTCTTGCTTGCTTCCTGTGGATGTAGAAGCTAATTTACCTCAAGGGTGACTGCTGTGCTTACTCAGCAAGATAATATTGTCTTTGGAATTAATTTCTAGAAAAGCCAAGAAAAATCACAGAAGCTACAGATGTGAGGTTCAGTGGCAAACTTCACTTTTTTTTTTTCCTACTTTGGTTTTAAGGACATAAATTCAGCATTTGTGGAAAACAGACACATAAAGATCAGTACTTAGCATATTCTTTCCTGGCAAACTGGGAGAAGAATGTATACTGATAGCAAATGCTGTAGTAGACTTTTTTTTTTAATCTTGAGAGGTGATAAAACATCACAGTAACAGCAATGTGCTAGAAAAATCTCTATAAAAGGAAAACAATTAGAGACATATACATTAAAATATATCGCGTTTCTCTTATTTTCATTTTTCAGGAGTACATTATGCATAAACTACAGTGGGAAAACAGCTGCAGTTCCTTACAAACATGAAACATCAGGAATACTAACATGTTCTTAACCTTTTAGCAAGAACTTCATACATAATTAGTGTATCTGAGAAATATAAGTCTTGAGATTAGTTCACCACAATGAAATCTTTTTCCATATACTCCCTCTTTTCTTTTATCTACCCATAATCCTCCTTTCTTGGTCACAAAACAAGAGGAGAAACACCAAACCAGAAACAAGGGAGCTTTCAGGTACTTCAGAAATATACTGCGTTTACAATGTAATTACATGATGATAAAACTTCGTAGTTTGTAAAGTTTGAAGTGTTTAAAGATGTAGATATGGTTTGAAAGAAAAGGGGTTTTTAGTTATTTGAATCCAAATTATCTTGAAAAATATGATTTAGAGAAGTATTACGTTAATTTCTAAGCTGTCTTTGATATCAGTATGTTCCTATATAAATAAATAAACAAAACTAACAAATTTTTCACCTTATATCTTCTTATCAGAGAATAGAAAGAAAAAATATCAATTTTACATGTTCAATGAATGGTATTTCAGTATTTTGCATGCCTCAGCAAACTAGGAGTTTATCTTTTACTAGCCAGAAATTATGAAATCAGTAGCCTCAGTCTTCAATTTCACACATTTCTTTCATTCCACAACACGTCCTTTGAAAACTACAACTCTGACAATTTTTTAATGCATTATCACATTGGTCACATCTTAACTACTGTGTTTGAGAGAATTGCATCCAACAGGCAAAACCTGTAGAAAAAAAAGCATTTTACCTTTCTAACACCATTACTGAAGCTGATTGTACAGAGCAGGATCAGAGTCATGATAAGGAGAATTAGCCTGTGATTTGACTTAGAACATCTCTGTTATTGTTTATTCACATGTATGTAATGTTTATGGCCATTTTCAAATTCTTTTCTATAGTGTTTTGTTAGAATGCTTGATAGTGGTGTAAGGGAGAAAGGTAAAAAAAGAAAATTGCTAAAAAGACAAAATCAGGGAAAGGAATATTGCGCCTGATTGTGGATATGCAGCAAAAAGCTGTAACTTTTCCAATTAAGATGAAGTGGTTTGAGTGATCTTTTTTAACTTTGAGATGTATCAGTCTCAGTTTTATTTAGGATCTCCTAGGTAAGAAGACTGAGAACCGCCTCTCCCTTTTATGAAAGTATAAAGATCTTTTTCTTTCACACAGAAAGAGTTCTTTTTCCCTCCCAGATGATTTATTAAGAGTACAAAGATTTTAGTCTCCTGTGAAGTTTCCTAAATTGTTCATTTTTAAGCATACACAAGGATGTGATAACCTAATATTTTTAATGCAAACATATGCAGAAAATGCACTTAAAAATACCGCAGGGACTCTTAATACAGCAAAAAGAAATTGAAAAGGCACATCTGCATTTTGTTTTTCTCTTACTTAAGCCACCCTTGGAAATGGTGGGTTGAATATTACTCACATGACATTCTGAACACTGTATACCTTGTTAGTGAAACTTGCTCACACATTTTACTCTGCATCCAGTCTGACAGTACGCAAGCCATCTTGAAAGAATCCTTTAAATATTTTTTTTTCTTACTGTGCTCTATTTTTTATTATTAATGGCTTTCAGAGCATGGGTAGTGAACACAACTCTCACTACTTTTCTTGGACAGAACTACTACTCCTGGAGTTGTCAGCTCCAGCTGTGCCACGGAAGTCTAAAAATAAATGGGTATGCTGCAACCTGGTGAGACTGTTAAACTCCTGTGGTGCTCATTCTTGCTTCTCGGTGAGCTACACTAGTTCATCGGGTCTAGACCAAAGAAGATCCACCCTGCTCCCGTGTAGTTGCAGTGAAACTTTTTGAAGTAGTAGCCTGTTTCTTGGGAATGGGGAGGAAACTTGTCTGTTCTTGTTAAGCATGCAATAAAAAGCATTGAATGTCCTTTCAAGTCTGCAGCAGTTCTGCCATCGCATGGCGCCAGTACAAGATATTCCTGCAAAGACCTAGGTTGTGGAGGAATGTATAATCAATTCACCCCTATAAACCAGTGGAACAAAAATCATTCAGTGAAAAACAGTGTTTCCCCCAAAGCATACACTCCTTTTTCCCTTCGTACCCATCAGTGTGCACCATGTACTCATGAGGCATAGCCAGACTCTGAGTACAACTGCTGATGTGTCATTTACATAGCTCTCCTTCTCCTGACCATCCTTCTGTAGGCATTTTTGCCATTTTCTCCAAACAATGTGGCATCTCCATGTGGGTTTTCCCTATCAGAGGAAAGCAGCAACACCTTGAAATAAAATCAAAGCCACAGCTTTAGAATAAAAAAACATATTTTCAGAAATGCAAAGAGTATATTAGATGTGTCATCCCAGTAGTTTCAGAAAATGAAAAGGGGAGAGGGTCTTAAATAATTTCAGCAAAGCCAATACAGTTAAAAGTAAGCACTAATTCAGTTCTCTGGAAGAGAGAGACAGAGAAAGCAGATAGTACCAGTTGCCTTTATAAAAGTAAATGTGTTAAGTCACTTGAAATAACCATCAGTAGCTACAGTCAAAAAAAAAAAAACTTACAACAAAAACTAACATCAGTGCTAAAATTTAAAAAGTTGCTTCAGGCTTTTAAATTTGGTAATAGAAGGTAATATATTTTATAAACTGTCAGCTCAATGATTTGACTTCAGCTTTATCTACTGCAAAGCAAGAGGTCAGGGTTAAAGAACAGCCAGAAGCCTCCTGCCTTTGGAACCAGCAGAGATGAGAAGGATCTGTCCTTCTGGACTCAGGGGAGGGAGGAGGTGCAGCTCACTTCTCTCTGGAGCACTCCCCAAGTAGATGTCTAGCTCCAGCAATGACAATAGTAATTATAATCTCAAAGATGGCAGAATAGCTGAAACAGCATGGGGCAGTTTTAAAAAATGGAAGAATCCTCAGGAGCTATTGAATACCCTTTGGAAGGCTTAGTGTGCTTGCTTTAGAAGTTTTCCTGAACAATGAATAGAGGGATTTGAGACAGCAGGTATAAAAACACGTATTGTTGGAATCTAAGACATTGGAAAGCAAAATACATGAATCATCATTAGTCATTATAAGGAAATAAAGTGATATGTTCTGAATTCAGATGAAGCCCTTGACAGAGACAGTGACAGCTACTGAAAAGACAGCAGAGCTCTCAAGCCTTCCTTATAATGATGGCACTACAATTGGATTTTATATGAAGTATAGTCTGCTTGCTCCTTAGTTGTCATTTCTGAATCAGCTAGGGGCTGACACATTGCTGCTCCAACAAATAACTTATCATTGAGCTTACAAAAGGTTAAAGTTCTTTTTATTTACAGATCACAAACCAGAGAAGCAGTGAGAGGCAGTATTCACATTCATTTCTTGAAACTGTGCCCCTAAAAACTGAACTGTGAAACAGGCATTTAGCCAAGAATGTTGCTAGTATGCACCCAATGTGGCAACTCTGCAAAGGTGTGCGGAGCATGCTCTCAGCTGCTCTGCTTCTTGGAGAGCAGAGAGGACCATTCCCTCCAACACAGGAGCAATTCTATGTATCTACAAAAGCAAAAATATGTTCCAAAGCAGAGCGATGCAGACTCCCCAGGCAGGTGCAAAAGAGAGCTCTTTATTGCCAAAACCAGGCCTTTTTAAGCAATTAACCCATTATCAGTTGCATCCCATTTAAGCAGAACAGGTGTAATTCAACGGGCTACCATAAACCACGATGTGAGCACGTAATGTTTCTATAACTTGTTTTTCAACCTCTAATTTAGCTGAGTCATTTCCCAGAGTCCTTTACTACTTAGCCAAAGTAACAGGCCTGAGCTGTGGTTTTACAAGGGTAACAAGGCCCTTATTTTGCAAGGTTTTACCAATTTGCAACAGAAGCCTCTAGAAGGCAAAAATGAAACAAACAAAACACCTCCAACAGAATAAAAAACCAGCCAAACAAAACAACAGCAAAACAGCACACACAGTCAAAAATCCAAAATTAAAAAACAAATTCACCCAAAACCCAAAAAACAAAAAACCCACCCCTCTTCTATCAGAATGAGATAACTATATAACAAATTTATTCTGGAGGTGGTCTTTATAGTGAGCTGGTTCAGGTTATCAGAAAACATTTTTATATTGTTCCTTGATAGACTATGCACTGACCCTTACCTCAGGTTTCACCATGTAAAGGAGACTGAAGGAAATTAGCTCCAAAATTGCATCTATTGCCTAGTGTAGCAATCACAAATGTTTTCAGGTTGGTATCACTGCTTCCCACCCCCAACCCATCTGTCATCTCTTCCCCTCACTAATTTCTTCTCTTCCCCAGCTTTTGTCTTCACAGAAGAATGAATGAAGACTTCCTATCTTCCTTTGGATAAGCTTCTGACCCTCTCAAGTGTCTCCAGGACTTACAGCATCTTCTTTTTCCACAGGCAAATAAAAAAAGAACAACCAATAATGAAGTTTTTAACTCTTACAAGACAGTGACAGGATTTTACATCTCTTGTCTAGAGACTTCAGTGTGCAGGATGCAAATTGTGTAGGTAATAATCACAGCATAAGACCAGAAGGAATCATTGGATTATTTTTCTCACATCTTATCTATGATAAAACATTATAACTTAGACCATGGCACTTTGTCTTATTTATGTCTTTACAAAACCCAGTAACTTGCATTTGATTAAAACAAAATCACAAAAAGTATCTGGAAGAAATATAGAAATGTAGAATTTCTCATTTCTTTTGGTAGTTTGTTCCACCAGTTAATCACCCAGTAAAATCACTACTAAACCCAAAAGTTATTTCCAGGGTTGTTTTTTTTTTTTCTAACTGCAGCACCTTGCTATTGGTTCTTGTTACAAATACAGTTATTTTTTCTTTTTTTTTTTTAATGGAATTAAAAGTCCTTAGGTATACAGGATGTTCTCACAAAACAATACTTGAACACTCTAATCAAATTCCATGTACATCATCTTTTTGACAGACAAAACAGTGAGAATATCCTAATGAAGTATATCTCTCTATATCCCTTAAATTTTTCCTTTGGCTTTTTTCTGCTCCACTCCAATTTTTAACATCTTCTTCAAAATACCATAAATCAAATCCTTCTCCAGTATCAGACACCCTAATATAATATTGAGGAATCATATAAAGCCTATAGGACATTGAGAAATTATAGGTAATGACTTCAAGAGTGCAAGGAAAGAGTCAATGTTATTTGGCTGTTAAAGTGCAATACAGGAATTCAAATATCTGGGGTTTAGTTTCCATCATATTGAAGACTGTTATGTAAATTTGCATAACTATTTTCCAGAATTTTCAGATTTTTGTAGATCAGATGTAATAACTGCAAGTAGGATATTCTCTCAGATGTTGCAATGTTTAATTCTTTATTGGTTCTATGTTCTTTGGGATTCCCTTCTAAAAATCATCACTGCAACTTACTTTCACATACATCACCACATTTTTTTAATGTGGCATAAATACAGGTATTCTGGATACTATTGCTAAAATCTCTATAAAATACTTCTTTGTAACATAAAAGAATAATCAGTAAAGTTGAAGAGACATAGCAGTGGTTTTCTGATTGTATGCCTGAAAACTAAAGGATTGAAATTCAGAAACAATTCTTAAGAGGAGACTCCATTTTCCACTTTAAAAACAAAGTCCAATATATTTATGCATCTCCACTCATTCAGTATAATTCTTCTATGTACACAAACAGAAATACATATTTATGTGCAAAGTTCAAATCCAAGGTTGGGAGGCATAATGGAGCCTAATTTTATTATACTAGATAATTTTCCTAGAGGTGCATATTGATTTCACACTGTCAAACAAACTGCGAAATACATTATAGCAAAACAATTAAAACTGCTGATAATTATTACAATTAACTCGCTGCTTCATACTAATGGAATGTTCAAGCATCCGAGAATTCCTGATTATCAGAAACTAATGGATGTTCAGAAAAGGATGTCATTTTCTGTAGCAATTTGTTCTTGGCCAATTTAATGTTCCCTCAAAACAGTTTTCTGTTCCCAAATGTCTCATTTGTGGCTTTACAAAGGAAGGAATCATGACAGTATTGTTTCAGTGCTTATTTTATCTTCAGAAGTCTCAGGTCTGTTCACTTTGCTGTTATGCCAGGAGCATATAATCCAAAATAAAGGAATCATAGAATAATTTTATGCATTGATTTGTTAAACAGAGCTGGAGGATTCTCATTTAAAGCAGTGTTAAATGTGAACTAATTCTACTGAAGTGCAAGAGTTTTGGCTAAAAGAAGAACACTGATCCACTTTATCTAGCTGTATTTCTCTATCATGTGTGCTACTTTGGCGGTGTGAATCCTCCTTATTATACAGCTCTTGATCCCCATTGTGCTGCTGTAACACTTGTGATGCTGTTCCAGTGCCTGAACATGATGCTTTTCTATCAAGCACCCAAGTGGAGTTTTGCTATTCAAATCTGACCAGTTGCTGCAGTAGCCCTTTGACAGAAAGAGCAAACTGGGAACAGCAAAGGACAATCCCTTAAAGCTTACTTCTGTCCACATGCATTTTTTGCACTTACAGTGCCAGATGCACATCAATTGAATGTTGCCCTGAAGTGGAATATTTTCTGTAGGGACTCATACCGCCGGTTTGGCAACCACTTTATTGTGCCAATGTTCAAACTCATGATACAATAATTTGCTTTATGAAATACTTCTATGTACTTTTCAATAGGGAGCACTGTGATCAAGGGTGGCATCAGTTCTATAGGACACCTGCTTGACAGAACAGAACTTTTCCAGTGACTAAATTCTTGGGAAAATACATATCTCAAAAGCTACAGTCTCTGAAAAAGCATGAGACAATAAGATTCTTTTTTGAGATTTGTATTTCCAGTATCTTCATTTTTTTATTCGGATAAATAAAGTAATTAATAGGAACAAGCAAGTATTATTAATAATTTCTTCAACATCATCCACATAGCTTTGTGTATTGAACTTACTGGAGAACATCTTGTGATGTAAAGTTCTTACTGTCTCTTATAAATAAATAATACAATTTTTAAAAAAAAGCCATCATAGCCTTATGAACTTTCCCACAGAAAACAAAAGAAAGTGATTGAGAAGAAAAGTTTTATATTTTTATATATATATATTTATATAGATATATATTTATATTTTTATATTAGAAGTGTTTAAGATATGACACATTCTGAAGAATAACAGTCTCTCTTTGAATTTTTAAATAAAATTTCCAATAAACTGGGGCAGAATTTCCAAGGATTACTTTAAGACCTTTAATCTTTTTTTAAAGTAGGAAATATATTCATGTTTTGCTGATTTTTAAAGCAGGAAATACCCTAGTGCTTTGCTGATTCAGGGCCTAAAAGAGCAATCCAGTCACACTCTGGGACAAAAATATCACAGTGTGTAAAATATCCATAATGTGATTAAGAAGAAAAAGGTCATTTTGAAGCTTAAAAATATTTAAGAGTTGAAACTTTAAAATGTTTCCACACCCGGGGTAAGAAATATATACCTTCACTAATCCAGTCACCTAGTAACACAGCTTAGCTAATTACACAGCTTGAACAAACTGCTTTGTGTCTCTGGGGAAAGAAGTAAGCAGCACCTGTGTCCATTCTGGATTTTAATGGCTGAGCAATATTTCTGAGAAAACACCACAGCTAACAGAGACTGAAGGCAGAAGTCCTCATCATGCCAATTTTCTTTTACATATAACTGGGGAGGGAACCAAGTATCTCAGCAGTTCTCTGGTGAGCATTGTTTCAAGAGACAGCACAGAGTGGGGAAAGATTTGCCGACAACTGAGCAAAGAATCTGCCTGTTGTTGTACCTGACTGTTCTCATTGAAAAAGGAACTTTTTTGTAAATGAGAAGGCTAGCAAAAAAAAAGAAAACCAAAAAAAAACCTGTCTATCAGGAACTTCTCCTCCAAATAGGAAGATCCCATATCACCCCAAATATGGAGATTTTTATATGTTGGAATATGTTGGAAATAACAACATATTAGTGACAAAAGGCATGAACACCTAATTATCGTCCCTACCTCTGCTATATGAGAGTACAGTGTGTTAAATGAAATCACTACCTAGTTATATATTTCCACTGAATTACCTAATGGAGTTATGATTTTGACTACAGACTTTAGGTGCTGTCACAGTAAATTTTTTTTTTCCTCTTTCATCTTAATTTTAAAATGGAGGATTAAAATACCAGTGAAAAATTAGAAAAGGCCATAACACTTCTAAGGACTTTGGAGTACTCTGGGCTAGGATACCAAAACCCTATTAGCTTCTTTTTGTCAAAACATAAATGTGGGCTCACAGCTTTAGCAAATATCTGAGAAAAGCTGAATTGTACTACTATTTCTAGCACAGTGTTCTTTTATGGTTTTTGGGGTTTCTTTGCTATGGTGTCTTCCCTCCCACCCACTCCACAGTCATGCTGTCATAAAGAGTTCCTTAGAATGATTCACATTTTAACAGCACCACGGATATGTAAAACATGAATTAGACTTACTAAAAGAAATAGAATCAGAATGTAAAGCAGAGAAAATACTTTTTCAAGGAGCTATGAACAAAATTCAGCTCTTGGGCTTACTACTTCATAGAAATTGCACAAGGTACCAGATAGGGCAAATAGATGCCACACTACCATCTTTCTCTGCTGCATTCAATTAAACATATCCTAGGTTCTTGAGTCTGACATGCTCAGACCATTTATTTGTGTTTGCAAAACATAATTTTTAATTTTTTTTCTTTTCCCTAAGAGATTTTCCCACATATTCCCATGAATCAGACAGCAGATGTGTCACATCTTGATTCTGACATTCCAGTATTCTTTTTAAACCTGAAGGCCATTATCACATTCAAGGATCTGAAATGCCCATAACACACATTTTAATTCTGGCGACATGACAGACCAAACTAGAAAGGAAAAGATGAAGATGTGTCATCACAGATCCCTGGAAGAACAGCAGGAAGCATTGAAGGTAAACACAGTTACAACATGTCCCAGCCCAAGATTTCAGCTGGAAAATGAGAAAACAAGCACAAAGATCAATTCAAGTCCCAGCTGAGCCATATGACACTACTAAGCACAGAGAAAACCTTTATTTCCTAATATCAAGACAGTCAAAATCAGCTTCAATAGCTGAGTGTTTGATTTTTCATTGTTCACATAAGAATATCCCTCCCTAAAAAAACAACAACAACAAAACCAAATAAAAAAATCCTGAGACTGTTGGCAGGCTAAGCTGAAAAGATTGCTAACTGTTGGTAAGAGGGAAAAACTCTTTAATTT
Organism: Drymodes brunneopygia; assembly: GCA_013400955.1. Lineage (NCBI taxonomy): Eukaryota > Metazoa > Chordata > Aves > Passeriformes > Petroicidae > Drymodes > Drymodes brunneopygia. The sequence continues at coordinate 19,429 of VZTZ01001084.1, forward strand.
GGGCATTTTATGAAGAATACAATTAAGTGAAGTAAGATAGCTGAATGACTTTTTACCTCCTGCAGTGAATTTTGAACACCCAGAAAAATAAAACTCTGTCATCACCTTAAGCAGTTTGTGATCAGCCTTGTAGATGGGCTGAAGCACGTGCCCTGAGAGTGTGGGACAAGGACAGAGTCAGACTCAGGCTTTTCGCTTCCCCACTGAACAGAGGCTCAGATAGGTCATGGAGGTGAATCACACAGAGCTTTTGATAAAGTATTTGAGGCAGGGAAGTATTTTCCGTTGTTCACATCACTTCTGGAGGCACACAGAAAGATTATTTGTGTCTCCAGCGGGAAAAGACTTGCCTTTTTACCACAGGAGTGTTCATCTGGCATTTTTTTTTCATGGCCAAAATATTGATGACTCACTTCAGAACAAATGTGGTGGATACATGAGTAATCAAGCAAGTGAACCTGATGAGTGCATTTCACAACTGAGGCTCGTTTCCCTTTCTCAGTCCCAGGCTGAAGTAACTGTGGATTATTTTAATTAATCTGCCCTAGAATGTCATAGCCTAAATGAATTCAAAAGTTTTCAATACAATCCATAACACATCACAAATACTACCTTCAGCTACCGTCATTTCTGTAGTCTTAAATCTGAGAGACATGTAGATAAGATGACAGGTGTAGCATAAAAGAATAAAATATAGTAGAAATCAATTACAGTCAAGTAATTTTTCTTCCTTAAGCCAGATTTTTATAAAAGAGAAATTACTACAACAAAAGTGACTGTAATTTCCTTAATGACCAAAAGATCTACATATTTTCCCTAAAAACTAAATTTTATTCTTTCACTGTAAATTAGAAACAAATTCTCTAGTTTTCCATGATTGCTATAGTTCATCAGATTGAAAACTGTACCACCTGCGCCAAGAGAGATGCATTCAGTAACTCATGTCCTAAACAATCAGATGTAATTAACATGATAGTCACAATTAATATGATGTTTTCATATCTAAGATGAAACAGGCAGATGGAGACAAGAGTCTCACATGCATCTGGTATCACATAATAGGAGACTGGCAAAAAATTATTTTTCTTGACTTTCTATTTACATATTTGATTAAGCACAATCACAGAATCATAGAATTATTTAGGTTGAAAAAGAATTCTGAAATCATCAAGTCCAGCCATAAACCTAACACTGCCTTGTTCACCACTAAACCATGTCCTTAGCATCAGATTTAGGCATCTTTTAAATACCTCCAAGGGTAATTACTCAACCTCTTCCCTGGGCAGCCTTCTCCAATGCTCAACCACCCTTTGATTGTTTTTCTTAATATCCAAACTAAACATCTCCCGGAGCAACTTGACACCATTTCCTCTTGCCCCATTGCTTGTTATCTGGGAGAGGACTGACCCCCACTTTGCTACAATCTCCTTTCAGGTAGTTATAGAGAGTGATGAGGTCTCCCTTGAGCCTGCTTTTCTCTAAGATAAACACCCCCAGCTCCCTCAGCCAGTCCTCATCAGACTTCTGCTCCACAATCTTTACCAGCTTTGCTATCCTTCTCTGGACACACTCCAGCACCTCAATGTCTTTCTTGCAGTGAGGGGCCCAAAACNTTTCTTGCAGTGAGGGGCCCAAAACCAAACTCAGGACTCTGGGTGTGGCCCCACCAGTGCTGAGCACAGGGGGACAGTCACTTCTCTACTCCTGCTGGCCACAGGATGCCATTGGTCTTCTTGGCCACCTGGGCACATTGTTTTGGGTTCAGCCAACTGTTGACCAGCACCCCCAGGTCCTTTTCTGCTGGGCAGATTTTGAGACACTCTTCCCCCAGCCTGTAACACTGCAGAGGATGGTTGTGATGCAAGTGCAACTTGGCCTTGTTGAACTTCATACTATTGGCCTTCGTCCATTGATCCAGCCTGTCCGGATCCCTGTGCAGAGCCTCCCTACCCTCCAGCACATCAACACTCCCACTCAACCTGGTGTTGTCTGCAAACTGACTGAGGATGCACTTGATCTCCTTGTCCAGATCACTGATAAAGACATTAAACAGGACTGGCCACAGCACTGAGTCCTGAGGACCTGGCCTTTACTGGATATAACTACTTTCACCACCACTCTCTGGGACTGGCCATCCTGTCAGCTGCCAGGAGAATGCTGTGGGAAACAGTCCAGAAGGCTTTACAACAGTCCAGACAGAAAACAACCATAACATTTCACCCATTCACTGGGCAGATGGCTCTGCTATCCAAGGATAGGGGTTGCTCAAGCAGGATGTGCTTTTCATAAACCCATGCTGGCTGGGCAAAAATGCCCTGGTTGTCCTCTACATTGCAAAATTACACTCAAGATGATCTGCTCCATGACCTGTCAGTCTGACAGCCCTGTAGTTCCCTGGATCCTCCTTCTTGTAGGTTTTCTAACTCCCAGTCAACTGGGGCTTCTAGAATAGCAGTTCCCCTAGCAAAACTCTGTGGGACTTACATTTTCAAATTTAAAAACAATGTCAGAAATACATTAAATGTCTGTGTGTCATTTATTAATTAAACTTCTACTGTTATGAGGGATTCTTATTGCTAAGGATGTAGTCTATTGTATTGCTGAGAATGGTATTTTTACATGACTTGAGAAGGTTTACTACCTTTTTAAAATGGAAAGATGGTGGGCTATATGAGTTCTATGTTTTATATTTTAAACAAGAAGATTACCTTTAGACTACCCCTCTCACTTTTATCTGATAGAAGCTTTCACAAACCTCTTCAGTAAAAAATGTACTTCAGTAAAAAAAGTCTGACTCTGTATCCTGCTGTTACATTTCCAAGCCCTTCTTACCTTCGAAAATTCAGCCAGTGGAGAAGGAAATATCTCTACTGTTTTCATAACAGGTCAATTTTTTGAGCTTTCATAATGTATGAAAGTTACATCCTGCAAATCCATCACCTGCATATTTTTCATGTCTCTCTTTCATGTTGAAGTTGTTCCACTTTTTTAAGGAATACTTATCATTGGGTTATAGCAACACTCAGAATGATCCTTCATTTCTGTCAGTTTTGAGACAGAGGATTAAAGCTAAGATCTGATCCTAGATACTAAGTAATTCAGTCTCTTCTTTCATGGACATTTTCTTTGATTTTATAATTTTGTTATTGTCTTCTAAATATTACATTGGGCCTTAATAAAATACATGCTATTTTTTTGTGCCACTCTGCCTGGACAATTGAAGTAACATAGAAGCAGTAATCCATTTTCTTCACTATTACATATTTGTTTTCCTTCAGTTACTATATTCTCCCAAAATTTAACAGTGCTTATTTCCTAAGTGCATTTGGGTTTCTTTTGGGGTTTCCTTGGTTGCTATTTGGTTTTTTCTCCAGTAATTTCTACAAACAGGAAATAGATCAGTTTTGCATTATGGGTAGAAATGCATCCTGGTCAAAGTTATTGAAATATATGAAAGTACAGACTGACTATTTCAGATAAATTTGTGAATTTGTAAGGACTCTATTCCCTAATAAGAAAAATCTATGAGACTAGAGCCTCATATGAGGCACTACTATTAAAAACTCTTTATCAAGTTGTTGTTAGTGATGTTACATTGGATCAAGAGGCTGTGAGTGACTCAGCTGAAATGAAAGGGAACCAAATAGAAGCAAATCCATAATGAGTGTTTTTAAAACAGAAGAGAAAACTTGCAGGAGTTGAATTGAATGTACCACAGATGCAGAATCTCCCTAAGACATAGGCACGGGAATTTTCCTCGATTTTCATTTAAACTTGGAGAAAAGGGCCTCGCATCTAAATGGATGAAAATAGTGTCTTCAAAAGTGAGAAAAATAGAAGACCTGCAAGAAAGGAAAAAAAGGGTTTAATCAGTAGTGAAAGTTATGTGTTACAGGTCAATATTTTTAGAGAAGTGAGAACTGCAAAAGTCGAGATAAATTAGATCTTGCAAAGGATATTAAACAAATACTGAAAAGTTTCTTATCCACATAATTAAAAATAGATCAAGGAAAAAGATTAAATATAATCTAGATATGGCCCCAAAACTTGAATTAATATTTTGCCTCAGTTTTCAGTAAAGTTGATGGCATTAAGCATATTAGAAAAGGCAAGCTGCCTTATAGAAATTGGGGTCTACAAATATAAATTGCTATAAGTAGGGTGCGACAAAACTCAGTGGATATCCAATGTGCTCAGGTCTGAGGTCATTATAATCCTTAGCAGGAAGATTATATGATGTCTTGGGTAATTCTGTCTTTCATATGAGTGTCGATCCTAGGTTTAGTCCATATAGTACCGCAGTAGTTTTGAAAATAAAAGTATTATTTGGGCAGCTATTGTTACCTCATGATTTAAAAGTAATTTCAAGGAAAGAATGATTTTAAAGTAAACAGATAATAAGGTAAAAAACCATAAGAGCCCATAAAAATTGTGTTAGGCAGAATAATAGACTGCCTAGATGTTCTTCATATATGATTTTAAATTAATCACAGGTAAATTAAATGAGGGTGAAATGACCAATGTAGACCTCAATGAAGAATTTGTTACCATAAATCATACTAAAAAAATTGTGTTGCAATTATTTATTCTACAATTGCAGAAGGTCTTGCAATTTGGGAATAATAGCAATACTTTTAAATATCAACTGGGATTCTATCATTTTGAAAGGACAAAAAGGAAAGAACTGACAGCAGGATAACTATGGGCAATGGAAGTGAAGAGGTTGCAAAACAGGCATAGCTATAGGACAATGCAGGAGTGAGGGGAAGACACAGAAAAACCTTTTTTTAGCAGATTCATATGTGAGCTCTTTCACTGGGACAAAGCTGCCTCAGTCAGTTGAAAGGCTTACCTTTGGATTTTATGACACATGCTCCTAACATATATTAATTGTAAGTGACATTTAATAAAACTATGTATTTTTTATCAAATGAAAAACCTAACGTAGAATAATAGATACACTTTATTAAAAAGAGGAATACCAATACAGATTTTTCAAGTACATATTTACTCTTCCAAAATTGCATTACAGATACCAAAATAATGACACAAAAAAAGAAAAAGAATATGAATGACATAAACATATGCACAGAAATCAAAATAATATTTTGGCAATGTTTAAACGTATATGTGTCTGGGATTGATGTCAGTTTCTCTTCAGAGTACATCTTATTCACTATTTCCCATAAATTATTATCTATATAGAATAGGAAACATAGCAAGACGCTTATACATAACAATTTGTTTAACATCATCACCTCAGATTGGAACTGGATTTCTGAAAAAAAAAAAAAAAGAAAAAAAAAAAGCTAGCCATGGAGACGCAACCTCTGGAGCAAAGTTTTGAACCCAAGATTCAATTAAAAAGTTTACAGAAGTGTGTTGTGCAGAGACATGGTGTCTATACTGAAAAAGCAAAGAAAACATGTTGACTACTGTCACATCTGCTGATCTTATGTTTCTTTCCTAAGACAAAATATGCCATACATATCTTATGTACTTCTGCTTTCACATTCCACATCTGATTCCATATTTCAAGAGAATTAGGGAAGAAATTCATTTTTAGAGCTTACAGAATTCAAAACAGCGTTTAACAGCACTTGACTGACCAAAAGGCAGACACAGACTACCAAAATCCAAATAAAACCATTTTTTCAGAGGGAGCTCTAGTGTAACTATCTGCTGAGAAACAATTAATAAGTTAACATTTTTCACTGACTATTCCTCTCAGGTGCAACTCAATAAGGAGCCTTCTGTTAAAACTTATACTCAAAAACCCTTTCAATTTCTGAATACAAAGCTTAAAAAAAAGTGATAAAGCTTCCAAATTTTTTCATCACTTAGGCTGTTGCCTCTAATTTCTAGACGCCAAGGGCACAGTTGAATATACCATTTCATTGGCTAGAAATAACTTACTTTGGTAAAACTTTTAGAAGGAAAGATTATTTGGTATTCTGCCCACATTATTACAAAACCTTAGAAGAACCAATTGAAAAAACACAGAAATGTCATGTGAAGTTCCCTTTCAGGAAAATCAGGCCTACTTACTGGTGTTCTGCCACCATACCTTCCAATGCTTCTGTAAACACAAACTGGGATAACTGCTTTGTCAGATGAACAGTTGTTTTCCAACCAGCAAGACACAACCCCATATTTGCAACAATCTAATTAAAACCATATTGACATCCCCAAATATTTTAGGAACAGACATGAATAAGATATGATAAATATCAGTCTGGTATAGAATTTTACAGTGTTTCAATGAAAAATGACTGATATGTATTCTGCTGTTCCACATGTTCCTTTATTCAAAACAATTTGTTTATGAATTTGAATTAAAGAAGTAATTTATGTCTCTCAAGAAGAGTTCCTACAGTTTTTATAGGCTTCCATGGATTAATCATATGCTAGGTCTTTTTTGTAGCAAGGTTTACGGAGAATCAAATTGATCTACAGAGTTTCTCACAGTAGTGATTTGACAAACAAGGATATCAGCAGTACCCATATAAATGAACAAAGGCATAATATCAACATTGTTTAGAGACAACATGCTATTTCTAACTCTAAATTGAACAATGATATTATATGCCTTAATGACATGATAAATGAACATACCTTCAAATTCTTATAGTAAAAATTATCTGAGTAAATTAAATAATTCTCTTGTGATCCCTCCACCTATGTCTTTTTTTATGAACTTTGCTGCTAAGTAGTTGTTTTGGTGATTCAAATGGAATGAATTCCTGGAATAAAGCACTATTCTGACATGATGAACTGTTCACAGTACCTTCACGCCTCACTGTTATGAGCTCCAAAACTGGTACTTTAAGAGTGGAAAAGATTTTTCTTGTTTTGTTTGCCAGAAGTGAACTCCTTAAGGATAGTGTTCTTTCTGAGATGTTATTTTCTCTGCAAGTTCTCTGAGACTATTGACAGGTTGCTCTAAAGTGAAAATCAATGTGAGTTGCAACAGTTTTGGAAGAAAAGCCAAAAATATCCTAAAAATTAAAAACCATGGTGCTTCTTTCCTCCCAAAATATTGTAACTGGTTATCTCTGGTTTCCTGTACCTAAGACTGGGTATGCATTACTAAAACTACAGTTCATGCAAAACTAAGCAATGGACTGGGTCACAGAGCACCTAGGCAATCTCGACATCCTCAAGTCCATGGGCCTTGATGGGATGCATCCATGAATGCTGAGACAGCCGGCAGACACCATAGCCAGGCCACTCACGATCATCTCTGAAAGGTCATGGTGATCAGTACAGGTGCCTGAGGACTGGAAGAAAGCCAGTATCATCCCAGTCTTTCAGAAAGGGCAAGAAGGAGGACCCAGGGAGTTACTAGCCAGTCAGCCTCACCTCAATCCCCAGAAAAGTGATGGAGCGCCTCATTGTGGAGGCCATCTCTATCCACATGGATGACAAGAAGGTGGCCAGGAGTAGTCAGCATGGATTGACTAAAAGCAAATTATGCTTGACTAACCAAATAACCTTGTATGATGAAGCAACAGCCTGGATGGATGAGGGGAGAGAGCGACGGATATTGTCTACCTCAGCTTCAGCAGGGCTTTCCACACTGTCTCTCACAGCATCCTCGCAGGCAAACTCAGGAAGGACAGTGGATTGAGAACTGGCTGAACAGCAGAACCCAGAGGGTTGTAATCACTGGCACAGGGATGGATGTTGGATGCCTGTCTCTAGTGGTATCCCCAAAGTTCAAGACTGGGCCCCGAATTGTTGAACTTATCCACCAATGGCTTTCATGAAAGGGGCAGATGGCTCCTCAGAAATTTTGCTGATGACACAAAGCTGGGAAGAGCGGCTGATATCCCAGAGGGCTGCACAGCCCTTCAGAAGGGCCTCGACAGAGTGGAGGGATGGGCAGAGAAGAACCCTTCAAAACTCAGCAAGGGCAAATGCAGGGTCCCGCACTGTGGAAGAATAACCCACCAGTACAGGCTGATCTGCTGGAAAGCACCTCTGTGGAGAAGGACCTGGGGGTCCTGGTGGACAACAAGCTGTCCATTAACCAGCAGTGCTCTGTGGCCAAGAAGGCCAATGGTAGCCTGTTCTGCATTGCCAGCAGGACAAGGGGGGTCATCCTGCCCCTCTCCTCACCCCAATCTGAAAACGTTCACACCATCTACCGCAAATCAAATGAAATTTGTTTATAAGCTAAATCATGGCCCCAAGAGACTCAGTGGGAATTTTATCTTTGCTTTCAATGGTGTCAGGATCTCACCCATAATAAATAGTGCTGATAGCGGTGGCATAAGAAATTCTGTCAGATGACTTAATAGCACTTTGCAGCCTACTTGCTGTAAAGTGTCCTCCTCCAGGCAAGAAAACTCTAATTTTACAAGGTGACATGAACACGTTATAGAGACTATGCATGTTTTTTTCACATATATAATACTGCTGACTTTTCGTTTATTGGAGTAAAGGTCTAATTATCCCCAGAGACATCCCAATGTATTTCTTTAGACCAGACTTTAATCCCTCTGCTGATCCATCATTTCCTGGGTCTATTTCACTTGACAAGGCCTTGACCAAAGCCATACGCCAAAATTCTCTAATCAGGAGCTTGTAATTTATTGCTCACAAACAACTCTAAGACCTGTGCTCCCACCTATGAACCATAGGTCATGAATCTTGGCATCATATTAGAGCTTGATTGCAGCCAAAAATTCTCAGATTACTTTTCAGATCAACACATAAGCAGACACTTAGTTTTTTTATTGGTTAAATAAAATCCATCTGACCTTGACTGGGTGCTAGCTGAAGTGTGCATACAGCACAAATGTAAAAACAATGAGCAATTTATTGCCTTCAGGATAATAGATTTATTTCTATGCTCTTGGTAGAATGTGTTCATCCAGGAAAGCAAAGGAGAAATCCCAAAAGGTAGCCTTTTCCCTGCTCTCCAAAGTTGCATTCCAACTCCTCTCCCACAGAGCACTTCTGGTGCTTGTTTTGTCAAGAATGCTATTAGATGCAGCAGAATAAATCTTTAAAATAAATGTAAATAATGTAAAAATAAATGTTAAGATCACCTTCTGTCTCCATGCTGAAAATGGTGATTGTAGAGTTTAATTTTCATTTTTCACTTCCAGTTTTTCCCACTGTTCTATGGAGCTTGCCAAATCTCCTCTTTTAAAGTCATCCATATCTATTGTAAAGTGGGTTTGAAAGACCCAATAGCAGGAAGAAGAGAAATTATTTAAACATAAATCTATCTGGTCTTGAGATGCATACTGTATTTGAGGCTTTTTTTTTTTAGCCAGCAGTTGGTGTGACACTAAAAAAGTGCATGGTATTAATTTACATATGGTCATATAAAAAGATCTATTTTCAAATGTTAAAATGAGCATTCACTGTATTGTTAAGTATTTTTCTATAGTAGTTGCACTTTGATTCTCCTTCATCTTAATTTTTTTTCTCTGGTAATATTTTTGTGAAATGACATGCTTGTCACTTAGTATGTAGTGCACCTTTAACGTGTATTGCTTGATAAAAACAGAATTAAGTTATTTAAAAAACACACACAGCACATTACTCATTACTAGAAATCCAAACCGTGCTTATATTGTTTTATGTCTTCTGATGGCTAATAGTCCCTGCAACCACAGTATACACAATTCAGAGGTTGAATTAAGTTTAATATTTAGGGCTTACTTTTCATCAGCTACTACAGCAGCAAGGGGAAAACATTTACTGGAAGAATGCAAGATTTCATCATTCTACAGTTCTGTCACAATTCATTTCCCTGACTTCAAGTATAAAAGAAGGTCACTTTAAAACAAAACAAGCTAACTAACTAAGCAAATAAAGCAAAACAAAACTAAACTAAAATAAACTAAAAAAGGCAACCAATTTTTAAAAAAAGCAAGTTAAATGATGAAAATCTGATACAATTGATTTTACATTTCTACATGAATTAAGCTACTTTGATTTTCTCTCTTCATGTATCACAATTGCATTCTCTGTTTTAATGTCACTGTATCACTGCTAATTTTTACCCCTCCCCTTCATTGTTCTCACTTGCTAATGTCAACTTCCTTTTTTTGTCACATTCTGAGGAAGATGCCAAATGAAAGCATCATTAGCACATACATAAGTCTTCAATGACTGAGTTCCCATTGCTGGGAAAATCAAGGCACTGATATTTAAATACAAAATCCTTCATTTGACAAAGTCAATCTGGCAGTTCTTTACCTTCCAGGACAACTGAACTCCCAGTCTAACACAAAAATGAGCCTTTTGGGTTGCTGGAGGTTAAACCAAGCTGCTAGGAAAGCCAAAGAGAGAGGATCTGACTCCCAGTTGCCTGTGCTAGAGAAATTAATCCTGGAGTTTAGCATCTGGATCCTTCAACTGCCAAGCTTGCCCCAGTTGTGTGTTTCATCACTGGGCTAGATTAAAAAAGAATGATGAGCAGGAGCAGGTTCTGCTCCATCGGTGACAAAATAAAAGGAGAAAAAAATATCACAAAAACGAAAGATCTAGGAACAAAATAAAACTTAAATCAAGCATGTCTTGCCATTGCATGTGTATGCTAATGCACACTGAAACAATGCCCTGCTTTAAAGCTATGTCAAGAAAAGTCAGCCATATCTGTCAGTTTGTTTTTGCAAGCAGTGTGAAAGTTGGAGGTGGCAAATTTGTGCAGGTTCAAACTCCTATTAGGGTGCCACCTGTCAAGTTTTTCTTTGAGCACACAGGTTTATAAAATGCATTTTGTTTCAGGGTGAGGGCAACCCTCATCAAGCATTCCACCCTCACACACACCCTGTACACTCATGGTAATGTGATTTCAAAATGCAGATGCGCTCCACCTGCTAAACTAAAATCCAGATATGGGCGTAGCTCCCCTTACAAAGTTCATAAAAGATATTCTAGGGATTTGAGCTAGTCCCATCATAGTTTGGAGTCCATCTGCAAAGCTGGAAGTGTATTCAGATTCTAAAATCCCTACTTCAGAATTCATGTCAAGATCCTCATATTTTTATTTGCATAAATGTAGGATGCTCAGGAGCAGATTTTGACATCTTGCCTATCCATATGTTTTAACTGCAACATTTTGGATTCTAGCTTTACCCAAAACTCAGTAAAATTGTCCTTTGTTTTTCCCTTCCTCAAAACAAACTTTGAGAGATTAAATCATACCATCAGAAGTCAAAAAAACTGGACAAAACATCACTGATCCAGTATATTTATGGCTGAGATGGAGTGAATCAACAAGGTGAGGTAATAAAACTTGTTTTTAGAGAAGTCTTTCAAAGATAATAACCTCCCTGGTGAGGTCTATCTGATTCAGAGGGAGGAAAAATTAATCTAGCTCCATAGATTCTGTAAATAGTTTCCAGCTGTAGCTTTATGCTGCAAGATTACTGTGTGTATGTTACATCTAAGGGAGATGCTGTCTTGATGGCAGAAAATGTGTCTCCTTGAACAGCTACAATCTGCCATAGGTAATGATAATTTATTTATCTGTGTTATAGAGAGGCCAGGACACATAGAAGTTGGTGATAAGAAGAAATGAACACTGAGAGAAGTAACAGGGTGAGAAGTCCATAAATGCTATTCAGCTCTTCTTGTTGATGCTGGAAGAGTCTGTAAGTAGAGATCAGAAACTGCTACAATGCTCAGATTAGCAGACACCCTGCTTTCCCTAGATAGATCTCAGAGTAGAACACACTATTCAGTCCTTTCCACTACAAATCTATAATGGAGCCATTTTTCAATATAAGGTGATAATGCCTACTGGCTTAATATCAATATTGTGTCATGGCTGTGTTTCTGTGGCCAGACTATATTCAGAACACTCTCTTAGTGTTACACTTGGGCTGGTATATTTGCAAATATAAGCATAGGGGGAAAAAAGCAGAAAACTGCTTCTGCAGCTAGTACAGACAAAAAATTAGACTTTTAAATTTGTCCCTTACTCCATGGTTTGGCCAACATGGCTAAGACTTTCAAAAGTTTCAGTTTCTGGCATTTTTCTTTAGATGATGCATTTTAAAGAAATACCATTTTTGAGAACACTGGAGTCAAGCTGTTTTAAACATTCTGTTTTCATTTTCTTAAGAAAGCAGAAGATATCCAAAGAGCTACTCATTTTGAAAAATTTAAGTAGCTGGGGCCTACGGGAGGAAGTTTTCCTTCATGCCTTGTAGTGCTGTAGGTGAGTCTCTGCTGTCCCATTGACATCTATGCGCTCCAGGGCCCCAGCCTGACTCACCATGGTCTGCACCATGGCCTGCAGGTGAATCTCAGCCCCAGCACACAGAGCACCTTCTGCCCCTCCTTCTCCACTGACCTCAGTGTCTGCAGAGTTGTTCGTCTCACAGGTTCTCACACCACTCTTCTCTGGCTGCAATTACATCTGCGCAATAACTTTATTTCCCTTCCTAAATATGTTTTTACAGAGACATTTCCATCACTCCTGATTGGCTTGACCTTGGTGCATCCATCCTAGACCTGGTTGGCATTGGCTTTGCTGGACATGGGAGACGTTTCTGGCAGCTTCTCACAGAAGTCACACCCATAGCTCTCCCCACTATCAAAACCTTGCCATGCAAGTCCAATATAACAGTGAAATAGGCAGAGAAAAACAGAAAATTAGTGATTTTAAATATAAACAGATCCAAGAGACTTACAAGAAAAACAAAGAACGAACTTACAGTGGAGGTAAATAAGTAGGATCCAGACTGTACAGAAACTGCTCAATTTAAGTTTTGCTGGCTGAAAAGCAAGACCCTTTTATCTAGTGTGACTTCTTTTTGGCGGTTTTAGTTTGTTGTATTTCTGACAAAACACAGCTTTAAAAATTGAAAGATATAAGGATTGATGATGTTATGTTTAGTATGCTCTAAAGAAAGAATAGACCGGTTCCACTCCATGGCCTTGGTTGCCTGGGGTAGCGCTATCATTTTTGTAAGCTCTTTGTCCAGATACTTAAAGCAAGTACAAAAGAAACTTTGGCATAATGTAGGCACTTTGACTGTAGACTAAAAAAAGTTATAAAAAATACAGAAATTATCCACCAAAGAAAGAAATTTTGTACTGTCTCACAAGGATGTAAAGAATAAGTCAATAATATGGAACAACTCAAAGATACAAAGTAAATGAAACAAACTATAGCTGGTACTAATTCTAGAAATTTGATAGGGAGATCATAAATATGGATATGTCTTCTTGAATCATGCAATTTAATCAAGAAATGAAATTTATTAGCTGATGAGAGATGTTGAAGAGGTGGCAGAATATCTCTCAGAATAGAACCTGTGTCCTAATCACATCAGAAACACATATTCTATCAAGCAGATGAGTCAAACTGCAGTTCAATAACTTCAAAAACACAAGCTAGATATTATGAATCACCCTTGCAAAACAGGAGGGCATTTTCCACCTCTACAAAACATTGTGTGGACAATCTTTTCTATACTGCTTCTTTTGTGTCATAAGCCGTGCTATTGAGGACCAGATGCAATAAGAGTCCCTAACTAACCTAGATACACTGTATCATGTAAATTTAGGCCTGGTTACCAAAATGAAATTTTAATCTTAGAACTAAGGTAAGCACATATAACCTATATAGGAGGAATGAAGATTATTTCAGAAGAGTAATGAAAATAAACTCATATGATGAACAAAAAGCCAGAAACAAGACCCAGGGAAGTGCTGAACACTAAACTTGCCAGGAATTAAGTGCTCTGTCTGGAACTTGAGACTCAAAAGCCTAAGCACCCTTCTTCATTTTGGATTCATGCCTGAATTCATTCCAGTACTGAGACTGCAATTATTGTTTTTTTCAAAGAATGAGAGATCCTGGATAGGGCTTGAGGTACATTTAAACTTTGGAAGAAGGAACAGTGCTTGTTGTGAAAAAAACGTAGCGTTAAACTCTTCTACCCCAAGGAATTCTCTTTTCTTCATTCATAATTTTTTGTACCTTTTCCCAATGACTATTCCACTGTGCAGCTTTTGTCCAGGATAGAGTTGCTGAACAGGGCTTACACAAAGCCAAGAAAAAAAAAGCTTCTCTGCTTCTTGTACTGCTACACTGGTAAGGAAATTGGGGGTGCAAGGGAGTTTGGGAAGTGACAGCTGACCCCAGCTGACCAGAGGGGTATTCCAGGCCATATGACATCATTCTCAGTATATAAAACTGAGGGGGGTAAAAGGAGAAAATAGAGGACATGTAGAGTGATGGTGTTTGTCTTCCCAAGTCACTGTTTTGTGTAATGGGTCCCTGCTCTCCTGGAGATGAGATGGCTGAACATCTGCCTGCCCATGGGAAGCACTGACTTATTTCCTTGTTCTGCTTTGCTCATGTGTTCTGACCTTACTTTCCATATGAAACTATCTCAACTCACAAGTTTTCTACCTTCTATTCTTCCAATTCCCTCTCCCATCCCATTTGTGGGGGAGTGCACAAGAGGCTGCATGGGGCTTGGCTGATGGCTGGGGTTATACCACCTCCACAAATAAAAAAAATTGTCAGAAAATAATATGTTATGATCCCATGGTAGGGGATGACTTCAACTGTAGTGTGGAATTATTCTTCCTTAGAATGCTCTTCCTGATCCCGCACACCACCTAGGGATGTGCAGTTTTACAGTGGTACAGTATCAACAGGAACAGGGATCTATGTCTCCACACAACTCCACCTAACTCACCCTTTGTTGCACAACTGAGTTTTTAAGTGACACTCCTGGCAAGTGACAATACCAGGATTTATCTCCTCTGTACTAAAAAATCAGAAGGACTAGGATCTTCTGATTCGGTAAGTGATTGCCCTTCCTGCCAGAGGAGAGAAAAGTGAGGAGGGATGGAAAAGAGTATCCCCGTCAGATTTTAAAAACAAAGATTCAGCAGCATTTTATTACACATTTAACTCAACTCTGTTCAGTTCCTATGTCCTAGATCCCAAGAAGGCGTAGGTGGGTGATCTTAGCCTGAGCAGTTCTGGGTATGCACAAAATGAAGAAATGATAACAAGAAGGACTTTTAAGGCTGGACATGAAGATTGAATTTTAAACATTTTTGCACATAGTGAACACTAAGCGAAGGTTTCTTTATGCAATAATACTGGCTGTAGTGTACATTTGCATTGCTCAGCAGAGAGAGAGTTCCCAGGAAGGAGAATGCATGTTCCTTGGCAAGCACTCCATACAGTTTAAATCCATTACTCTCTGTATGACTTAAAATGAGTCCTAAAATACCTATTGATCAGTTCCATATGTATCAGAGCCACATTCAGCATCTGGTATCCAGGTGTACAAAATAGCCCAACTTACCTGCTTCATGTTCCATATGGCATCACCCCAAAGACCTTCTGGAATATATGTATAAGACAGACTTGAAACTGACAAATTCAGGACCATGATATTACCTTCTACTGCATTTCAAAATCACTCAAAGATGGCACCCCGCCATTTGGAAAAGTGCCTGGACCGATGTTTAAAACTACACACATTCTTTTTTTTACATTTCCTGAGTCTTTTTCCCGGTGATTATTACCCCTTGAAGCTAAATTTTGAGTACTAATTCTGAAAGGTTCTCACGTGTAAAAAAATTCTGTAGCTAAACAGCCATTTAGAATCTGCAACTACATATAAGCCATAATAGGTTCTTAAGTTCATCACAAATGACATTGAAACACTGCTTGAAAAAGCCAAATTAAATTAAAAGATGATTTTTCTTATATTTAGGTGAAATCATCAAAACTGATCTATTGGTAACTGGATAAAAAAGGCTAAATTTTGGAATTATATGCTCTTCAACATGTAGCAAATTTACACAAAGCAATGGGAAGGATTTTCTAAAAATTAAAATACAGTTTAAATGAAACAAATGTAGTATAGGCAGGTCCACATTCTGAATGGTAAGAGGTATGTATCATTTAGAAAAATAAACATTATTGACATTATTTAAACAGGTAAAAATAAATTACCTTGAAAAAGTAAAGGAGATGTGGAGGCTGTTGAGTTACACTCTGGAATTGCTACTATAAATATAGCATATTTTAAAATACCATTACAAAATCAGAAACATAGTGAAAGTGCATTTATTGAAACATTGTTAATAGTCATCTAGAATCTGCCTGTGGACATGAAATGTATTAATGTAGGAGACCTGTGTCTGCTGAATCTCATCCTGGGTGGTCACTTGCACTTCAGAAATAATCTTTTCTGATAGTAGTTTATCCCTATTCTGTAAGCTTTTTGTTTGGCTACCATTTGTGTCAAACATAAGGAATTGAGTCTTGCACCTTCAGCTTCAGGTTATAACCCTTTTTCATACAAAGGAATCTATTAGTCAGATCCAGGAACTTAATAATTTAAAAATAAATCTTTTGACTACATCAGTACAATAACAAGGTTTTGATGACAACTAAATCCCCATTTTGTGTAAAAAGAAAATAGCTTTATAAGCTATAATGAGAAGCAAGAGGGGTGATTCATTCTGGCATCCTTAGAAAGAAATGAAAAAAAAAAATCTCACCAGACAAGAGAATTGCCCACCTCCATGTAGTTACCAGGTTTAAAAAAAAGGGAAGAGTAGGAAAAAGTATTTTGGACAGAGAAATCCCAATGCAAAGAAAAAGGACAGATCACTGAATCTTATGAAATGCTTCTGAAGAACCTGCCAAAGTATTATTTGGCAAAATACAATCATAAATGACAAAATTTATAGAAATTAGGATATAAACTTTGATTTTAATTACATATATGTATGTCTATATAAAGTCAAGATACATCAAAAAACATAGCTCTGACTAGCTTATTCCTTAGTCAATTGAAAAAAAAAATCTAAATAGGTGAGTAAATCCAACTACATTACATAAGCTATTACCTATCTCATTTGTCAGAAGTTAAACAGAAATGGTCTTCTACAGCAGTAGCAGTAGCCAAACTGTGTGTTTAATGTTGAAGCAATCAGATGAGCAACCCACTGAATTAGCCCTGGGAGTCTCAAAACTCACAAGCACTGTTCCAGAAGGATTCATGCACTACTGCTTTATAAAACAGAAGAGGTAAAAATGGAATAGAAGGAACTATTCCTACATGTATAGGGATCAACAGTCATTTAAGGAACCATTTTGAACTGTTCTGTTTAGTCCCATCTGTGCTTTAAACTGGGGTATGTCTGTTAATTCAATTCATCTGCATTGTGCAGGCATCAAAATGAAGAAAACCAGTAATGAGTGGGGCAACTATTACCAAAATTCTTCAGGGTTGCGACATATCTTTTTATTCCTCTTCCTGTTCCTTCTACTGAACAATCACTGTCATTGTCTTTGGCTTTACTTTTCTCCATCAATGCTTCCACTGCCTTTGGCAAACACCTTGCTACCCTCTGGAGTTATTCTGCTTCCATTGAGGAGAATGGAATGATTTCCACTCATTTTGATGGTCCAATGCCAAGGTACTAACTCTTCATGGAATCATAGAATGGTTTGGTTTAGAGGGGACCTTAAAGATCTTCGTGTTCCAACACCCCCCCTGTGGACAGGCACACCTTCCTCTAGAGCAGGTTGTTCAGATGCCCATCCAGCCTGGCCTTGAAAACTTCCAGGGATGTGACATCTACAACAGTTCCAGTGCGTCACCCTCACAGCAAAAAATTTCTTCCTAATACTCATGTAAACATACCACCTATCAGTTTAAAGCCATTACATGTCATCCTTTTGCTACCTACCTTTGTAGAAATTCCCCCTTTAGATTTCTTGTAGGACCGCTCTAGTTACCTGGAAGGCTGCTATAAGGTATCCCTGAACCCTGGCTCTTTGAACCTGTCTTTGTAGGACAGGTGCTCCAGCTCTGTGATCAACTTAGTGGCCATCTGCTGGACCTGCTCTAACAGATCCGTGTTCACTCATGCTGGCCTCCTGCTAGTTTTACCCTACTTTCTTATTGTTGGGACACATCTTTAGTGAGCTTGGAGGAGGTGATCTGTCAATATTAACCAGCTTTCTTGAGCTTCTCTTTCCACTAGGGTTTTATCCCAGGGTAGATCGAGCAGATGGCTGAAGAGATCAAAGTCTACTCTCCTGAAGTCCAGGTCAGTGAACTTGCTGCACACCCTTTTCACTGCCCAAAGGATCTTAAACTCCACTACTTTGTGGTCATTGCCGCCCAGGCTGCCCTTGAGCTTCACATTCCCCACCAGCCCCTCCTTTTTAGTGAGAACAAGGTCCAGCATAACACTCCTCATTGGATTCTCTGTCACTTGGAGAAGGAGGTTATCATCAATGCATTCCACTAACCTCGTGGATTTCTTATGCCTGGCTGTGTTGTCCCTTCAACAGACATCAGGGTGGCTGAAGTCCCCCATGAGGACCAAAAATTGTGAATGTGAGGCTGCTCCTATTTGTCCATTAAGAGTCTCATCTGCTCAGTCTTCCTTATAGGGCAGCCTGTAGCAGATCTCCACTATAACATCACCTGTCCCTGCCTTCCCTTTTATCCTGATCCATAAGCTCTCAGTCAGCTCCTCATCCATCCCCAGGTGGAGCTCCATGCACTCCAGCTGGTCATTGATAGAGGGGACAACACCCCTTCCTTGTGTCTCCTGCCTTCCTTCCTTCCTTCCTAAAGAGACTGTATCCTTCCACTCCAGTCATAGGAGCCATCTCACCATGCCCTGCAGGTGTGTGCATGTCCCTGACTCCTTTTGTTTATTCCCCATGCTCCATGAACTTGTTTAGAGACTTTTAAATTGGATTCTGATGAAGATGAATCACTGGCTGGAGTGGTTGGAATTACTATTTTCTGCCTTTCATGTGCTCTCCTGCTGACCTGTGATCCCTCTCCAGGCTCTGGGCATCTCTTGCTGGCCCTGGCATCAAACTGGTATGAGCGGGATGGATTGACCTTCCCATCCCACAGCAACTCTACTTTAAAGCTGTCTTCACCAGCCTGACAAATTTATGACCGAAGACACTGCTTGCTGACAAATGGAACCCATCTGTCTGCAGTAGAGCACATTTCTGAAACTGAGTTCTCATCGTCCTCTTTGTATGAATTCTTCTCTTTTCCTAATTTTTTTTCACTTTTTGAACTAGCTTATAATTGTATTCTCTGCCTCCATTAGAAAATCTCTCTATTGCTGCTGTATTTCACTTACACTCTATAACATTTATATCATTTAATTATGTGAAGAGTTCTGGGAAATAGTATAATGAAAGGCATTATACAAAGCAAATGTACACTGTATTGTAATTTGGTTTGGTTACTTTACTGTGTTTATATGCTTCAAGACTTTCTTCCCTAATAGTTAAATTCATTTATGTCACAGATGTTTGGTTATTGGTCTCCTGCCTCTTCTTAGAGGTACTGTAATTGAGCACCTGTGTGTGGGGACAGAGGGAATTGGGGGTTCTTGATTAATTTTCTCCAGCTATAAATTATTTATTGTCTTGTACCAATCTCTTGTCATCCTCTTTGGGACTCTTTTAAACTGTCAGAGATACCTATTTACTTTTAATTGATTGCTACTCTGTGTTCATTGAATTTTCCTGGATGACAAACACAGAAGAGATATTAAAACTAGTCATATCTAACTACAATAGGAAGAGGTGGCAAAATACAAATTGCTGCTAACAGTGGAGTCTAATCTTTTGAAGTACTGAATTGCAGATAGGAAGATCTAGTTAGCCTCAAAGAATTGCTAGTGAGTTTAAACTTCTTGGGCAAACTGCTACAGCTGACCCAGTCTGAGCACAGGGATGGACTATATGAGCTATATGAACTCCAGAGGTCCCTTCTCAACTCAGAAATTCTGTTATTATGTGACAGACCTAGTTAGGCATCAAGACATCTTTTTCATGGAAAATTAGGAAAGTGAATTGGGCTCCTTAAAATCTCATGCAAAAAATTGGGCAGTTCCGCTACTTATGCAATCTGTTCCTCTGCACTGATTCTCTGAGCCTAATAGCACTTGCCTTCTTCAGTATGGCAGTTGCATATATGTTTAAAAAAACTTAAATTCTTACCAAATTTTATATTAATGTCATATTGTAACTGCCTCTGTTTTAACATATTCTGTCTTTGGAATCTGCCAAGCATTTATCCCAAAAGATTAATGAGACATTGAAAAAAATACCAGCCCTTCAGGTACCAATTTTGTCATTCTGTCTCACAAAAAACCCATGACTAAGAGGAGAAAAAAAATTATCTCACCACAGGAAAATACTGTCCACACTGTCATGTGGAAAAACCTTCCACCTGAAAGTATCCAGGAAACAGCAGTAACTGTTGCCTTGCAAGAGTAGAAACATTATGATATACCAAATCAATAGGAGGTCAAAGGTATGGCACCAGAAAGGTCAAGAAAATAACAGCATTTGGAGGAGCCAGTGGAACTGTTAGCAGCATAACATCTGGCTGAAAGCTCGACAGACTTATAAATGGATTACTGTGAGCCATCATTTTTGGAAAACATCAGGATATAGGCAACTCATATCGTAACCGGCTGCTTAAGTGACTTAAAAAATAGGGATGCATGGCAGAATTTATAACAACCTATAGTAATGTATTAGATGTATCAAAAGTGGCGTTTTTTTTAAAGCAGTCAAATACAGCTACAATTTACTATACTGAAATTATGAGGTAAGAAAAACATCCCAATTCACCATATCATCTCTACAGGAAAAAAAAAATCTGGTTGAAAAAAGGAAACTTTTAAAACAAGAGCACTCATATCTGCCTTCAAAATATTTATTTATATAGCCCAGAAGGACAACACACTCAAAATACACATTGTCATACAGGATGTGTACAAGGCCTTATCAGCAGAGATCCGAAGCCATACCATCCCATTAGGTTTTAGTGGAAAGAAAAAATGATGATACATAGCATACTGCTATATCTAAAGCTCTTGTTACAGTGCTTCTGGCATGCTGTTGCTCAGCTTTGATCAAATTACTTTACAACCATATTTTACACAGGTGATTCAAGATCCACAAGAAGATAATTGAACTCCTCTTTCCTGGACAGTCAAATAAATCCTTGTACTCCCCTTTCAGTTACTACCTGAATACATTTCAAATGGTGTGCTTCAGCCAAAAGCAGCCTCTGGAAAGTAAACTGTGTAGTCTCTTCTCTATATTAGTGCCACGTGCCATTAACACCCTTTCCTGAAACCCATAGGCAAATATTATGCAATGGAACACAGAATCTGCAACAAAAACCTTAAATTACTTATCCTGATTTTTTTTTTTAGTAATATATTCAGTTTTGGGTATTACTGACTCCATTCAAAAACAATTAATGTACTTATCAGAACATATTTTTACATGTTCTGTATCACAGGCACTTGTACTTACATTTGAATTTTAAAAAAATATCTGCAATGGTATTTGTTCACCCCAATGTATATTCACTATCCTCTCAAGAAGATGCTTTCAGAGAGGGATGGCACTTAATCCAAGCCATATTTCTATATTCAAACACAGTTACACCAAAAATAAAGCCATTATAACAGAGTACCCATGTATACATTGCAATTCGTTAAAGGAAGAATAAGAAGATTCACCCATTTAAATACAATGCATGAAGAACTGGGGTTTTCATTTCCTAACCAAGTATATTGATAGTATTTTAACTAACCAAGTATATTGATAGTATTTTAACTAAGTCATTATCTTTATTGCACTTCTAGAAAGACTTTATCATAAACCAGTGGTGCTTAAGGCATACTAAAATTGTAAGGATTTTCTCTCTCAAAGAATTAACACAGTGTCCCTCTGGCACTGTTTAGAAATTCTTCATTTGCTCCACAAACATTAAAGAGCTGGAAGAGCCTAAGCGTAGAGGGAAGACCAAATAAGCATTATTCAACTGCATTCAAAATCAGCCCAATTTTTAAAAATTATTTCTTGAAGATTATTATAACCTAGGTGGCAACATTTGTAAATATTAGTGCTTCTGCACCATGGGATTAGTTTTCAGTAGCAATGAAATCAGCCTTTTAATGCGGTTACAATTTCTGTGGATTAGCCCTCCCTTTTTTCTCTCTTTCTTTTCTCTATTAGTCTGTTGTAGGTAGACAACAAGTGGTCTTACACCAAGATAAAGTGTTTGAGTCAATGACAAAATATGCCACTTTTCTTCTTATTCAAGTCAGTTTTAGTAATTTCACACCCCTCCTTAGAAAGCAGATTTCAGCTTCCTCAGAAACTTGATCAAAGGGTGTTGAGCACTCATTCCAGGTGACTCCTGACTAGCAAAGGTCACACATCATTTCAACAGGGAGATGGAGATCCCAACATAAGTACTGGATCTAGAGTGGATAGATGGGAACAAGAAAATCTGCATCAACTATTGCAGCACAAAAAAGCCCTCAACCTGGTAGGACCTCCTTAGGATGCATGCCACTCCGTAGAACTGGGCCCATGCTCTTTATAAAAATATTATTCTTGGTGTACAATCTAAATCTACCCTCTTCCCTCTGGACCTGCTCTGAGAGATCCATGTCTTTCATCTGGTTAGGACTCCAGAGCTGGATGCAGCACTCCAAATGGATTTTCATAAGAGCAGGAAGAGAGGGGCAGAGTCCCCTTTCCTGCCCTGACGGCCATGCTGCTTTTGAAGCGGCCCAGGGGAGCGTTGGTTCTCTGGGCTGTAAGTGCACATTGCCAACTCATAACCAGTTTTTCATCCACCAGTCCTCCTCAGGACTGCGCTCAATCCATTCATCCCCAGTTCATGCTGGTAATGGGGATTGCCCTGTCCCAGATACAGGACCTTTCATTTGGCCTTGAGCTCCATGAGATTCACCTGGGCCTGGTCCTAAATATTGTCAAGGTCCCTCTGGACGGCATTCTTTATGTATCAACTGCACCGCTCATCTTACTGTCATCTGTAAATTTGACTCCACTAGATATGTACTACATGAAGATATTAAATGGGTTTTGTCCCAGTACAGACTCTTGAGGGACACCACTTATTTCTGGTTTTCACTTGGACATTGAACATATGACTGCAACTCTTTGCATATGACCATCCAGCCAATTCCTTATGCATGTGACAGTTCATCCATCAACCTCTTATCTTCAATTTAGTGGCAAGAATATTGTGGGAGACCATTTCAAAGGTCTTACAAAAGTCCAAATAGATAACATCTGTTAATGAGTTCCCTTGTCTACAAAAGCAGTTATTTCATCATAGAAGGCCATTAGATTAATCAGGTACAATTTGTCCTTAATGAAGCCATAGTGGCTGCTTCTAATGACCTCTTTGTCTTCCGTGTGTTTTGACATAACTTCCAGGAGGTTCTGTGCCATTTTCTTACTAGATAATGAGATGACACTGACAGGTCAGTAATTCCCAGCATCCTCCTTTTAAGCCATTTTAAAAATGGGTGTGATATTTCCTTTTTTCAAGTCATTGAGGCCTTGCTTTGGTAGGATGCATCTAGAAATTCTCAGGAAACTGTTTGATGTCATTGTGATGCCAATCTCAACCACTTTTGAAGGGTCATGATGATTAATGGAGGTTCCTTAGGGGCTGGAAGAAAGCAAAGGTCACTCCTGCCTTCAAGAAAGGTAAGTAGGGTCCAGAGAAGTACAATTCAGTCAGCTGCACCTAAGCCTTGAAGAATGCAATGGAGCAAATAGCCCTGGAAGCCCTTTCCAAATGTGTTAAAGGAAAGAAACTGATTGGTTTGGTCAGCATGTATTTAGAACAGGGAAATCATGCCTGATCAACCTTGTAGCCTTCACAACAAAAGGACTAGCTCAACTCAGGGGCAAAAGGGGAGCAGGGGGCAGTGAGAGAAGTGGCTGTTGCTTATTCCAACTCTAGTAAGGCTTTCAAGATTGTCTCCCATATCATCTTCATAGATAAAATGAGGAAGTATGGATAAGTGGAAAGTAGTGTGCACTGAAAACTGGTGGAACCACTAGGCTCAGAGAGCTGTGGTCAGTACCATGAAGTCCAGTTGTAAACCATTCTACAGAGTGTCCCTAGCTCAATGAAATTTGTATGCATGAGACTGGTGCACTTATGATAAAATAATTTCTAATCATAAGTGTTTTAAACACGTGTCTCCAAGATCCTTTCAGAAAGAAAAGTACTAGTGCCAAGCAAACATCCATTCGAAAAAATGCAGACCTATGGTATTTCTCAGACATTCCTTTGAGCCTTTTTTTTCCAGTTACAACTATCTTTCTAATAGTATGTGAAAATGAAACTTACCCAGAGAGACAGACATCAGGCTCAGACTTAAGATTTTCTGTAATTCAGTTTGGAAATAAATGTCATTAGAGAGTACACGTACTAAGAAGTGAGCTTTATCTTTTTTTCAGTTCATCACAAATTGCATAATCCCAAAAGAGGTTTTATGAGCATTATGCTACCCCCAACAGTGTAAATACATAGTTAGTTACACCTACACACAACTTTCATACGTCCTTAAGACCTTCAAAGTAAAATAAAGTTTAATTTTGAAATACAGAGGGTCAAATATAGAGCTCTGAGTAACCCGGTCAATTGAAAAGTGACCCTGTCCACACCAGGGAGGCTGGAGCTAGATGATCTTTAGGTGCCTTCCAACAGGATATTCTATGGATATGATTTTATGAAATAAAACAATCCAAAGACAACTATCTGGGCAACATCCAAAAAAAGGAAAGAAGAGTTCATAACGATGCAAAGCAACTGTAAAACATATTTCATTTAAGCATTTTCTTTATTTAAGATATGATGAATCAAAAAAATGAGCCAAACACAATGGTAAGGAAATGCAATGCAGTAAACAAGAAGAGTAATACAACTGAGATGCTATGTGGAGCAGATCATAAAGACTAGTGGAAAGGAGGAAGAAAGACAGAAAAAGAAAAGGGAAGATGATCTTCAAAAGCATTCCATGAACCAATCTAGTAGCTCTGGGCCACCATCTCTAAGCTCAGCTCTGTCATTCTTCATTAAGGGATTTAGATCTGAGTTTCTGCTGCAAGTAATTGCTATGTATTTCCAAAATTATAACAGCCAGTGCTAATTCTCTCTGTGGTGAAGGTAACTATTGCCCTTGAGCATGGAATGATTCTGGGAAATGAGTTATCATTCAAGTGCTCAGAAGAGGGGAT
Source organism: Drymodes brunneopygia (assembly GCA_013400955.1). Classification (NCBI taxonomy): domain Eukaryota; kingdom Metazoa; phylum Chordata; class Aves; order Passeriformes; family Petroicidae; genus Drymodes; species Drymodes brunneopygia. The sequence goes on from VZTZ01001084.1 coordinate 44,528, forward strand.
ATGATGCTAGTAGAGTAACAGACACTGGCATGTGCAGCAGTCCTGGGTAATGCTTCATTTACTTCAATAGCTCTCTTTTTCCCTTCCTCCCAAACTCCTTCCCAGTTACTGATTATTGCTGTACTGAGGTGAATTAGTGGTGCTTTAAAAAGAAGGGGAAAATGGCATAATAAAAGATCTAGAATGCAAAATATGAGAGAAACATACAGCATTGAAAAATAAAATGTCTAAATTAATAAATAAAAAGCATGAACCTATAATATTACCACTTACTCTTCGGCTACATTTCTCTTAACAGTACTAGCAGCATATAGCAGTCTTTCTTTCAAATGAAAATTTAATTAATTATTAATTTTAAAAATTGTGTTAAAACACTACATGCATACATACAAAGAGATGAATAAAGGGAATTTTTTTTTAGAAAATTGTTTACCACACCCCCAGTTAAAGTTTACATTTTAAAATGCTTCTGTATCAGGGTGGCATCTCTGCCCTGAGTAGGGGGTGGGAATTAGATGATTTTAAGGTCCCTTCTGGCCCAAATCATTCTATGAGTCTATAAATGTTTGCATTTATGTAAAACCTATTACATACTTAATATTTTATTTGGGTTGGAACAGGCACATGGGGGAAATTTGAATATATAGTGTAAATCAGCCTTGGTAATCAATTTCTTGAAATGGAACCTCACTGTCTTTAATTTGTTCAAGTATAATTAGGAATAAATTCATTGAAGTTGGAGTTATAATTAGACACACCTTGTGATACATGAAGATTCGACTATTGATATGAACAACAGATATATTTTTATGGATTTGTTAAACAATTATTCTATTGTCACTTGTTCTAGAGCAAAACACATAATTCAGCTCAGAGTAGTTTCAGTCACTGCAAAGTTGATTTCTTTAACAGAAATCTAAACAAAAATGGTGACTTGATCTATGCACCAAATGTATCCTCATGTCACAATAAACCAAAAGTATGTGACACACTGACTGGTCCTTTTGACTGCTTTGAGTCATCCACAGAGCAAAGATGTTCAGTCAAGGAAATCACGCTAAATCCAGTGTAGGTCTAAAACTCCTGACTTCATGTATGGCAGACATAAATGCCGACATGACCTGCTTTGATCTGCTGATCCTTCCCTACTGGTTTGAATTATTTACTAATGTAAATTTAGTCCACAATTTCTGGTACTTTAAATTCAAATTCCTGCCATTGGTGAGTTTTATATTACAGTAACAAGGACTGTTCCAACTAAAATTCTTACTATTCACAAATTACCCTTATTTTTTTCCCCCAAACAACTGTTTAACATTTCAGATCCACTTTAGAATCTACCTCTGAAGAAACACGTCTCTACCTTTTTGTGCCAGCAGGAGCTGAACTCCTTGCGATCCTCTGAATGCTGCAATGTTCAACTCAATGTGTCTTCATTGGTCCAAGCTGGTTTTGACCAGTCTCATCTCTCAGTATGTTCTAGGAGATATATCCATTTCTTTATACTAAATTGTTAAAGTGAATTCATTCCTTAATTTTGACATAACATCCTTGACAGCAGACCCCCTCAGTGTGGGATGGAATCAGAGAACCTATGCAGTAGGAACCAGTGCAGTACACGGCAGAGCAATACTGTCCCCAGTTTAGAGAGCTTTATAAGAATAAACTTTGATTTCCTTGCTCTATTAAATCTCCTACAACTATCAAGCTGGATTTGCTGTGTCTATATACTTCCCTCTAATCTTCTTTGACACAATTCTCTTTCTCTTCATATCTATTCACTGTTATTCCCCCATCCTTGCTCATATTGTCACCAACAGGTGGACAAATCAAGTAAACCTCAGAAACATGTTCACTGTAGCAGAAAACAAAAGCATCCACATCAAAAAAAGAAAAGCAGAAAAGAAAAAAATGTACATTGAATCGCAGTTTCATTAATGCACTCAGCCTTTAGCTGAGATTTTGTGAGGTAAATGGCCCAAATCAGGCTACAAAGACATTTGAAAATGCATATATATCTTAAGGCTCTGTATGGTATTTGGCTTTAGAACAATTATTGAAGAATTCAATTAATTTTGCAGAGTACTTTATGCTGATCTGTACATGTCATAAAAGAGAACTTCAGGCAAAAATGATGCTGTCTTTTGGCATGAACATTGCAAAGCAAAGCAATGTTTCCTGGGACAATCTCTATTGCTAGCATTTCCTGTAGCAGTTTGGAGTATTGGAGGGGAGGCAAGGGCGGGAGGGATTGTGTTGTTGGCACTGAATACCTTTCAGCTGTACTATTACCTTTGAGTAATGACCCTTGAGCAGCCATTTCGGGGTGGGATCCTTCAGCACAAGGGCAGCTAGTGTATGGTCAGTCTGAAAAAACAATGAACTGTGTAGGTGCATTGACAAGTCAAAACCAACTAAATTGTCATCAATGCTTCACAATTCAATATTGTAATGTTCTGGATTAGATAAAGTAAAATAACTTTATATGGAATTCCTTTTTGCATGTTCTTAGGAAAAGTTCTGAACAAGACAGTGCTATTCAAATGGTCTGAAGAGAGGGATAACCTAAGCAAACAAGACTGGTATTTCTAAATGACTAGTTTGGTCTACTGAATGTAGTGAAGGGGCAGGAGATCTGAGATCTCACAATAGAGTTATTCTTAAACTTCACTTGTACCCACTGAGTAAAATATAGAGAAGTCCAAGAGCATCAGTAAATCTGCCTTAACAAATCTTTTCTGCAGCTGGATGAAGCCATGCCATGGCAAGCTACCAGAACTCAATAATGTTCCTCTCTAAATTAAATTAACAACTTGTTTTTCATAAAAAAACCAAACCTACAAAGCGTTGGTGAGCAGAAAGATCTGACTCAACATTTTTGCCTCCTTCTACAAACCTTCTTTATTTCAGTGTGTAGACACAGGAGAAAGGAATATTTTGCTGCACAGTATCTCTAATATATCATTCACTCAAGGAATCCATTTAGGATTTTGGGAAGGATTCAGTTGCCTAAACGTTAGTGTTTAATGACTTTTGAGGCACTCCAAGGAAGTAAAGACATATACGTAAGGATGACAGATAACACACTGGATGTAAGAGGGAATTGTACCTTTCAGTAACAACAGCTGGGAGCCAGGCAGGACAGCCTACAGCATCTCATGAGCAGGAGGTTATTTATACAGAAATCAAGTGCATAAAACTATCAAGGTATTTATATCTAGCCTGACTCTGTCAGAGCATGACAGGTCTGATGAGTAAGTCTGAAGGACAGTAAGCATGAAATTAGCTCATAGAAGGAATTTCCTTCCCATCCTTCTTTCTTCTTCAGCAATTGGCTGTTGGCATTGTTAAATTCTGTTGATATCTAATAAAAGCTAACATCTGTGCCTTGCTTGCCTCCAATTACAGAGCTTCATCCTAGGGCCACTTTGGAGCTTCTTAGAAGCACTGATGCTTGAAGCACAGCTATAACAAAAGAATGGACTGACAGGTTTTTTTCTGCCTGTAGCGACCTCTATTTGTTCTTTTTTGTTTTATTTCCTTCAATTTTGTTTTTGGCTGGCCACTCTAAAAGACCAGCCTGCAGCAACAGCACCCCTGTAGGAGACCATTTGTTTAGTCCTCTTTTTATGCAAGGCCTCCCAGGAGCAGAAAACATCAGTGAAGGATTCTTCCATGCCCCAGTTACATGCAAAAGCACATCATCACAACGACAACACTGTCAGATCTACTGAATTGGCTGGACAGAATTACAGGGATTCTTTGTCTATAAGCCATGATAGATAATGTGAAAGTACAGTCTACAATTGTTAACAATGAACTCATTATAAGAAAGTTATCTGAGAATTTCTCTATAAAGCTTCTCTAGGGTTAAAATTCACTTTAGATCATGTTAAACATCTGTCAGCAAGAAACATAAGCTGGAGAAAAAATACTATCCAATTTTATCCATTCTTACCTCTCTAAGAGCCTTGTGGAACTGCTAGATGACTAAGAATAACTGATTTAGAACCTCACATTTAGAAAGAAGACAATATGAAAGAAGAAAATAGAGGAAGGAAGAGAAAATGTAAAAGGAAAATAGAACAGTTCAACTGGCATCTGAGTTATATTGAACCAGGCATGTTTTCACTATCTAGCAAGTATTTCCTACTCACTTAAATTCAAACATTTCTTGATTCCTCAGGCTCTAAATATTCCAGTTTTGCTGCAGTGTAAATGTTGGCTTTTCCTGAGTTATCACTGTAAAGTGATGATCATTTGTATAGATCATTAGTAAATTAGATTTCTTCTAAACAAAATATTGAGGCCTTTTTTGCTACATAATCAGCTATAGCTATAACACTGAATTTCTTAAAACTGTTATACATTAAAGCAATTGACATATGTCTAGTTCTATGCCTTTTTTGTGCGATTTTTTAAAATACCTATATATTTACATATAATATGTATTTCTTGCAGACACTATGTAGGAAATAGCAAAGTTGGTGTAAACAAAAATGAACTTTGGTAGATAAGTTTCCAAAGTTATGTTGGACTACATTAACATAAACTAATGAAATAAAAAACTTCCATCTTTTTCCATGCTATCCATGACATGATTGTCATAGTGCTGTGAAAATTCACATTTAAAAAACAAGGCCTTTCCAAGGTATCCAGGCAGAAAAATGGTGATACATTTGGCAATTCTGAGAATTTTGGATTTGAAATATTCCATGAACTGATGTACATGATATCAAGAAGCATTATTGATCCAGCTCAGAAATGTGTATATAATTTTCTGCACAAACATACAGATAACTGCATTTTTTTTCCTGCTATACTGCAAAATGTTACTCTGGGGAGATGTCTGATATTCCCATCACACTAGTCAAAGCCAGGCTCAATACAAGTTATTGCAAGCAAGAGAAATAGGCTACTTGCATGCCAAGAATTCGAGCTAGATCCAACACTCTCTGAAACACAGCAGATTTTTCCCCTTTTCCCCTAAGGACCTCCAGGTTATTCAGCAAATGGAGCTGAACCACTCTACCATTTTTCAGTCAGTGTGAAATGGGCCCTAAATGGAAAAGTAGCCTGGCTGTGACACACAACTTCAGACACTGATTTGTCATCCAGCTCAATGAAATGCTTTACTGAAGAGCATTGAGAAAGTAAATTTCTTTCTATATTCATATCTGCAATTAATTACAGATTCAGTCTCACCACTGAAAAAAAAAAAAAAACCACAACAGACAATCACTACTGATGAGCACTGGGTCAAAGAAAAACTGAGCACACACTACATATGTATTATTCTCTTTAATTGAGCTTCCTTCTTAATAGCAACAAATAAAATCTCTTTTCTCCCCTCATAAAAAAAACGTTTATGTCTGCATCTTCAAACCCTAGTTTCACTCAGAACTATATAAGTAGGTCCGTTTTTCATAAATATGAGATTGATTATAATATGATTGATATCTATTTGTGAGTAATTAATATTATTTTTATTACCTAGACACCCTCTCATAAAAATCAGAACTATAGAATACCTACAAAGTATCAATAAGGATTTTTATTATTATTTTTAATTAAATACAATACCAAGTACTTCATTCTAACTCTTTTTAAATCAGTAATTTTTCCTAGAAAATATGGCTTCCTAATATACAGGATGAGCTGGACTCACAAAACCTTTTATATATCTAAAATGTCAGAAGGTAAGTCCATTTCTTTGAATAGTTGTGAGGCTAGAAATTAGAGCTCTGTGCCACTGGAAAGGATCAGTTTCCGAGTTTCTAACTTTGGAGCATCCCAAGATACTGGATGGTAATGTCATGACATTTTAGATATAGCGAAACTCTTTTAAGCTATATTTAGAGATTTCAAAGGGTCCCTCTGTAACCTTCACACAAGTGGACCTACAGTAAACAGGGAATCTAACTTTACCTTAACAGTATAAGAGATAATCCATAAACATACTTTAATGCTTTGGTATGCACCTAAAATAGTTTATTTCTTATATATGTGGCATGTACACAAAATATGATGATATGATTATACATTAAAGATTTTACCACCATAAATGTAGGTCATCTAGAACAAATAAAACTGATAGCAAAGACTTTCAGAAAAGGTAGCCTAAAGTGAAAATTTTCAGTCCAGGCTTAGAGTACTCAAGAAGAAGTCAGCTTTTTATTTTTATTTATTTATTTATGATCACAGAGCTAGTATTTCTCTTTAAAGCTGCAGATTTTTCATTGCAGAGAAACTATAGAGACTATAACATGGCATTTGTCCCCACCCTCCATGAAACTTTCGTGGTCCTTCCTTTAGCACCAGAGGTTCTACACAAAAAAAACCCCAAAACGATTGATGAGGAAACACAGAAGTTTGTATATTGCCTTCTGCTGTATAGCTGTGTATTTATTCAACAGTATATCTTAAACTGAATGGAGAAATACAAATGATTTTAGAATGTGGATAGGCAGGACCCTTGGGCCATTTCATTTATAAATTTATTTTTCAAGTCCACTGGTGTTGGATTTTATTTGATGGATATTCTTCATCATCATCACCCAACTTATATAGTACCTCTCACCTAATTATAAAATAGGTCCTATCCACAAAGAATGAAATTTAACAAAATAAGAAAAGCCGAATAGTTATTTTGGTTACCCATATTTTGTAAGGGGATTACATTTAGGTCAGATTCTCCTGTGTCCTTCTCCTTGTTCCTGAGAACAATAATTTATTCATTTTTCAGGCTAGAAAGAAAAAAAATACAATCTTACATATTTCCCTTAGACTAATATTATTTCTATGTAACAAATTCCCACCACAAATCTCTTAAAATTGGTTTGAACAGTTCTTTATGAATTAAAGAAAAAATCGTGGTCAAATACCTCACTCTGTTACCAGATGAAATATCCAAACAGCAGTGAATTTTCATTAGCTTGAAAGAACATATCAAGCATATTTTATTTCTTCCTTTTCCTCTACAAATATTATAGCGTAATCAATATGCAAGCCTATCATAAGATGCATGTTACATTGTAAATGTTATTACTCAGCAGAATGCTCAAAATTTAGGAAGCAGACCTCCCAGAAATTCAGCAATTTAGAGATTGTCTTACGAAGCACTGCAAAAGTAGCTGTTCACGCACAGCCAGTTTTCCCATAAGTGAGGTTAATTTGTGTTAGCAAACTGTCAAAGAACCTGTCATATTCCATTGTCTTTCCAAGTATAAAAAACTTAAAAAGATTACAAGACTGAAATAGTACCCCAAAGGAATCCTGGGCAAAGAAGAAAATCAGCTGGTTTATAGCTTCTTATTTTTAAATTACATTTACACTGGATTTTAAAGAGTAACTTCTTTTCCTGATTGCTCATATTGAAGAATCCTGTTCTGTATTTTTATTCTCATAATATTTTCTTTAAAATTACTCTAAAAATACCAATAGTTCTGTGGAACCATTTGACCCTCTACAAATGCAAGGTCAAATGTTTTACTCCAGTACAAACTTGAATTAGTAATTTGATGCTTTTTCTTCTGTGCATTTTTAATGAAAGATAAAATTTCATACACTTGTGAAAACAAACAGAAGGTGCAACTAGTAATAAGTGTTAGTTAAACACAAATCCTTAGAAAACCAACGCATACTAGAAGTGTTCAAGAAAAAATCTGTATGTGCTGCAGCTACCACAGGGCTAACACAATTATTGATACTAGTTTTGTGATTTGAAAAGTATAAAGCATAGACTGTATTTCTAAGAAATTTTAGGAGTAGTTAGCTATAGCTCGCTGGGTTTCTT
>VZTZ01001085.1:0-20177 GCA_013400955.1 Drymodes brunneopygia
AGGTTCTCCTCTTTCATGCTCAGGTAGATTTCTCTGTTAAAGATCATTTCCCCCGATCTTTCCAGGGATCAGCAGAACAGCTCGGCTTTTTAAGAACAACGGGAAAAGAAGCGAAAGGAACGAACCGTGAGCCGCTTTCCAGCAAGCCCTGGCTCAGACCGCAAGAAGCAGCCGGTGCTGTGCTGCCACCAAGCTGTGTCCCCTGCCCATAACCGGAGTCACAGCCGCGACACCAAAGCCTGGAGGGCTTTACGAGTCACTCCCGGAGGGAGCAGGAGAGCTGCAGCATCTCTGCCGAGCCCCGGCTGCCTCTGGGGAGACACGGACATGAATAAAACATCCCGCTGGCTCGGCGGGGTGAGGAAACAGCAGCACGCGTGGGGAAGCAGCGGCTCCGCCGCAGTGCAGGGCACACCCCGACCTCGGGCAGGGCAGCTGAACGCGGCCCCCGAGCCCTCCTGGGCCGGGAAAGATCATTTAATATAAAAATACACTGTATTTTTACACATGTATAGAATACATAGATTCATGGAATGTTGGGGTTGGAAGGGACCTTAAAGATCATTTATTCACAACCTCTCTGGCATGCGCAGGGACACACAAGTCGCACAAGGCTTTATCCAGCCTGGCTTTGAACGCTGCCGGGGTTGGGGCACTCACAGCCTCCCTGGGACACGCGTGCCTCCCAGTGAAGTGACACGATCTGCACACAGGTGTAACACACATGTACGGGTGTATTCCGTGCACAGATAGAGAATACAGGTGTAAAACCCATTCATTCTGCCGTGGCAGTGGCGTGTCTCAGGGTGTGGATGGAGCAGCAGCCCTGAAACGCCGCGGGGCGGCTGCCACGGGTGTGAGCGTGTTTTAGGTTACAGTGTAAGACTTATCCAAAAATATGAGTTCTATCATCATCTTCATAAGCCGTTAAAACCAGGTGCGGCAGTGCTCGTTATCTCTCTCATGTCCCATCCTCCCTCCAGCGGGATATCGTCTGTTAATGGGCCATCGAGTCTCACTGCGTGGCTGATAAAATTCCATCATCCCATTGGGAGATGCTGTGCCCGGGGGGAGGAGCCGAGCGTTCCCATCTATCTGGATTTAATCGGAGATTTGGAACATCACAGGCAGCCTTTTCCCACTGGATTCCCAGAGGAAGACCGGACCCTTCTACACCACCACTGGACCTTCAGAGGAAAACGACACCTTCCTACGGGATCACTGCTTCAACAGAACCACATCTATCACCCCCAGAGGACTGCAGCCACCAATTAATCGGACTGCTACCAGCACCCTGACCGACAGGTTGTATCCTGACTCTCAGAACTTTCGAACTGCTGCATTTATTTCAATTTTCCTATTAAATCGTAGCTCTGCCTTGGAGCCTCTCACTGGTTTGCTTTCAAACTAATACAGCGCGGGTGTGTCCCGCAGCAGCAGCAGCCGGTGCCAGGGCTGCAGGGATACTCCGGGACACCCGGGAGCGACACCGGGAGCGGCACCGGGATGAGGAGGGTGTGAGCAGGGCGTGGTCTGTGGGCGTGGTTTACCAGCGTGGTTTATCCGCTGTCCCCGCCCCTCGGCGTGGGCGGGGCTGGCTCGCTCTCGCTCTCTCTCGCGGTACCCGTTCGAACGGGCGGCGGGCGGGCTCGCTCAGAGGGCCCGGCCGGCCCGGCCCCGCGATGTCGCTGCAGCCGCGCTTCCTCCGCACCTACTCCCGCCGCGCCGGCTACCTGCGCCCGCTGCCGCCGCCCGACCGATGGATCTCGCCGCCGCAGGACCGCAAGCGCCTCTTCAGCTCGACCTCCGCCGCCTCCAGCGTCGCCTCCAGCGCCCTCTCCGCTTCCACCGCCGGCTCCACCGCGTCGGAGGACCCCGACTTCTCGCCGCCCCGCAAGCTCCGCAGGCGGGCCGCGGGTAAGGGCCCCGGCTGGGCCGGGCGGCTGCGGTCCCGCAGGAAGGAGAAGCGGGGGCAGGCCGAGAAGGAGAACCGGAAACCGGAGAGCCGGGGGCAGGAGAACCGGGGCCGGAGGAAGGAGAACCGGGAACCGGCGGGGAAGAAGAAGTGGAGCCGCGGAGGGAAAGAGCCGCGGGGCCGCAGAGAGGAGCCCCGGGAGTCGCCGCCGTCGCTGTCCTCGCCCTCGCCGTGCCCGTCCCCGTCCCGCGGTTCGCGGCGCGGCCGGCAGGGCCCGNGGCGCCGCTCGGAGCCGTGAGGCCGAGCCGGGGCTGCGGGAGTCCCGCCGTGTTCTGAGGTCCTGCCGGGCACAAGCTCCTCCATCCACACAAAACACCCCAGGCACTCCCCAGGAATCGCCGCCTCCCAATGAGGGTGAGGCAGAGCCCTCTGCGCCTTGTGACAGTGGCATTTGTGAGGAACCCCGTGAGGTTCCATCTGATCTCACCAGAGATTCGACAAAAAGAAGCTCGAGCCGTCACAGAGACCTATCCAAGGAGTACCAGCTTGTGCCAGTGGTGGTCTTGGACCCTCTGGAAGTGCCAATGAGGTTGAAGAGCATGAAACTCAACAAACGAGCTGATGCTCAACCTGCCGGCCTGCAGCCAGCGTCTCCCGAGAGCCGCCGAGGGATCTTGGAGAACAAACACAAAAGGACCAAGGGTGGCCCTGGGGAGGGCAGCTGCAGGAAAGCTTGTATCAGTGGCTTCAGTGCCAGCCGCTGGGGCAGGCACAGCAGCCTCCGTCCCAAAAGGTTCAAGAACAAGAGACAGCAGCCCAATAACTTCCTTTTCAGACTCCAGACACAGCAAAAACGAGCTCGGAAGAGAGCACCTGTAGATGTCAGAGACAATGAATATTCCCTCCTCAACAGCTCTTATTCCTGGGCTAGAGTCCGAGCGTCTCTGTCCTTCCACAAGAAGAAGAAAGTGACCACAGATGAGAGTTTCTGCAGCAGCATCCTCTGCACCCCCTCAGGGAAATCCCAGCTGTCGGGGTACCAAGCCAGCCTGTCTGCTGACAAAGCTCAGAGCTGCTCCTGGTTGGCTTCCTCCATGGTCCTGCTGGCTCCCAGGGGCTCCTCCTCTGCCCTGGAACTGCTGCTCACAGATGCTGAGAAGGTGTTTGGGGAGTGCAACCAGGAAGGGCCTATTGCTTTTGAGGAGTGCATTCCTGTAGATAAGATGAAAGATTGCAAGAAAATTGGAGAAGGGGTGTTTGGAGAGGTGTTCCAGATTGACAGCGAGAGAGGACCTGTGGCCCTAAAGATAATTCCCATTGAGGGGACTGAAAAAGTCAATGGTGAAGCTCAGAAGAGCTTTGGGGAGATTCTGCCTGAGGTGATCATTTCTAAAGAGCTCAGTCTTCTGTCTGAGGGCTCTGTGAACAGAACTGTGGGGTTCATCAGCCTGTACTCCGTGCACTGTGTCCAAGGGGCCTACCCCAAGTATCTCCTGCAAGCCTGGGACAAATTCCACCAAGAAACAGGCTCGGAAAACGACCGGCCAGACTTTTTCGGGGCCCAGCAGCTCTTCATGGTGCTGGAGTTTGAGTTTGGAGGGACGGATTTGGAGCGGATGAGGAGCAGATTCTCCTCGGTGGCCTCGGCCAGGAGCGTCCTGCGCCAGGTCACCGCGTCCCTGGCCGTGGCAGAGCAGGAGCTGCACTTCGAGCACAGGGACCTGCACTGGGGCAACGTGCTGGTCAAAAGCACTGATGAGAGAGAGCTGCAGTATGTGCTGAATGGGGAAACCCACACCATCCCCACAGCTGGGATCCACGTCAACATCATTGACTACACCCTGTCCCGCCTGGAGAAGGACGGGCTCACCGTCTTCTGTGACCTCTCCACGGATGAGGAGCTCTTCCAGGGCACTGGGGACTACCAGTTTGACATCTACAGGCAGATGAGGGAGGAGAACTCCAACAGCTGGACTGACTATCACCCCCACAGCAACGTCCTGTGGCTGCACTACCTGGCTGATAAACTCCTGAAAGGCATGAGCTACAAGAAGAAGGCGCTAACTCCTACCCTGAAGAAAATCAAGGCGGAGCTCAGCAAGTTCCACAAGGAAGTGCTGAGCTTTGGCTCTGCCCATGAGGTTCTGCACCACAGCAGCCTCTTCCAGTGAGCAGGGCTCCAAGGACAGAGCCACTGGTGCTGCCTTTCCCCTCGGCTTTTTCTATGCGTTGGCGCAATGAAGTGTTTTGATTGGTTCCAAATGTCTTTAAAACGTCATCAAAAATGTCCTAAAAAATCCCCCCCAACGTCTCCTGCTCTGTTTCCATACCTGCTGGTTTTTGAGGGGTGTTGGAGGGGAGACAACAGAGCTGACTTTGGAGGAAAGAGGGGCAAAAAGACTTCTTCAGGCTCAGTTAATGCTCTGAATTTCACATAAATTTTCTTACCATTTTAGCCTTAGATTATTAAAAGTTTTTTTTTTTTTTAAAAGACTGTAATGTCTTTCTTACAGATTCTTTTTTTAAAGGTAAAAACTCTTCAGTTCTGGACAGTGAGGACAAGGGGAAATATTGTTGGCTCACTGGAGATAGAGGGGAAAACTCACCCTTTGATTTCATTTTGGCAAAATTTATACCTGGAACAAAGGTACAAAATGTAAATATGTGAAGTTTCTGTGAAGGGTTTTAAACCCACTGATCTGCACTTATCTGGTTTTTTTTCCCCCTTTCTTAAGGACCAAGGAAGAGGTACCTGACTGTGAAAAAAATAAAAGAAAGCCTCTGTGTTCCTGATTTTTGATGGTTATAATGTTGTGGCCTTGGATAGGAACTCAGATCTGTAACTGAAGCAATTTCTCCATTTATCTGGAGAAGAAAATGCCCAAGGTAATAAATGTTCTCTAGCCCTGACTGCAGATGGACGTGGTGCCCTAAACTGGTAGCTCTCCTTACATTAAATCCCAAATCCTTGTCTTTAAGAAGTCCTTTGCTAACATTCCTGTTTATTAAAGAAACTGGGCTAAAGAGAACAATAAATCAAACTGAAGTGAAAAGTGAATTAAATTCTGATCCAGCGACACAGATGCATTAAGGAATTAAGAGGCAGCATCATCAAATTCATTAGAACTGGAATGCTCTCCATGCAGTCTAATGAATAAATGTTGCATTTGTGCATCTCCAAGATTCATCTCAGACCCTCTCCTGAAGTCTCCTTTTTACAAACCCAGCAAGGAGACCCTGGGATGGTTTTATGGTTCTGCCTTCCAGACACTTCCAGACATTGTCACTGACCTGACAATCTGCAGTGCTTCCAATTATTCAGATGGAAATTGTGCTGGAATGTTCCCAGGCATCCTCTCAACCCCTTTTTTGATCCCTCTAATTGAATAAAGTAATGCACTGTAATTGAATAATCTTAAAACCCACTTGGTGTAAGGCCTGCAGTGAATGCTTATCTGACATCAAAGAGTGTTCCTCAGTCACAATGGTGCTAATTTCATTTATGCTTTAAATGGAAATTAAAAAAAGGGTGGATGAAACCACGTTATTTTTTGCCTGCCTTAGTCCTTTTTTTCTGTGATTTGAGAACTGATTTTGGCTGCACAGGAGGGATGGGACAGGAATTAATGCCAGGAGAGGTGCCAGCCCCCAGGGGGACCTGGTGCAGCAATGCTGGAGATCCTGAAAGCTGAACCCTCAGAATGTTTCCCTGCAAACCAATTTGCTGATTTGTGAACAGGCTGTAATTTTCATTAATCAAAATTTAAAGCTTCCAACTCCCCCACAAAACTGGACATGAAATTCATACAGAAACCTTTGCTTTAAACTGTGCTTGCAAGGAAGTGCAGCTGCCAGAGCTGAGCCCTCATTTCCTTTTTTAAAGATGCTCTCTCTGATTAAAAAAAAAACCACAGAAAAAATATCATGTACTAATCAGCCCTCATAAATTTTAATGGGAGGATGGTGACAAAACAGGAATTGGAATAGTAAATTTCCCCTAATCAAGTTAAATGCCCTGAAAATATGTTTTCATCTGAGTGAAAGCTTTACTTGGAACAGAGCTGGATTTTGTATTTTAAACATCTGCTCTCCCTGCTGAGGAAGGAGGTTGCCAGAACCCAGTTTGCCCTTTCAGAAAACAGAAGTTTTTTAATACACACCACACCTAAATTAAAACCTTAAAGGGTGCTCCATATTTTACTGAAATAAGGAAGTTTGAGCAAAGCTAAAATTATCTTAAGAGAGGGAAAGGTCTTTCACATGGATCCAAAGGCTTTAGGAGAGGGAAAAAAACCAGCCTAGTTTTGTGTAATTGGTAAATCAGGTGGATTCCAGGTAGGAATTCTGGTGTGTCCAGGTCCAAGTGGATTTTGTGGTGAAGCCAGCAACACTCACTTGGAATATGTTTTCATCTAAGTGCCAAATCTCTGAAATTTTTGCCCATTTTGATGGGGAAGACAGATAAAATATGGATTGCCCTGTGAATACTCTGTAACTCACCAGGGTACTGTTAAAACATGTATTTTTTTATTCATTCCCTTCTGGAAAAATGAGACATTAAGTGCAAGAATATGAAAATTAACTCTTGCCCTGAGAAGCTGAATGAGAAAGAAGAGCAGCTCTGGTCTTGGTGGAGAGAGAGAGGAGGAAGAGCAGCTACTCAGAAGATCATTCATGGGCAGGAAAAAGGGGGAAATAGTAATTTCTGCCCAATTCTGCAGCTGCAGGCTGCAGCAGTTCCTGGTGTGGGTTGGCCAGGGTGCCCAGCAGGAGAGGAGGCTGCCAAGGGAGCAGGAATTCTCCTTAGAGCTGAATAAAAACAGACTGGGAAATTCAACCCGGCCTGGGACTGCTCCCATAAAACAAATTAGGTACAAATAGCCCAATAAAAGCTTGGGAGTCTTAAATCAGATAAATCCAGTATTTAGGCTCTCCTCATAACAAGGGCAGTGCTCCTTCCCTTCCCTGGAGCTCGTGGCAAGGTTTGTTTGGGTAGTAAATCTCTTGGTGGCTGGGCTGGGTTTCCTCTCAGCAGTTTGCTGAGAGCTCTGGGGCTTTTCCACAGCCTCACCTCGACTGGCACCTTCCTGAAATGCAGATTTTTGGGGTGGTTCAGGTGCAGAGTTGTCACATAGAGTCACCTCCACTGTCAGGGCCACATCCATGGTCCCCACTGGTTCCTTCCTGGGAGCACACTGAAAAAGGGATTTTATTTAATGAAGGGTCTGGAGCATCCTGGTTCTTGGAATTTGGGGGAATTTCTCCCTCCAAATGTTTTCACACCCAGGACAGTGCAACAGCCCAGTTAATTATTCAATATTCTTCAGGGTCTGTAGGAAAATTCTTCCTTTTCAATGTCAAAGGCAGAGCCCCCCATGCTTTATGTAACATTTTATCACTCAAAGTTGACTTTAAGCACTTGGTCAGCTCCTCAGCCAATCTTCATTGTGAAAATCACTATGAAGTGATTAAAGAATTAAAGAATTAAAACTGTAAGACCCACTAGTGATGAGTTCAGCCCCCAGGAAAAGGTTTATAAGCAACAACATAAAAAAAACTTCACTGGGGACAAGGTCTTGGTAAAGAACCTCTTGTTATTTATCCCTGGATTGCCACAGGGCAATAATATTAATTTTTTTCCCAGTGATGAGAAGTTTGTCTTGAATAAATGCATTCATATTCTGTGTCTGCTGAGGGGCACAGCTTTGCAGAGATGAGATCTCTTCCTTTTTCTGCTCACCAATAAACATCTCCTGATGTTTCTGGAGAAGCTCAATGATAATTAGCAATTAGCTGTCGTTAGCAGAGGTTCTCAGCAGTGCTGACCAACACTCCAGGATCTCATGAATTATTTCTTAGGGAATAAATGTACAATAACAGCAGAATCCCTGAGGGCTCTGCAGCCACAGTCATTAATGTTCATTACTGCTCGGGGCTGATTGTTGTCCCCACTTCTGTGTCCTCTGCTTTATGAACACCTAATTAAATATTTAATTGTGGTAAAGGCTCCTAATTGCTACTAAAGGAACAACACATCTCGACCAGAATTCCCAGTTTTTACCTTGCTGAGATGCTGGTAAAGCTCAGATTGTATCAAAACACAGTTTTGCTGCAACAAAATGCTGTTGTTTTGGAAAATCAGGATTCTCTCAGGGTTGGTGAGACAGGGGGCAGCTGGTCTTGGGTCAGTCAGTGAGGAGCAGATAAGGAAGGGAATCAAATATGAATTTTAGAGCTGAAATATTACAGGAAAAATGTTTGAAGGAAGGCTGGCAGGCAGAACAAGAAGTGCTCAGTGTTTCCATGGGGTGTCACCTGCAGCAGGCTGGCCTGTTTACAGAAATTCCACTTTCTGCTGGGAATGTTCAGAACACACAAAATCCCAAGAGCCTGCAGGAGCAGACAGCCAAAACACACCAAGATGGGCAGAGCTTGAGGATTAAACTTGGTATTTATGTTTCCATTAGATAAACACATTATCTGCTTCCAATCCTTTATCTGGGGTTTGTTTTCAAATCCAAAATGCAAGGAGAAAATCAAACCCATCTGCCCTGCCTGTGCCTCTGTGAGCTCCACAGGTCACTCAGCTGCCAAGGGTGTGATGGAAAATGAGGGGCAGTATGTAAATAAATTAATTTTTTGTATAAATAAGCTGAATTATCAGTGGTGAACTGCAGACATCAAGGTCTTCTCAGCCCTTCATCTCTGTTAATTCATGTTCACTATCTCATGCTTGTCCAAATCTTTAGACATACAAGGCAAAACCCTTTGTAACTTGGACTGAAGGGTTTATATTTTAGATAATTCCTATCACTGGGAAAGATTTTTTTTTTTTTAATGTTCCTCTGATGCTGAATTAAAAATAGAATAATGACACATTGCACGGAACACAGATTCTATATTTGTCTTTGAAGCATTTCCCCAGCACTCTAAAAAACAACATTTATTACCTACCAGTGCATGAGCACGTCCTCCAGAGACCCTGCAATGTCCTGGAGACCACCAGGGAGACCAGAGATGCTCCCAAGGAGGGCTCACCTGCACTTTGGAGAGGCTTTTCCAGGGGAATGAAAACATCAGGGGAGGATTTCTAGCGAATGTAGCACTCTTGCATTTAAAAAATACAAATATCACTGCAGAGTGGTCTCTTAAATCAGCAGCTGAGGGGGTTCCCAGCCTGGCCAGAGCAGGATCCATCCCTGTCCTCACCCTGTGACAGGAATGAGCCACGAGAGGGTGCCCCTGGTGTGGTTCCTGCTGTGCCCACGCTGCTCTTTCTGCTCCCGAGCACTCCGAGCAAATCCCAGCAGTGCCCCGAAGGGATCCCTGCTGGGCTGCCCAAAATGACACCATTAACTTTTATCCTGGACATTGTCACGGCTCCTGTAGGGCCATAGAACTCTTGTTTTCTGTGGTTTTTCAAAGTTTTAGCAGCTCCCCAAGCTCAGGAGTTCCTGGCAGGGCAGGGGCTGCACCAACAAATCCCTGCACCCAGGTAAAAATCAGAATTTCACCAGGCTGGGATAAAATCACACCTTAGGGACAGAATGATTGCGTTTCTTGATTTCCCTCTTATTTTTTCTAATGCCTAAGGCAGGAGCTGTGGCTGCAGCCCTCAGTCCCCTACCATACAGGGAGAGCACATCCAGCAGGGAGCACGGGGCAGGAATGTTTGATTTGTCACTGCTCAGGCATGGTTGGAAAATCCCCAGCACGGGGCTGTTTACGCTGCCAGTGTTTTCACCTCTGTCTCCAGGAGATGGACAAAAACCCTCCCTCCTCCCCTCCAGCAGGATCAAAAGGAGCTCCAGCAGGGAGAGCATCTGTCACCCCCATCAGGCTTCACATCCCGAGCTCTGGTCCCAAATAAAACCCAACCTGGGCTCCAGAAGGAGAAGAGCAGCCCTTTCCCTGGAATTCTCTATATATAGCTGGGCAGAATTAGTGTCCTTTGCAGCAGTTCAGGGCAATTTTTAGAACAAAACATGGCATATCTACTTATATGTGGATGGTTTGCTGTTATTTATTTTATTCCAGCCATCCTCAGGGACGGACCCTGCCGCCAGTTTAGCAGCAGCAAAGTCATCATTCACCAGGGTGACAGTGGAAAAAGGAGCAGCACAGCTGGAGCCCTCCCTCCCTCCCTGGGACCCAGGGGAGTGGAGCAGAAATACAGCCCAGCCCTGCTGGATGAACTTTTCCCCAGTCTTTTTCCAAATTTCATCATTCCCTTCCCATGGATTTGGTGCAGGGGTAAAAACACTGCAAGCTTGGGATGAGCAGAAGGAAATTGCTGTGGCACTCTGCAGATTCATTCTTGTCCTGATGGACCAAGGTTTTAATCCAGAGGACTCCAAAGTAGCAGATTTTAATTTTTCTGCAATGATGGAATCTCTGATTTGTGTGTTGGAGATGTGAAACCCAACACTGTCAGCTGGGGCCAGCTCTTCTGCCCAGTGGAATAGAGACATGGTTCTCCTGGCCCAGAAAATCTGAATTTTCCAAGGATTCTCACAAAAGATTGCAACAAACCCCACGGGCACCTTCCTGCTACCTCCAGCTCTCCTCCTCTGTGTGTTTAACATTGGACAACTTCACAGTCCAGAAATGCTCTAACACTCCACATGCCACAAATCTGAACTGGAAAAGAAAATATTATGGCAAAAGAGGAAGCAAAAAAAGCCCCTCTTGCACTCAGATTTAAAAATAGCTCTCTGCCCAGAAAATCTGGATTTTCCAAGGATTCTCGCAAAGGATTGCAACAAAATTCACAGGCACCTTCCAGCTACCTCCAGCTCTCCTCCTCTGTGTGTTTAACATTGGACAACTTCACAGTCCAGAAATGCTCTAACACTCCACATGCCACAAATCTGAACTGGAAAAGAAAATATTATGGCAAAAGAGGAAGCAAAAAAAGCCCCTCTTGCACTCAGATTTAAAAATAGCTCTCTGCCAGCCACAGCCACGTCTTCCTGAGCCTTTTGCTGCTCCTGTCTGGCCCCAGATTTGGGGATTTTTTTGTGCTGCTGAAGCAGATGTGAGGTTGCAGAGTTGGAAGTTTTCCTTTAAAATTATTTTCCCCCCATTTTAATTTTTGTAAAGCAAGAAATGAAATTATTTTTTGATTACAGCAAAGCCCAAAATCGAGAGGCAGCCCCAGGAAGAGCCCAGCTGCAAACTCCACCAGCTGCAGCCCTTGAGCCCCAGCCCTGGGCAGCTCCTGGGACTCACTGAAGGATCTGCTCTTTGTCCCAGCCCTGGGGCTGTCACTTTTCAAAGGCTCCCCCTGCGAGCTCCAGAGGCAATGGAAAATATGTTCAAGATGCAAGAGGGGTCACAGGGAGCTGGAGAGAGAGAGGGAATCAGCTCGTGGGTTCAGCTCCCCGTGCTGGCTCCAGGTCCAGAGCAGGCTCTGGAGAAAAACAGGGGGGAAAAACAACCCAGAATGTGCAAAGCAGCTGAGGAACGAGGGAAGGTTGGTTCCACCTCTGCCATCTGGGAAAAGAGGGAATTGGGAGCCACACACAGCAGGCATGGAGAGGGTTTTTTTAGGAAAATTGCAGAGATGAGCTGAGAGAGAGCTCTGAAGGTGCAGAAGGCTCTGTGAGGTGGGGAGAGCTCGGAGCCTTCTCCAGAGGGCACAGGGAGCAATGAGCAGTGTGCTGGGGTAAAAGGAGGAATTTGGATGCTCAGGGTTCATCTCTGACCTTTCCAGGAGCCAAGGAGCTGTGAGCAAAGCACACCCAGAGGATTTGAGCATCCCTAAAGCACGAGGGAAGCACTGGGAGCTGCAGGTGTCTGTTCATGGCAGGGCTGGGCCTCCAGAGTCTCTGTGCTTCAACCAGGGGAAGGAAACTGCAGCTCTTCCTCCACTGCCATTTGGGAGAGGGTTTTTTGTTTAGTCAGAGCCCTGCAAAGCCTCTCCCTCTGCCCAGGAAGGAGTTCTCATGCAGGGTTTTACCTGTCAGGGGGAGAAAGGAGAGGGACAGCTCATCTATTGAGAGGTTCTTGTGTGAATGACTGAAGGATTTCCTGACAAAACGTTATCACCTGTCAAGAGTGGACCCCAAAATCGTGATGGGCCTGCTGCCCATCATCCTTCATCCTTGAATGCCAAAGGCTTTGGGAATGCAAAGGTTTCTCAGCAGAACATTTTTGATGCAGATTAAAAGATAAATGAGCAGTGGTAAATGTTTAAAAAGAGAGGCAGGTTCAAGGAATGGCTGAAGAGGAAGGTGATGCTGAAAGCTGCCAGTGCCCACAGCTTCCCCAAAGCACCAGCAAGGTCATTTATTGAGACTCCAGGCAGATCTGATCCTGCATTTCTTTAGGATCTCCCAGCCCAGAGATAGATTTATCACATGCCAGATGAGCCTCCCGTGCACTGGGAGCACCTTGCCAAATCTTGGGAACACTTAGGACAAAGCCATAGATGGGAAAAGCAGCTGGAGGCTTCACAAAGCAAGAAAACAACAGAAGCTGGAGCAAGAAAAGTCAATTCCCACTCAGAGCCCCTGTGCAGTGAGGCTGGAGGGGGAATTGCCCAGCACAGGGGGAAGAACACATTGAAGTGCAGGGAATAAGTTTGAAAACAATTTTTTTGTTGCCTGTCAGGTGCAGGCAGTGAGGATTAAAGTGATGGTCTCCAAAAGAAAAAGCTCCAAGCCTCACTCTCTCAGAGTGGAACTGAGACAGAGATCTCAGGTTGCAGAGTTTGTCTCACTGAAGGAAAGGTGCTGCCAAGGCTTGAGCTCTGCAGCTTCCCTGGGATTGTCACCAGCCTGTCCCTGGGATTGTCATCAACCTTTCCCTGGGATTGTCACCAGCCTGTCCCTGGGATTGTCACCAGCCTCTCCCTGGGATTGTCACCAACCTGTCCCTGGGATTGTCACCGACCTTTCCCTGGGATTGTCACCAGCCTCTCCCCTGGGATTGTCACCAGCCTTTCCTTGGGATTGTCACCAACCTGTCCCTGGGATTTTCCCCAGCCTCTCCCTGGCATTGTCACCAACCTGTCCTTGGGATTGTCACCAGCCTGTCCCCGGGCTGGGAGGAGCAGCCAGTGCAGCAGCAGCTGCTCGGTGCTCAGGTGTGGCTGCACAGGCTGACAGCAGGCTGTGAAAAGCAGCAGTGAGCTCCCACAGCAGCAATCGGGGATCTGATAACAACTTAGAGCCCACACTGGTAACGCCTCCTCTCCCTTTCTGAGAAAGGCTCAAGCTCCTAAAGTCTACCCAAAGAGGAACGTTTTCAGTTAAGCACGCTTGGCTCTGTTGTTTACAGAAATTTTACACGTTATCACTGCTAAATGGAGTGAAAAGTGAGGCAGCTCGTTTTTATCTCATTTCCACAGAGTTTTCAGGGGGCTGCCCCTCCTGCCTGAGGCACAAAAAGTCACGAAAAACAACGAGGTCCTCGCAGACATTTGCGGCAATACAGGATGCTCATCAAGAGGAGCAGGAAGCAAAAACCACACGAGAAGTGTTGGCCCATCAGTCCCAGGGGCCACCAGCAGGATTCTGCTGCTGTTTATTACAGAGAAAAGGCAACCCGTGAAAAACTGCAGTCCCAGAAATCCACCAGGCAGAGCTTCAGCTCCAGGAACTCCACATCACCTTCTGCACTTTCAGGCAAACGTGCACCACGAATTCCATCCTCGGGGTGAGCATGGGGGCTCCTGATGTGGATGGAGCTCTGCGGGTGCTGCCACAGGCTCGGGGCAGCTCAGGGTGAGCGAGGCTTTGCCCACTCACACCTCACACAGCACAGCTCCACCCTCAGCAAGGCTTTTCTGGCTCTACAGCACTCTTTTATTCCAAAAGCACTTCAGTGCAGTCCCTTGTGGCAGGAGGAGAGGCTGGGCCATGCTCAGCCAGGCTGTTCCATGAGAGGGGGATGATCCCTGCCCAGCTCAGGGAGCTCTGCCTCCCCTCTCACTGCCCCAGGAGCTCGCCCCCTCCACTGCAGCTTCAGGCACAGGAACAACAGAGTGTCAGGCAGAGAAAAAGTCGAGTAAAAACAGTTTCTCCAGAGGAAATGAATCATTAAAGTGCATGGCAACGCTGAAAGCCACAGGCTGAGCCACAGTCCTGGTGTGCTGCTGGCAGTGCCTGCAGTCCTTGCAGCTGCTGGAGGAAGAAGGAGCTCCTGCTGTGGGGATGGAGGCCAGGCTGCAGCTCTGCACAGCTGTCACAGCTCAGCACGGCTGTCACAGCTCAGCACGGCTGTCACAGCTCAGCACGGCTGTCACAGCTCACAAAGCTGTCACAGCTCCCTGCTCTGGCCCTGCAGGGGCAGCAGCTCTGTGCCCGGGGGCTGGGGCTGCAGCAGGGATTGCTCCTCGGGGCCAGCAGGACGGGCTGGGCTCTGGGCTGGCCTTCTCCAGGACCTGGGCTCTGCAGCAGGGACACAGGAACAGCCCCTCCATCAGCACGAGGCTGACAAAGGGAGCCAGGGTGAGAAGGGAGCAGCTTCAGAACACCCAACACACACAAACACACACACACACACAAACACAAACACACACACACACACACACAGACACACACACACACACACACACACACATACACACACACACACACACACAAACACACACACACACACACACACACACACACACAAACACACACACAGACACACACACACACAAACACAAACACACACACAGACACACACACACACAAACACAAACACACACACAGACACAAACACACACACACAGACACAAACACACACACACACAAACAAACACACACACACACAAACAAACACACACACACACACACACACAGAGCACAGGATGTTTGAGCACTGCAGCCTCCCCCTCCCCAGTCCTGCAAAACTGGCACCCAGCAGGAATCTGCACTGGTGGTTGTGTCCAAATTCACTTTGCCCAAGCTCTGCCAGGCTGAGCAAGATCTTTCTAGAGAAAGTAACAGCTCTGTTTTCCACATGGTTCCTTCCCAGGTCCCCCAAGGGAAGCAAACAGAAAGATCTCAGGCAGAATTCCACGATGCCCAAAGTCAGGATCTAAAAACTGTGATTTTAACACGTGCAGGATGAATGGGCCTAAAATTTCCCTTTCCTAGGAAAAGCATTTGGGCTACTGAGCCAAAAATAAGAGCAGCCCTTGCTTTTCCCCTGCAGCATTTCCTGCCCATTTCTTCCAGGGCTATTCCAAGCAGGAATGGCACCTCCTTCACCCTCAGTTTGTTCCCAAACTCTGGCCAGGTCCAGATCTGCATTAAATCTTTATTTCCTCAGCTCACAAGTGATGCTGAAATTGCAGGGAAGCAATTTCAAGTTGCCCTGCCTGGAATCCAGTTGCCAAAGACAAAACAACCCAACCAAGAGCAGTTTGCTGAGCAGGGAGCTGAAAGGATACTGCAGACCTTTCTTCATGATTTAATTTACCTTCTGGATTTATTTCTGATTCA
Source organism: Drymodes brunneopygia (assembly GCA_013400955.1). Taxonomy (NCBI): domain Eukaryota; kingdom Metazoa; phylum Chordata; class Aves; order Passeriformes; family Petroicidae; genus Drymodes; species Drymodes brunneopygia. Next base: position 15,355 of record VZTZ01001085.1, read on the forward strand.
CTGGTGTTTCCAGGTTCTTCCTTCAGAACTCCCACATCCTTTGCCCAATCTGTCCATTTAATTTCCTCTACCCTGGAGAGACAAAATGCAACAAGACACTGGTGCCTGGAATGCAGCATCTCCAGCCAGATCTCCCTGTCCTGTTCCAGCCCAGCTCATCCTGCCAACACCACCCTGATGGTTTGACTGCAGCCACAGCACCTTTTCTTTGAGCAAAAGGTATTCAGGAATCAAAGCTCCATGAGTTAAAACCTCTTCTCTCCCTGCATTTTGTCCACTGCTCTGTTTGGTTTCAAGTTCTCCAGTTCAGGGAATGTTCTCAATACAAAGGTGACAATGCTGGAGGATCAATCACCAATCAATCCTCCAGCCTGGCAATCACCAACAAATCTGGGGGTGCCCAGGGCTGTGTGGCTGAGTCAGAGCTGAAATCCCCTGTGGTGGCCCAGGTGGGGGGGGAATGGTGCATCTTTCTTACCTGAAACACCACCTCTCATCCTTCTTGTTGAGCCCCACTGACATGAAGCAGCCAGACCTCCTCTTGCCACCCTGGCGCCACAGCCAGGCCTTCTCTATCTCTAGGATAGCAATTGCCCTCTGAAAGAGCAAAACCCACGTCAGAGAGAAGCCAGGGCACAGGCAGAGCCCAGCCCAGCCTTTCCAATGAATTCTCCCCACTCAAAACCCCTTGGATTCAGTGAAATCAGTGTGAAACCCAACCCCAAACTGCTCCTGAAAGCGACCTGCGCACGCGGATCGTGCAGAGTTGCCAAAACACCTAAAAATGACAACTTCATGCAAAAAGCCACATCAACAGCTGAGCTTAGGACAGACAGGCACTGCCACCTGTGACCCTGGGAGGGCCCAGCAGGGATTTTGGGGGCCTCACCTGCAGCTTCCAGACGCTCTTGCTGTAGCCGGAGATGTCGGTGACGGTCTCGCTCATCAGGGCGATCAGCATGTTGAGCAGCAGGATGTAGGTGAGGATCACAAACAGCAGCAGCAGCAGCATCACAAAGTACCTGAACCTGGCGTGCTCCTGGAAATCCAGGTCCCCCATGCCAATGGTGATCTTGAAGAGCTCCAGGGAGACGCTGAGCAGCCCCCCGTACATGGCGTGGCTCCCCGGGCTCTCGGGCTGGGCCAGGCTCTTGTTGTGGGACACCGAGGGGGCATCGCCCATCAGGGTCACCAGAGCTGTGGGAAAAACACACTTTGAGCCCCCCAGGGAAGTGTTCCTGGCAGCTCAGCCCATGGTGTAGCACCCCAGAGGGCTCACCTGCAGCAAAGCCAAAGAGGAAGATCATGTAAACCAGGAGGAAACGCAGCAGGTCTCTCATGATGGTCTGGAACACAAAGCAGGGGGAAGTGCTGATCTTTTATCTCACGTGAAATCACCAGGATGGTCTCACACATCACAAACCAACACCCAGGAACGCTGACAGCAAGGTTTCCACCGTTTATCCAGCTTAAAAAGCTACTAATATACATTAAATTGCTTCCACAGGTAAATAATGTCACTGGCAGCTTAATCTGACAGTCCTATGAACTTATTAGTTGCTATATTTGCTCTTTGAAACAAATAAAAATCCTGTTGGCTCCCCTCTTGGCTGTTCCCAAATTGTTCCAACACCCACCCCCCTCTCCTTTCCATCTCCATTGGCTTTACACAAACAGTGACCAGGATTCTCCCCTGGCTCCTCATTCCACCTCTGCTTTGCCTTTCTAGCCCCAGATTTCTCTGTAGATCTGGAAACGCTTCTGAGCAGCTCCAGGGAACCCCCACTGGTTTTCAGTGCCAGTTTGGAGCTGTTTTGTGACACACAGGTGTCACCTGGGGTGTTCAGTGACATCCAACGAGTGATTTCCTGCATCTGTTACTTGAGGACACTCCTGCTGCAATATCTCCTCTTCCACAGCACATCAACTCCAGCTCCTCACACCCCAAAATTCCACAGCACACCAAAATTCCAGCTCCCCACACCCCAAAATTCCACAGCACATCAACTCCAGCTTCTCACACCCCAAAATTCCACAGCACATCAACTCCAGCTGCCCACATCCCAAAATTCCACGGCACACCAAAATTCCAGCTCCTCACACCCCAAAATTCCCCAGCACACCAATTCCAGCTCACACCAATTCCAGCTCCCCACACCCCAGAATTCCACAGCACACCAATTCCAGCTCCTCACACCCCAAAATTCCACAGCACACCAATTCCAGATGCCCACATCCCAAAACTCCACAGCACACCAATTCCAGCTCCTCACACCCCAAAATTCCACAGCACATCAACTCCAGCTCCCCACACCCCAAAATTCCACACCACACCAATCCAGCTCCTCACACCCCAGAATTCCACAGCACACCAATTCCAGCTCCTCACACCCCAGAGTTCCACAGCACACCAATCCAGCTGCCCACACCCCAAAATTCCCCTTTTCCTGCAGGTTTTTCCCCAGCTCTGACCTTCTGGATCATGACGCTGTAGATGCCGGTGCGCTGGAAGCCGCGGGTGTAGTACAGGGTGTTGACCCAGCCCAGCAGCAGGGAGAACACCATCACTGCCACGTAATTCTCCGAGCTGGCCCCGTACAGGACTGCTGAGAGCAGCAGGGAGAAGGCCTGGATGAAGCTGGAGAGAAAACAAGGGGAAGTGGCAGGGGCTCGGCTCAGCTGAAAGGCCCCCCTGGCAGATCTGCTGTGCAATAAATCACATTGCAGGGGGCTGCGAGGAGCAGACAGACCCCACCCAGCAAAGTCACTGCAGCAAAGGGTTAAGGACATGAGGCAGCAGGAGGAGAAGTGAGCAGGGGTGGGAGAAGTGGCAGAGGATGTGTGTTTCCTGCCCTGCAGCTTTGTTGGGGTGATACCTGAAGGGTTTTTTGCCTTATCTCCTAAATACCTCTTACACAGCTCCCTATTCCCACAGGTATCAGCAGGCACACTTGTGATGCTTTAGGTGTGAGAACTCAGCCTGGTTTCTGGGTGTCCCACAGGCCAGGAGACCAAACACCCCAGAACTGGAGAGTTCTAAGACCAAATATGCTATTGTCTAAGAACTCAAGGTCCCCTGGCAGGACAGCTTCTGTAAACTGGAAGTGAGCCCACCCCAGCCCCTTATTGGGCCCTCTAGTTAGATATGCTAATGAGTAAGGTCATTAATTGTATACTTAATTGGGGGGTGGGAGGACATTGTGACTCTGTCACCTGCATGGAATGGGATCCTATTAAATACCGAGAGAAACGACCCCCAACCCTCTGACCCTGTCTGAGCTTTCATTTCCTAAGAGCAGGAAAAGGCACCAAGGGCAGCCCAGGTGCACACCCAGAGAGCCAGCTCGGGGCTGTGGCTGTGCCAACCCCCCCAGGACCTACATGAGGATCTCAATGCAGCTGTCAGAGCACATGGTCTTCAGGGACTGCCTCCTCCTCCGCAGGTACAGGCTCTGGGGGAGGAGAATCAGCTCAGCATCCATCAAAACCAGGGCTACTCATCAAAAGCAGGACATGTGAGAGAGGGAACCCTGCCCTCCCTGCCCCAGGGGAAGCTCTGCTCCATGTGCTCCTCCTTTCATCTTCAAGATCCCCAATTCCATCCCTCCCCGATGAAAAAAGGCCATGTGAGAGAAGGAACCCTGCCCTGCCCCGCCCCAGGGGAAGCTTTGCTCCATGTGCTCCTCCTTTCATCTTCAAGATCCCCAATTCCATCCCTCCCCGATGAAAAAAAGGCCTCATTTATAAAGGGCAAGGAAAAACAAGGGCTGAATCATAGCTCAGCCCAATGCCTTTATTAATAGCCTGCATTAAATGCCAGGGATGCATTTTAATGCCATAAATCACAGAAGCCTCCCAGAATTATTTGCTGTTATAAAACTGTGATCCCCCTTGCCCAGCAAGGACCTTGGTTGCACCTTGGTGCTGTCCCTGTCCCACTGAGTGTCCCAGAGCAGGATTCCCTCCTGCACATCCCAGGAGAGCAGATCTTGCTGCCTCCATGCCACTGATAATTCCCTTTTTTCCCCTGTCTCACAGTGAAACCAGACAAGGGATGCCCCTACCTGAGCAAAGATGAGATAAATGCCTCCCAACAAGATAATGATCAGCCCAGAGACCCACAGGAAGCCTCCAGCTGTGAACTCCACTGGGAAGGAAGGCTGCAAGACACAACCAAAAACACCCAAAGCAGTGGAGATGGGCACAGGCAGGGATGACAACCACCCACAACCTTTTAAACTCTGCTCCAGGCCTTGCAGATAAAAAGACTGGACCCACCTTTACCCTTAAGGGCTGATAGTATGCAATGGCTGTAAAGATGATCATGAAGGACAGGTAGGAGGCAAAGCTGAAGTAGAATCTCTTGGAAGCAAAGGTTTCCCATTTTTGCTGCAGGAGTTTGTTCAGGGGCTCCAAAACCACCATCTTGTACCGGTTCTGTGGGGAAAAACAAGCAACCAAAATGCACCTGTGTGTCAAAAGGGATGTGAATTCATCAGAGGATTGTCTTTTTTAAGGGTTGGAGCTGCCTGGCTCCAGCTGAGGGGTCATTAAGGGGTTATGCAGTCAGGTTTTTCAGTGTGAAAGGTATCAACCATTTCATAGAGGTCACTTCATCAAGGGATTTGGACAAACCAAGGCTTAGGACAACCAAAGGATCAACATTTCCCTCAAATTATGGATGGCCCCAGCCATGCCAAGCAGTCTCTGAATAACTAAACCTGCAAACATCCCCACCAATCATTTATTTGCTCAGAGAAATTCTCACCTGAAAAAGCCCGCATTAACTCAAAATGCAACAATTACACAGAAAAAAAAAAAAA
>VZTZ01001085.1:20206-32367 GCA_013400955.1 Drymodes brunneopygia
AAAAAAAAAAGGACAGGGCAAAGCAGCTTTTGAGCCGTGGTGGGAGCCTCACCGGGGTGTCACTGCTGTAGGCCAGGATCTCCAGCACAGAGTTCTCCTCGAAGCTGTCCAGGGAGGACAGGTCATAGAGGGACACGTGGATGGGGCCGTAGGTCCACTCGGTGAACTTGCGGGACAGGTGCCGGTACAGGGGCTCCTTGATCTCCCTCTGGATGATGTGCCTGAAGATCTGACACACACACAGAACAATGCTCCTGGTCAGGAAGGTGCACGAGGACACCAGCACCTCCTGGGTTTGTGCCTCAGCAAACAGCTGGAGCTGGCTAAAAGCACCAGTGCAGCACAGGTGGCTGCCCCAGGAGAGGAATGGGATTCAGGGCAAGGACAGGGCAGGGACATGGACAGGGACAGGGCAGGGACAGGGACAGGACAGGGACAGGGCAGGGACAGCAGATGAGGCTCTGCAGGACACAACTGAGTGGCCTAGAGGTGGCCTCCTGTATGGTCACCTGTGGCCCTGGCAGCAGCATCAGCACGGGTTGGGAGCAAGGAGCTCCCACCCCAAACCCCACTGGAGACCAAGGGTACAAATCAAATCACACCAAGGGCACAAATCACACCAAGGGTGCAAATCAAATCACACCAAGGGTGCAAATCACACCAAGGGTGCAAATCAAATCACACCAAGAGTGCAAATCAAATCACACCAAGGGTACAAATCAGATCACACCAAGGGTACAAATCACACCAAGGGTACAAATCAAATCACACCAAGGCCACAAATCAAATCACACCACGGGCACAAATCAAATCACACCAAGGCCACAAATCAAATCACACCGAGGGCGCAAATCGAATCACACCAAGAGTGCAAATCACACAAAGAGTACAAATCACACCAAGGGTGCAAATCAAATCACACCAAGGGTGCAAATCAAATCACACCAAGGGTTCAAATCACACCAAGGGTACAAATCAAATCACACCAAGAGTGCAAATCAAATCACACCAAGAGCACAAATCAAATCACACCAAGGGTACAAATCCCACCATCCCTGCTCCTCAGGGATGAGGAGCTCCCCTCTGGCTGCCTGTACCTCCACTTTGCCAGTCTTGGCAGCCAGCTGCAGGGGGTTTAACCCATCATAGTTGACAATCTCCTCCAGTTTGCAGGTGGGGTCCAGCTTGACGCCCGCCTTCAGCAGCTCCACGTAGGTGCTGCTCACAAACTTGGTGTTGTCCTCGGTGTCGTCTGCGATCATCACCAGGGCGTGCAGCACCGTGTTGCCCTGGGTGTCCTGCTCCTGCAGCCTGGCCTTCTGGTGGGGGTTGTTCAGAAGGTAATCCACCACGTCCAGCTGGTTGGTGCAGGCAGCCAAGGACAGGGGGAGTTCACCTGAGCACATCGGGGCACAGCGTTTGGACAAAGAGCAGAAAGGGGTCAAAAAGAATTGAAGAAGGGGGAAAAAAAATCCAATCCTAGAAAAATATGTTTAGCCCAGAGTTTTGTCACTGAAACACAGAACAAGTTCTGCCCCAGTGTCTCTAGGTTTAGAAATTTTTGCAGTTTTTTGCTGTAAGCAATTATTCTGTTTCTGGGGGCAGCTGAAACACCTCCCCACATCTCAAACTGATCTCTCAAATCCAAACTATTGGTCTCTGTCTGAAGCCACTCGGACAGGATTAAACACACAAACCCAAACATGATGGAAATGCTCAGTGAGCACCCCAGATAGGAAAGGATTCTGCCATTTAAACAAGTCAAAGGTTTGATTCAAGAGCACTGAGTGGGGCAAACCCAACTAGAATGAGGGGCATCACACAGAGCATGGCAATAAAAACCCCACAGGATTTACCAAAATAAAAGTAAACTCCTTCTTTCTTCTTCCTGAAGAATTCCCCGTGGGCTCTGGCGTGGACATCAGCTCCATTCTCCACCAGCAGCTTCACCATTTCCAGGCTCCTCTTCTCGATGGCAATGTGCAGGGCAGTCTGGCCTGGGGACAGGGCAAACCCTGTCACCTGTGCCACTGCCAGCACGGGGATGTCACCAGAGATGTCACCAGTGGTGGCTGCACAGCAACTGCAGCCTCAGGGCTGGGCAGGGCTGGCTCAGGGCTTCAAGGAGCCTCAAAATCATCAGAAATTCAACACCAGGGCGGGTAATTCCCCCTGGCTGGCACTGAGATCCCAAAGAGCCATGAGAGGATTGAGACAAGCACCCAGGAACGGGGCCACTGCTGCTCAGGGCACAACCAAACAGCATTGAACAAGGACAGGCCACTTCTTTCTCATTCTTACAAGTGTTTTTTACACTTTCCCCAGCAAATCATCTCATTTCCTGGGTTATTAAGCAGGTCTCATTTCTGTTTTACACACCAAGGAGGGTTGAGCTCAAGGCTGAGGAAGATGGAGCACCAGAATCAGAAATTAAGAGTGAGTGAGCTGTGACTGCACCAGAACCCTGTAGGGCCACAGAACTCTTGTTTTCTGTGTGGCCACAGAATCAAAGTTTTAGCAGCTCCCCGAGCTCAGGAGTTCCTGGCAGGGCAGGGGCTGCACCAACAAATCCCTGCACCCAGGTAAAAATCAGAATTTCACCAGGCTGGGATAAAATCACACCTTAGGGACAGAATGATTGCATTTCTTGATTTCCCTCTTATTTTCTAATGCCTAAGCTGCAATCCTCAGCAGGAGCTCCAGCTCCCCTCTTTTTCCTTGTTTTCCCTGCACATTTCCCCTGTCTGAGGAGGAAGTGCTCTGACCCAGCCCCAGAACAGCATCCTCACCTCTGTAGAAGCAATCAGAGCACGACACGTTGACGAGGGGCCTGGGGTTCTGCATCTTTTGGTCGATCTCCAGCAGCACTGGGATGGTGTCGTTCTTCCCATTCTTCAGGTTCAGCAGGGCTTTCATTAAGCAGGTCTTGCCTGTCTTTGCATCTGGCAGGAAGAGAGGATGGGGATGGGATTTGTGGGTGTGCTTTGCACACAGCTGCAGTGCTTGATTCAGGGCTGAACTTTGTAGCATCCAATTAAACCTCATTTTAAATCAGTCCTCATTTTAAAGGTTGTTTTTTCTTTAATCGGTATTTTTAATAGCTCCAAGGCAAAAACATCAGGATATATTTAATTAATATATGGCATTCTCCACCTCCAGGTGAACACGAGGAAAATAAAAGAAGGCAGAGGGCTGGAGAAAGCAAAGAACCACGAGGAGGTTCCCCTGCTCCCCTCTGCTAACCCTGTGAACAACAAACAATTCCAGGGGCAGGGATGTACCTGTGTACTCGGAATTGGTGAATAACAAACAATTCCAGGGGCAGGGATGTACCTGTGTACTCGGAATTGGTGAGGAATTTGGAGCTCCTCCTCAAGTACTCGAGCAGCCCCTGCAGCGCCTCGGGGCTGCCCCTGACCACGGCGCTGAACAGGCGCTCCCTGTCAAAGCGATTCGGGTCCTTCTGGCTGCCACGGGGACAAAACACAAGGAATTAGGACATTCTGGAGGCTGGAAGCTCTGGAAACACACAGCAGAGCGTGCCACGAGTTCTGCCGGGACAGTGGAAGGAAGGAAGGAGGGAGATAGAGGAGAGTTTGTTGGGGGTGGGGGGGAGGAAAAATAAAAAACCACACTGGAGTGTTTTATTTTTGAGTCAAGGGAAAAATAGAGGCAGTTATTTCCCAGAATTCTCCTGAGTGGCTGCTCTTTCCATCACTTGGAGCTGTTCCCGGATCCAGGCTGATGTGCAGCCCTGGCGGGCACCCAGAGCAGGGAGAGGAGCCCAAGGGAGCTGCAGGGGCAGAGTCAGACCCAGCACATGCTGGGAGCTCTCTGGGGCTGCTCTCAGCCCTGGCAGCAGCAGCTGGGCTGGGCTGGGCTCCCTTCGAGGCTGCTCTGACACCTCCGGGGCTGCCTGGGCTCAGCTCAGAGCCCCAGAGCACAGCCAGGGACCTTCCAGGGCAGCACAGCCCCAGCACATCCCCTGCTGCTTCTCACCACCTCCCACCACATATCAATCTATGTGCCTCCAATATCAATAGATGTGCCTCCAATATCAATAGATATGCCTGCAATATCAATAGATGTGCCTCCAATATCAGTAGATGTGCCTGCAATATCAATAGATGTGCCTCCAGTCTATGTGCCTGCAATATCAATGTATGTGCCTCCAATATCAATAGATATGCCTGCAATATCAATATATGTCTCCAATATCAGTAGATGTGCCTACAATATCAATAGATGTGCCTGCAATATCAATAGATGTGCCTGCAATATCAATAGATGTGTCTCCAATATCAATATATGTGCCTCCAATATCAATAGATGTGCTTCCAATATCAATCTATGTACCTGCAATATCAATTTCTGTGCCTCCAGTATCAATGTATGTGTCTCCAATATCAATATATGCCTCCAATATCAATAGATGTGCCTGCAATATCAATTTATGTGCCTCCAATATCAATCTATGTACCTGCAATATCAATACATGTGCCTGCAATATCAATATAGTGCCACTTTTACTGTGGGCTTGGGAAAACCCCACACTTGGCTCCCACCAGCCAGGGTCAGTGTGGATTTGACCTGGATCTCAGCCCAAGTTGGCCCAACATCCCCAGAATTACTCACTTGCTGACGAGTCCTGGCCGATAATTCAGATTAACCTTGATTTTAGGGGCAAAGTCGCTGCTCTCCTTCTGGTAAGGAGTCTCCAAGGGCTGTGGCTCTCCTTTCCTTCCATGTCCCGACCTTTCTTCCTTTTTGCTGGGGGCAGGTTTGTCTTCCTGGATGCTGTCATCAGTTTCTAGCAATCCTATGAACCTGTTCCTCTGAGCTGGGCCTGGCTGCCCGTTTGTGAACTTATCCATGGCCAGCAGGGATGGTCCTGCAGGTCAGCAAAGGGGCTCCCTGGTGGGGCTCTAAACCTGTCAGGGATGGGGAGAATTCACACAATTTCTCCACAATTTCTCCAATTTCTCCACAAACCCCAAAGGTGCTCGGTGCAACACAAAGGAACTTCCCAGGTTGGCCACGGGACCCTTGAGAGGGGGATTTGGTAAAACTCTGCACTCTGGAGGAGTGTTTGGATAAAGGAGCAGGATGTTAAATAGGGTTCCAGTGGAGGAGAGGTTTCCAAGCAGCTCCTGAAGCACAGGGAACTCGTGTGCAGCACATCTGAACCCCCCGTGTGGGATGACCTCACCTGTTGGCAGCAGCGCAGGCTCCTGACATAAAAGGCAAGGAAAGAGGCTCTTTAGGAGCCTGTGAGCTTTGCTCCTGCCCCAGTGCATCCACAGGCTGCTCACCAAGTGGCCAAAAAGATAAAGGTTCACTGTAGGCTTTCTTTGGAGCAGGGAGAAGTTTGCCCACAGCCCCTGCTGGGAGGCTTTGGGCTGCTCAGGCAGGGAAAACACCTGCCCAAATTATCTGACATTTCATCCTGGGGCAGAGTGAGTGGGACCTCCCCAATATTTGGAGCTGCTGTCTGTCTGTGTGAGCACAGAATTTGAGCTCCCAGCTCCAAGGCAGGGACATCCCCCAGCCCTGGGAGCCTGCACAGAGCTCAGCTCAGGCAGATCTGCTGCCCAGAGAGCACCAGCACCAGCACAGCTCCCAGCCAGCCCCCTCCTCTCCTCTGATGCATCCTGGACTCTTTTCTGACTCTTTGGAGCCCCCAGCCAGCCCCCTCCTCTCCTCTGATACATCCTGAACTCTTTTTTGACTCTTTGGAGCCATCTCCTCGTGTCTCTCAGGGTACAGACCACACCCAGGGCTGTGGCTGCAGATTCCCGGTTTGAGAGGCAGAAATGAAACCCCCCCAGTCACCAACCTGCAGCAGAGCTCGGGTTAGCAGCTCGTCCTCATTCCCAGGCACTCCCTCCAAAGGGTTAAGAGGTTTCCTCTGGAGAGAAATCTCCCTTGCTGGGGTTACAGCCGGACTCCATCGCCTGCACCAGCAAAGAGGGGAATGGACACAGCAAAAAGGGTTTGGGGTTAGGTCAGGGTGGGAAAAAAACGCAGGTCTAGACAGGAGAACAGCCACGAAACCTCTTGGTGCAGCTCTCAGCAAGAAAGGCAAGGGCTGCTTTGGAGACAAACCCTTGTGAGAATTCAGGCAGTGAGTTTGGTGCAGTGACAAACATTCCCCTGCACACGCCCTGCAGCCCCGCTTCAGACTCACTTCCCTCCCCAAAACACTCACTGCTGCATCTGCCCAACCCTTCAGAAGGCTATTTGCACTTCCATAACACTTTGCTCGTGCTTTTTCTGTCTTCCTCTCCCCAAAAATCCTCTCTCAGCTGTGGTTTCCATCTCTCCACAGCACTCGAGAGAGTTATTTCTTGTCAGCCTGGCACAGACAGAGCGGTTGGGTTAAAAGCAAGAGTGAAATGGTCCCATTAAAAAGGACCCTGTGATGCACTCACCCACTTGGTGCATCCCTGGGAGGCACAGGGAGCACTCTCTGCTTGCCAGCTCGATTTGCACTTCTCCAGAGCTGAGTAACTTCTCCCTGAGAGCCCCACCAAGGCAAGCCCTGCTGCCAGCAGAGCTCTGCACTCACCACAAGTTGCTGCAAGCTCCACCCGAGGGCTGATCTGACAAGGAGACCCAACAGATCCTTCAGAGGGGAAATCACCTCCCAGCAGACACCAAGTCAAGCAGCAAGGAGCGTTGATTGGCATGAAGGCAGAGCCAAGGATTCCTCACATCCATGGGGGAGAGCCCTCCCCTGGTGCAGAGCAGCCCAGGCTCATTCCAGCAGCCTGTCCATGGCCTGGTGTGCAGCTCCTGGCTGCTCCAGGGGGGAATCCAGGCTGCCTGGGAGAAGGAGCAAGCCCAGCTCCTCGGGGTTCACTCAACTGTGTGGCTTTTTGCAAAGGGAAGGAGGGCTCTCACAGGAAATGACTGGATGGATTTCTCAGTGCAGGGGAGAGCCAATGAGTGCAGTGCTCTTATATGGGAAAGCTGGCTGCCTGCTGCAAATTCAGAATGCTTAACCCCTGCCTGCACACGGGGAGCCAGCACCTCGTGCCTCCCTCCCCCAGCCCCTGGGGGATGTCACGAGGCTCCCCCGGGACAGCAGAAGTGCCTGGGAACAGCTGAGGTCACCCTTGGTGTGGGGAGCCAGCTCTGCTCAACCCCAGAGACACAAAATGTGTGAGCAACCACAGGGACAGCACAAAGTGCAGTGTCAGCTGCTCCTCACCAGCACAGGGCAGCCCCAGCTCCCAAAATCTCACACCACTGGTTGCTTCATCTGCTCCAGTGCCCTTTTATCTTCCAAAGGGGAAAAGGCTGGGAGAGGCTTCTCCCGGGAGGAGGGATTGTTCCCCCACCCCACTCACGACTGTCCTTGGGCCCACACACCCCAGAACTGCTTCACTCTCCCCTCACCAAACAGGATTTCTGGGAAACAGAGGGCATCAGCCCCCACCACCTATTTTAACTTTCCTCTCCCTCTCCTGAAGGCCCGAGGAGGCAGAGGGAGCATCTCCTGCAGGGTGACAGCCAGCAGCCCCTGCCCCAGCATCTCTCCCCAGGGAATGCTGCTCCAGGGGCTCCCACCTGAACTCCTGATGCTTTCAAAGCCATGAACGTGATCTAGAGCTCAGCTAGGAAATTTTATTAATGAACAAAATGGTGAAGAGCTCTTCCAATCAACACCTGGATAGCAGGGGGGGGAAATCCAGGGGAAATCCCATGAGAGAGGTCAAACCCTTGGCCCAAAAACACAGAATAGGAGTGTCCCAGCGTGACACACTGAACTCAGGCTGTGCCTTCCTTCTTCCAAAGCTCCCCTGAGCCAAAGGAGAGCCTGGAGAGCAGAGCCTGGAGCAATCCTCATCCCCCGGGGCTGCAGGAGGCTGTGACACTCCCTTGGAATGTGTCACCCACAGCAGCGTTCCCAGATGGCCTCGAGTCCGATGCTGTGAGAGGCCTCCCTATGAAAACCCCGATTAAACAGCACAGAGCCTTCTCCTCCCCCCTCGTGGTTTTGCAGGGGAGATCACGAGTTTATTTCTCAAGATTCCTGTGTTTCAAAATGAAGCTCGTCCAGGGACTAAACAAAGCTGATTTTTCTTTCCATGATGGTGTTTTTAATGGTTTATTAAGATCCACAGAACAGACCAGATAAATGCAAGATCAGATCTGATCTCTCCAATCCCAGCCCTGCACTGATCTGGCTCTGTGTTACACTCCATTTACTCTGATAGCAACAGAGCTTCAGGAACTCAGCTCAGAATTCTGGGTTTAAATCCTCTTGGGCTTCTTCTCCAGCTTTCCTGGGAGGCATCCCACCAGCTCCAGCCAAGGAATGAAATCAGGAGTGCATCATCACAGAGCTCTCCCTGCACATCTGCTTTTAATAGCCCGCAGGGAGGGAGGGAATGCTCAGCTGGCTGGGAAAGGAATCGCTGCCAGCTCAGAGGTCACCAGAGCCCAGCAGAGCCACGGGCAGCACAAAACACAGCAGGGAGGAGAAAAGCAGCAGTTTCATTTCACCTCTCTGCCAGCCCAGATTTTCCTCTGGCTTTTTGAGGCTTTTGTGTGGGGGAACATGAAGGAATCTCACAATTGTTTATTTTACTCATGAAACGTGGCTGAGTTTCTCCTGACAGGAGAGGCAGGTCCTGTGGAAATCTGGGAAGAGAGGAGTCAAACTGCCAAGTGAAATTTCAAGTGTTCTTCAATCAATAATATTATCAAACACATTCATAATTGTAAATTATGGATGAGTAATTCAGAGCAGAAAAAGCAGTGACTGGAACCTGCTTAAGCAAAAGGAAGCACGAGGATGATGGTGTTTGGAAAAGATGCAAAAAAGAACATTTCCTGAAATATAAATTCTGTGTTCACCTAAGTTCCCAATTTTACCAAATACATGTGTTTTAAAAACATAATCTTATAATTAATACCATGTTTTCAGTATGCTGTAAATAGAAATTCAAAGTAATTTAGGTACAGGATTGATCTGTGGCCACTCAGGAGTAGCAGCTCAAAATCATCTTGACAGGAGGAGGAAAATCTGGAATAACAACATTCAAGGATGGAGAATTAAAATTCTCTCCAATACAACTGGTGGGCCAGCAAAAGAAAAAATAATTTCTTTTAGAGGTGCATTTTCACACTCAGGAAAATATCAAGGGCTTTTTGCAAGGCCTGACTTTTTTTTTTTTTTTCCATGTAACTGTTATGGAAAAGCCACCCTGAAGTGATGAATTTGAGCAGCTTCATTTCTTCGTTACAGATGGAAATCAGCACCTCCAGAGACACCAGCCAGGGCCCAATCTGAAACATAAATATTCTGAAATATAATCCCTTGTCAGAACTTGTCTGATAGCCCAGGGAGCTCCATTAATCCTCACGACAGGATTTCTGGAACCGAGACTTTCCACATCATAACAATTAAATGCTCCAATCTATATTCTCCTCGGGCCTTTGAGGGAACCATGCAGCTCCGATTCCTAAAATGGAAATATCTTCCTACTTGATGCATCCCTTCCTGTAGGATCACACAGCCTGCAGGAATGCTCTGCTGACAATCAAAGGGCAGCAAAATAGGAAATCCAGCTGGAAAATGAGCTTTTGTGGAGGAACAGTGACATCCTGTGGCCACCGGGGCAGCCGGAATTCCTGCTGCTCTTGGAATGGCCAAATTGGGCAGCCAAGGATCTTAAAAGACAGCTTTTGTTACTGTGGGATTTATTCCCAATCCTTACCTGCCTTGACCCTCACTTTTTTCCCTATAGGATTGTTATGGGGCAGTTGCTAAAAGGAGAAAACCCCAAATGTATCCAAACCCAGTATCATGGGTAATTTATCTTTTTGTAATTTTTTTAAAGCACAGAAGACAAAACCCCAAAATCTTGGCTGGTTTTTCTTTTAGTTCATGGGTTTGGGGTTTTATTTCATTTTTTTAATGGGAGAACAGACTGGAAATCAACCGAAGCAGTAAGAAAACAAATCAAAGGCCAGGCACAAAACTCAGAGCAGTATTAGAAGATATTACCAGAATCTGGTGTAAATATGGGAGCATTAAGATTATTGTAACAGCATAGAGATTCTGGCTAAAACTTGTTGTATTATTATTTTAGTTATGAGCAGTTGTCTGTAAGAGGACTTTTGAGGTACCACCAAATTTTAGGAATAAATGTGTATTTTAACAACATCAATCATTTGTATTGGCTGATACCTTACTTTATTTTATGCTGGTAACTTCAGTGTAAAAAATGTATATTGTACAAATCCATATTCACATTTCCTTGTGGTTTATACACATTTCCCTAATTCACATAATTTACCATAAATTGCAAGGATTTTTTTTTTCTTATTAATGAAGAAACCCTTGCAGCCATTTCCTGCACCAGGAACACCCCAGGTACCAGAGCAGGATGTGGCTCAACAGCAATTTGGCTCAGACCAAAAACCAGAGCAAAGAGTGGGGACTGTGCAGGCCCCTCCTGTCACCTCCTGGGGTCCCTGTCCCTGCAGGGCACCCCAAAAACCAGCAGAGAGATAAGGAATGTCAGTTTATTCAGTGCCTGCCCCAAACCCAGCAGAGATAAGGAATGTCAGTTTATCCAGTGCCTGCCCCAAAAACCAGCAGAAAAGAAGGAATGTCAGTTTATTTATTATGCCTTATCTCAACTGCTAAAGACACCCAGCCCAGAGAGAGGCAGGAACGGTTGGGGCTGGAAGGGACATTTGGAGGTCACCCTGTCCAGTCCCCTGCTCCATCTGGGACACCCCAAATTGGGTGCACAGTTATTTCCATGGTTCTTGTCCCTGGCCTCACAGGGAAGGGCCTGCACAGCTTCTCAGGGCACCCTGCCAGGTGGTTAAATTGCAAAAATACAAAATCAAAAATGCAACTGCAGGGAAACTCGAAAGAAGGAAGTCTCTGATGGCAGAGACAGCGGATGTTTACAGAGCTTTGTGTTTCTGCCAGCTCAGCAGGCAGGGAAGGAAGCCTTGCTCCTAAAAAACCAAAAATCCTAAACATGGATACAACCCTCAAACCCTCACTGAACTTGCAGCGTGGCTTTCTATGAGAACAGCAACTTTTTGCCGTATTTCCCATTAAGTGCAACACTTACCACAGGTGCTCAGTGATGAAATTCAAGAGGGGCAAACCAACTTTCACAGCAGCACTCCAGGGATAAAAGATGGACTGGGGTAGTGCCTAACACAGGTTTTGGGGGACAGAGCAGTGCAGCAGCACAGGCTCTGTGTGCACTCAGGGGACCAGGAGCCCCAGCTCAAGGCCAGCAGCTGTCAGAATTCAACAGGTGACAGCACTGACAGCCACCCCCACAACCTGGGGGAGTGTTTAGGGAAGGGCACATGGATATTACACCCCCCTCTAAAGATTCCCCACTGCAGTTCAACCAACCCACCCCATTTAAAAAAAAACAAACCCAAACCCATACTCTAGGGGAACTCCCCACCCTTTTTCACACAAATTGTACACTGCTGATTGTGTAGAACTTAATTTAGCAAACTCGGCAGTTCTTACACTGCTCAGTCACCTGTTGCTATTTAAGTTTCACCTTCCCACCCACCACACAATTCCCCCAAAACAGGGGTCACAGAAACACCCCAACCCACAAAGAACCCCCCCACCCACAAAGAGCCCCTTCAGAGCAGTGCCAGGCACTGGAACCCCTCACACCCACCCCCAGGACCAGCACAGGAAATTTAAACCCACCCCAGATAATGAGCATCACACCCCTCCTGTGGGGCTTTTATATCCCACCTGGAAACAGAATGCTGCTAACTCTAGGAAAAAGAAACAACATGGTATTATTAGCACTTCATTAAGACTTTAATCCAGATCCACTTTAACCACAAGGTTGGTCCTCATTATACATGCAAAGAGGCTTAAACTGCCATGGTAAGAAGCCAAAGCATTTCACTTAATACACCAGATTTACCTGCTTGAACTGAGACAGACTACAGGGTGTAATGTGCAACAGAAAACTTTATTAGCATTTCAACAGTTGTTCAGCAGTTACTCAAGCTTGCATTTACCTTGCATTAACTTAATATTAAGACATTGAAGAACTACAGTGCGAACACAAGTGCCACTGGCAACCCTGGTGTCAAGCAAGATGCACAAGAATTTAACAGCCACCCCTGAGGCGCAGCACCAG
>VZTZ01001088.1:0-13690 GCA_013400955.1 Drymodes brunneopygia
TGATTTCCTCTCTCTTTTTTCCAAAATGTAATATTCAAAGATGCCTTGCAAATCCCTAAGAAACTCTGGTGCAAGGAAATCTGTGTCTGTAACCACATTTGCAATTCCTCAAATTCTATACTTACATTATTCTCTAGTTTTCTTTACCCACAGAAGTCCTTCCTTCTGATATAAATAAAAATAACGCATTTACTGTGGAAGCATTAAGTTGATTTGATCTGATGAGGATCTGGTCCTTGAACATGTGTGAATGCAGACTTGAGAAGCACAGGCCACTTTGAGGACAGGAGATTTCTGTCACTTTGGCAGGTTTTCATGCTCTGCCAGCAAAACAGGACTGTGACTTCTCTGTGGTGTTCCCAAGGAAAAACAGTAAAAAGCCAGTGCTCAGAAGGTGTCTAAAGTGACATTTAAAGGTTTAGCTGTTTAAACACGCAGGCTGCCATCATGCTTGTTCTTGTCTACAGAGGATAGATTTCCCAGTTTTTTAGTGTTCCACTACTTCAGAGTGAAAGAGAATATTGCTCCAACTCAGAGCTGAAAAAGGCTCGCAGAAAGGTAAAAGCTTAATGCCTATTATATCCATCTGTCTCCCAGAACATTTCCTCCACTTCTTACACCAAAATATAACTCCATACACCAGTAAAATCACAAGTCCCTCTTATTTTCCTCACTGTCTCTCCCACTCCCTAAATTTGCTTTTCCTTGCTTCTTACTTGACAGGATGTTTTGGGAGAGTGGTATTGAATTTTTGTGTAAAACTTAAACTAACAAAGTGATTTTGTTAATTATTTGAAATTACATCTAGCAATTATCAAACAGTCTAAAGAGGTCAAAATATTAACTATGGGATTTTACTGGGGAATAATGACACATTGAGGAAGATAAATTTGATATTTAAGCATTTGCAGTACACAAGGCTGACTTTAAGGAGAAATGTTTCACAGATCTTTTAAATCACAAAATTCTGTGAAGCTACAGGTCATTCTACTGCAAGTTTATTTGAAACACGAATTGTTCTTTTACCCTTAGAACTGCTAATAATTTGCAGAATATAATTCCCAAGTATAGAAACACAGAATACAGAATTTGTACCATAGGGACATTCTGGAAGCAAAGAATCACCAGATTTTGAGTCAACCTCGGCTTTTATTTCAGTGACTGAGACTTTTGAAAATGGAAAACAGGCAAGTTTTCTCTTGAAGCATGATCATATTAAGAAAGTACAGATACTGCATAAGTGTTTGAACAAACATGATATGCCTACAAACTTGAAAAAAAAATTCAAGTATTGATAAATATTACCCTTTTCTGTTCTTTTTATCTTCCCGTAGTGTTTTATTCACAAGAGATGAAAGTGTAAGATTCAGAAACACTAAGAAAGTGTAAGATTCCTGTCTGATAGAAACATTCATTGTGGAGAGGAAACAGACACCCAGTCCATATGTCTGAAAATTGAAAGTGAAACTGATGTTTAAGAACATTTGCAGGATGAAAGCTTTCATAATGTTTGATTTTCCCCGTGTTCCTATGTGCTTGACAATGTGTTGCCATTTTATTAAAACTTTTAAAAATCACAAGGGTTTTTCGTATCAGAGGTAGTAAGTTTGCAGCTCACAGGCACACTGCAGTGCCAGCCCAAGCCCCGATAAAACTCAGTAGGATTTCTGTGGTGGTTTAGGAATTGTATTGTCCAGTTTAACACTCTGGAGGCACAAAATACACCGCTCGCTCCCCGTTCCCCCACCCCTTCCTCGGGCTGGAGAAGGGAACTGGAGGCACAAAAGGCAAAGATCACAGGTTGAGATAAGGACATTTTGCTGGAAACAGCAATGAGATGAGAAAACAAACAGTAACTGCGACAGTACTAATGAGAGACAGTGCAATAAAGGAACAATTCACACCAAAATCCTCCTACAATACACAACACTGACAACTCTCTCCTCTATATGTTCCTGTCTGGAAGGAATCCCTTCTCTCTGGAAGAGACTCTCTTCCCCCCACCCCTGGCAATGATGTGAGGTGGTATAAAATAACCTCCACGTCCTGGCCATGCCCTCTCCCAGGTACTGCAAAAATTAACCTGTGCTGTCTGGAACCAGGACAATTTGTTTCTGAATTATGTAAGGACATATATACTCTTAGTCACATTTAAAAATAGTAATATAATTATAGAATCACTTAAGTTGAAGAAGACCTATAAGATCATTGAGTCCAAACATAAGCCTGGCACCACTGTGCTAACCACTAAACCATGTCCCTAAGTGCCACATTGAATTAATGGTCTACAGAAGCATTGATTTACACTTCAGGTCTTAAAATTGCTTTCACATACTTTTATATTTAGAAGGATAGAGCCCTGTTCTACCCTATAACACTAGTGCAACAGTATTAAGTGGTATGAAGGATCATGTCTGCCTTTGAAATGCAATAAATCTCATTTTGGTGTCTGCAGGATTGTATGGTATTTTCTGTTAATTGGAACAGAAAACATATGGCATGTTTCTGACATTTTCTAAGACACTATTTTACATGAAATGTTACATAAGTGATATTCTGAATTATTATCTGGAATTCTAAAAAGTTTTTACATTTCTTTATTTCAGCCTGCTTTATTACAAAATAATTCAAACTACAATCATCCATACAAATTCACAACCAAGAAAGTTTTGTGAAACCCCAGAAGTTTATTAAAACTTTTTTCCCTATCACCCCCAAGCAAAAGAAAGCACTTTTTAAAAAAGACAGTTCCCAGTGCAGACTACAATCTCACACATATACTGAACTCACAGGTCCAGGTGCCTCAGACATCCAAAACTTCAGAGAAGCTCTTCTCCTAAGAGTTCATGTGGATACCACCCATCAATTCATGTTCCCCGGGAATTCCAAACCATGTTAATTATCCCAGTTCATCCTGTGGCAAATTCAGATTCTTATCGTGAGCATTGCTGAAACCAGGTATCTGTAAGTAGCAGACATTTATGGAATTTGACTGCGAGGTTTTGCTGTAGAAAGACAAGAGTCACATGGATTCTACCCTGCTACAGAAGTTTACAGTATAAGTACAAACATCTCTAGTACTTGCACTGTCTCATTGCTTGTAGGAGTNTGCTCCTGCCACTTTCTTTGACAAAGGATATCTAGTACTCACTTGATTGTTTAACATGGGAGACTGTTTGCCCCAAACAACATTAAATCAGGTTATGATTCCTATTATCTACCTTTAGTAATCTAGAAAATACCTTCAAGACTAAGATATCTGTCAGAACTGTTTATAATCAATGAGGAGAATCAGGTGATCCCAAATAATAGTTTATTTCATCTGTCCATATCACTTTCAGTCTGAAATAAATGTTAGAAATGCTCCGCTTCCAACAATTAAAATGAAACACATGAAAATGTACACAGAAAATGGGCCATATTATTGACTAGTGATACTAGATGGGATACTGAGTTAACAAATAAATGCATTTGAGCCTAATTTCATAGAATCACAGAACTGCTGAGGTTGAAAGGGATGTCTGGGTGTCATTTGGTCCTAATCCCACCTTGCTCAAGCAGTCTCACCTGTAGCAGATAACCCAGCTCTATGTCCAAACAGCTTTTGCATTTTTCCCAGGATGGAAAGAATGGATCTGTTCAAGGATGGATTTCAATAGGTACATTACCTGTGCCAGTTTCATTTTAAATGGCAGTTGTAAGATACTGAATTTAGTTGCTCTTTGGAGAGTGAGGTTTGGATATATTCATCAACCATATTAATATGCATTTCTTCTCAGATGAGCACATGTAATTTGAATTGCTTTCAGGAACAAAAACATTGCCCTTAATAGAAAAAAACACTGTAAAATAATGATGGTGACTGGTCACATTCATTGAATTAAATTAAAAAAAAAAAAGAAAAAGAGAAAAAGAGATAAAGGAGTTCATAGTACTTCAATTGTTTTTTTCCTTCTTCTTTTATACTTTTTTCTTCTATATACTTCTGGTAATTTTTTGCTTCAAAATTATGTTACTTATACCATTGGAACTCTTTGTCGAGAAAAGAATGCTCTTTAAAAATACCCAGTGCTTTAGTCTAGTCTAATGAAAATGAAACATAAGAACTAATTGGGCTGAAAGAACATTAATGTTGTAATTCTGAGAAAGTTTTCTGACAACCTCATTAAACACTTGCTCAATTGAAGATTAAAAGCACTGCACTTATAAACTAATCAGGATTGAAGATCTATGTGATTATCTGTGGTTGCTTATAATTCTGTGCTTCTTTTTCCTATGTGATTTCAACATTTTGATATCATCAGATAAATTAATAATAATAATAATTAATAATTCACCTAACAGTGTATAATATTATATTTTTGACAAATTATTCTTTTCTTACCCTGAACTTTTGTCTTTTTTAATAGATTAAAAACCAGTTTCTTTCACTTTAGCTAAAAAAAAAATTGTACTTACTATTTATTTAGTATTTAGATAGCAGTTTGAATATTAGGCCTTAATACCTGGGCAATTACTTTGCTGATTCAAATTCTTCCTGATAGACCACTTGACAAGAAAATTACCCTCCATTCTGGAGTGGAAAAGTCTTACTAATGGTACAGAACAGTAGCTTGAACGCTGGTTTGTATTTTGCATATAAAATGTGGGATAAAGATCTTGTCCAAGACTGCTTCTCTTTGATTATTAGAATGAAAGTTGAGAAGCTACTTCATTGTCTAGTATTTATTGATCCATTAGAGGAATTAATTCTTTCAGGAGCAATTAAATACTTGCAAATATAAGGAGACAGTGTCAGTACAGAGTCATTAGTGATTAAGTCTCATCATTAAGTGACAGCCCAGTATTACTTTCCCAGCAAGTACCTAGTTAAGATACAGCTTGGTGTTTGAAGTTTCTCAAAGCATAAGGAAACAAAGTAGTAGAAAATAATAAAAGAGCACTAGAATTTGCATACTTTTGTGGCAGCCTACAGCACAGATTACAATTAATTGTCACTAAGCTGTTTCACAGAATTAATTATTAGCATATCAGCAGCAAAACTATTACTTAGTCTGAGAACAGTTTTTAAATGCCAATAGCAATTCTGTGCTGCTGTTAAAAAAAAATAGACAGTGTAAGACTGTGAAGATGTGGAGAAATAGAAGTGTATGTAAAAAAGGCTTACTCAAATGTTCTTCTCTTCACCTTGTCTTTTTTGTGATGCACCCTTCCGTCAACACATCAATTTTCAATCCCAGCACTGTCACCTGTCTCATGGGAATTTTCTCCCAGAGTTGAGGAAATAGAATAATTTAAAACTCATTCCTATGGTACCATTTTATCCTGGAGAAGGATTAGTCCCGTTGGCATTCTGGCTTTTGCTCTGTCTGTTTCTGGTGCTGTTAGTTCCAATATTGCCTCACTCCTCACTTGGGTTCACACGGTGGGCTCTCTGTGCCTGGCTGCATTGTGAGCCCAGAGTAGCTGTCAAGCCTGGAAGTGCATGCTTTGGACCTCAGTGAAATGCAAGTTTAGTCACTTAATTGTTGATAGTCATCCTGTGTCCTCCATCAGCTTCCTCCCACCATGACTAGATTAGGAGACCTCTCTTACACCTCTTACCTTAATGCATTGGGAATCCACATCAAAGTTTCCAGTAGACAACTTTCTGATCACATTTGGAGGGGCAAGAGCAAATTAACAGTTGGCAAGGACAAATGGATTCCAGCATCTTCAGGCCAGTTTGAAGGGGTTGTTTTAATCACAGTATCTGAATCATGAACAGCACAGCTTTATACTTACTTCAAAGTCCTTACGGTGAGGCAAACTTGAAAAGCTTTTTATTACTTGAGGTTCTGGCAAGCCTAGGGCTGAAGAGGAAAGAACATAGCCAGCAGCAGCTGTTCTTGCTCTCTTGTTGTGTGTTTTGTTTTGTTTCAGCAAGAGCATCTAATATGAAGTTATGAGAATTTAAAGATGTGTGGGTCTGGCCATGAACTCTTTTTCCTATTTTGATCTTACAATTTTTACTGTAGATGTTCTAAAAGCCTCATATAGATCAACATCACATCTCACATGGAAATATACATATGAAAAATAAAGAGTTAAAAGCCTTTAAAAAGAGAAGTATATTCAATACTCTGTGGATAACACATAGCATCGTTTTTATTTCCTCCATGGACTTCAACTAGAACAGAAAATTAAAGAGTTATTATGTGCCATTAGTTACTAGTTTTCTTTGTGAAGAATTGATTATACAGTTGAGATGGACTGTTATTTTGAATTAATTCTTCTATCCTCTGGTATCCTAAAAAGGAAATTTTAGGGATCTTTTGACACTTGATACTAAACAAGTAGGTTCTACACAGTTCTAGAAATCTATTCTTTTAAACTGTGGACTAACATTTGTGGTGTTGATTATAGAGAACACATACTTTAAATGCATGAGCTTTGATTTCTGCCTCTCTGACAGGAGTAATTACTAAAAAATAATTTCTGAGAAAATGTGTTTTGTGAATATTCTGGTCTGCTCACAGAATGAGTGACATGTGCTTCTAAAA
This sequence comes from Drymodes brunneopygia, assembly GCA_013400955.1. Lineage (NCBI taxonomy): Eukaryota > Metazoa > Chordata > Aves > Passeriformes > Petroicidae > Drymodes > Drymodes brunneopygia. The sequence continues at coordinate 6,543 of VZTZ01001088.1, forward strand.
GAAAGTTCTTGGTTACATTTGTATTCTTTTTTCTGCTCAAATATCTACAATTAAGTTTAAAAGCAACTGTAAGCTTTTGCTTTTATCAATTATATTTACTCCAAGGTTCAGAAGAATAAAATGTGGAGTATCACTCAGAGCAGGTATCAGTATTATCAGCTGGTAAAAGAATTGAACATGGAAACTGGTTAATACAAGACAGCTAAGTTAATAAAAGCAGAATTATTGTCAATACTTTATCTCCTGATAAATGAACAACACAGGCCATAACAGGAGAATGTAGCCTGACATTACAGAGTTTAATCACGTGGACTGTACCTCTGCTGAGATATTACATCGGACACAGAGGCATATGGAAAACTGACATTTTTGTCCTTAAAGACAAAAGACATTTTTTCCCTTAAAGGAAAAGACCCCAGTTGCTTAGAATCAGAGAGGTCAAGCTGGCTACAGAACAGGAGGTTTGAGCATGTAGGACCAAGTCTTCCTCAGGGGGGTCAACAAAAACCTCCTACTTTGGTGCAAAACACTCTCTTCTAGAAAATGCATCACAATTCTCCACTGGAGAGAAAAGACAATATGGAAAATATTAAGTCATCTGTAAAGACCAAAATATTATTTCTGATGACTTTGAACTGGGAATTGAGACAGGAATGTCTATAATTATATACACCTCAGGAAAGCCTATAATTTTGTTGAAATTGCCAGCCTTGCATAAATGTTTTGCACAGTTTTGTTGAGCAGGAAAATAACTTTTGACTCTTTCCAATCAATATTGACTATTTATTTTAGATTCATAAAGGAAGAGAGATGAATGTGTTTTTATCTAAAAAAGTAAAAATCTGAAAACAAACCTGATTTTCGAATGCAGGTTTGCAAGTTCCAGAGGACAAGGGACCAAACTAAAAGTCAGAAGCCTCCTTTGCTCCTATCAGAAAACAAAACGAAAAAATGCAACTACTTTTTGTGAGGGACCTCTTAACAGTGTCCTGCAGACCTTGTTTCATGCTCAGCCTGAGCATGAAAACACCACATGTCCTTTTCTACAACTTTAAGAAGACCCAGAAAATTCTCCACTGAGGGCTACTTCACAGGTGCATGGGTGCACAACAACCCTGTAAGGATTTTAAGAGTTAGTTTAAAAAAAGAATCACACTTTTTACATAATACTTCTTATATCCACTGCAGGTCATTGAACTCAAAATGGCAAAGAAAGTTGAAAGGAGTTCCAATGTGGATGGAAGACCATTCTCCAGAGCAGGAATTGTGCTTTCCATGATGTGGGTGCTTGTGTTCACACATTAAAATAAAATAAATGCTGTAAGGAGATATTCTTTACTACAAGGGTAGTGAGACACTGGCACAAGTTGCCCAGAAAAGCAATGGGTCTCCAATCCCTGCAGGTGTTAAAGAACAGCATGGATAAGGCTTTGAGCAGCCCATTCTAGTGAAAGGTGTCCCTGCTCACAGCAGTGGGGCTGGAACTAAATGATCTTTAAGGTTCCTTCCAACCCAGTCCAGTCTATGATTCCATGATTCTGTGATGTGCTGTGGCAGAAGAACTGGGGCACTTCTGGACTCCTGTCTACCTGGTTCCCCTGAGATAAGATTGGTTGGGATCTCTCACACCTTTTGTCCTAAAGATTTAAGAATATTGAGATATCGTGATGATTTCTTTGGCACTTCCTGGAAAAAGAATTCTGTGATGCTGTAGAAAGTTTTAATAGAGGTATGGGAAAGAAAAGCAGAATAATTTTTATCAGTAATAGCAAGGACTGTACTGTTGGCTTCTGAGTCATAAATTAGGATAATATGTTAGTTCTCAGATGAAATGTCACTGTTAGAGTGGCTGCTGTTACTTTCAAAGATTAAAATGAAGACCCTATAAAGGGCCTCAAAGAAGTCTCTGGAAACAACAGTTATGACCCAGGTAACCTATATTTCAGCTCAAATGCTTTCTGTTTCTAAAGCTTATAGGTATATGCATATAGGTATTGTACATATTATCAGTATACAAGGAATAGTAGGCAAGATACTGATTTGATTCAGTATCACACAAAATTCCCAGTGAATGATCAAAATAGGCAGTCTTTCACACTCCGTTCAGGAATGGGAGATTGATTGGTCTCTGCAATGGCAGGACAGTGAAATTTAATATTCGTTCCCTTGCTTTTGTACTGGCAGTGGAACTTCATTAAGAGTGACTGTGATACAAAAATCAAAAGAGTAATTTCAAGAGAAGCAAGAAGAACTCAAGGCAGAAATTTTAAAACCTGCACATTGAACTACAAAGTCAGTGTGGATATGGAGAGGTGATTAAATAAGAATTTTTAAGGAAACCTAGTAGTATATTTTCAGGCTGCTGGTTCAGTTCTACTGACTTTATTTTCTTTGTAAATCAAGTAGGGAATAACCCCATGGTATAAAAAATCACTTTCAGGAAAGAGTCAAGAAAGCAATACACAAGAAATGTTCCCTGACAGCAGGGACTGCATTTGCTGCTGCTGTAGTTTCACTCTTTGGACTAAAGGGTTAGCTAGCTTTGTTATTTTTCTGCTGCTGTTGCTGTTTCTCAAATTAGGCTGACAGCTCCGTTTCCACAGTCTACATCTTTTCATGCTGTAAAGCTCAGTAAAATAGTGCAAAAAGTGTGCTGCCCATGCAATGGGTCAAAAATTATATATAATCATTTAATCCTAAAACATGAATGAAATGGAATGTCAACTTTATTTCCACACTCCAGAAGTCACTGAAGACAAGTAATTGGAAAAACAACTACAGAGTTTAAAAATATCTGGCAAAAATAATTTTTGCACTTTGGCAGGCTTTAATAACAAAGCAAGGCTTCTGGCAAGAACCCAAAAAATTACCTTAAAACATTTTAATGAACTGTTCTCTGTTTTCCCTTTTGGAAACATGTTCTGTGACTTGGACATCCCTAACAGAAGGCAAAGGTACATTATTCTGTGCAGTTTCTACAATCTGATGTCTGGAACGATCAGCCTTATAACTGTGTTACCAGTAGCTTTCAACTACCATTCTTGTTTTCCAAGTGGCACTTTCTTCCATTGCTCTTTCTATAGTTAGTGTACAGTACTCAGAGTGCCACATGAATTGCTAGTCTGTAAATAGTTCATAGACATTTTTCAAAACTAGGTAAGTATTAGGCAGTTTAAGGTAATGCCCATCATGCTGACATGGTGATTGTCATTCTCACCCTTGCTGCTCTGATTTCCCTCTTTTACTCAAGTCTGAAAGCATGATCAGAAAGGAACCAGCACTGATGATGTAGTTATGCAGTGTCTGGCACACTTGTGACAGGTGGTCGTACCAAGCAATTTCTCCTTCACGTTGATTATGAGCTGATGTATTCTCAAATGTTCGTCTAGAGCTTCTCTCTTAAGATCTTTATCATCTTCTAGATAGCATCTATCCTAGGTTCTAGATTAGCACTTGCTGAATGCCTTCAGCTTCTTGATGGTAATCACAACCCTGCTTTAAACGTGAAATCATTCTTACTTGACTGTTCTCTCAGATATCTGGTGGATAAGCAGGGGAAACTGCTATGATCTTTTAAAACACTTTTCCATTCTCTCCTGTCACCTAGCTCATTCAAATTCACTTTAGTATCATTTAGGTGCAACCTTTGCTGCACAGAAACTGTCATTAATTTCCAGATATTTTGACTCATTAGTGAAATCTGAAAATAGCCCTGATGAAGTCCAATGGCTGGAACTGTACTGACATCGGCCCTCTACTTCCCTCTTCTGTTTAATTGTGGGAATCTCAGTGGATTTGTTTTTCCATTTCCCCAATGACTTCTTTTTTCCAATGTACAAGCCGTTAGCACAGTGCTGTGTAAACATCTTATTTACCATCACGGGTAATACTGAATAAAACCTGTTTCATAACATATTTTAGGCAGAACTGTTGCATTACAGTGTTCCTTTTCAGTAGGACATCAATTTCAAGATGACAGAATTGAATATGAGCTAAAACATTGTGTTCTTCTTAAAAGATAATTTATGAAGCCCTGCATTGCTGAAAAGTAAATATAAAAAATATGGGCTCAAATTTCCATCTTGGATATTCAAATATTGCATGATATTATCCTTAGTTCTATCTGATATGAATTTATCATGAATATATCATGAATATATCAATGAATAGCATATGAACTGAAGATTATATCCTCCTATGTCCATGGCAATTGTGGAAGGATGGATGGTTGGGTTTGATTTCAGAATAAGTCATTGGCTTCTGAGATTTCCAGAGCTGCAGTTGCTTCCTTGATTTAGGGTATCAATAAGCCCTATGTCTTTTTCTGCTTGCTTTTTTTTCCATCCAGATTTGTTCTTCTCCCTGTTACCCCACTGTAGACTGAACAGGCATGCAGATCAAATTCTCTTCTGCCCTGTCCAAAAAACAGAAGCAGAATTATCCTATGGAAAAAAAAATCCATGTATTTAGTTATAGTAAAATAAAATCTTAAGATGCAACCAGAAAGAGTTTGTAGTTTTATATCTGCAAAACCTGACAGTTTCATATATGTGTTGACTACTAGTGAATATAATGTCAGGTCAGATGCTAATAAAATGCCAGGAGCAAAGGTGTTGGGCTACTGATATTGGGGGTTTTGTAGCTTCTTTGCTTCACATTAATTCTACTTCACACAATTAAATCCAAATACTTTTATTTCTTGTACAAATTACATGATAAAAGTTGAACAATATAGTTGAAATGGATTTCAAACTTGCTAAACCAAGTAATTTGGATAAATGCACTAGAAATGTTCCCAAAATCAGTTATTTCTACCTAAAAGATTTAGATATTGTTAAATCAACAGTTTTTAATGGAAATATTGAAAAATCTTTATATGAAATATTTAAATCAGCTGCATTACAGAATTTGTGAAAAAAATCTATAAGATGATTCTCTGTAAGATTTGTTGCATCTTAGTGACCAAAATATAATTGTCTTCCAGTTTTGCTGCTGATTAGGAGCTGAACTCAAGTGCTATTAAGAACGTTCAGCTATTTCTGTTATCTTTAGGATTAATTAATCATCTGGAATGATGGCAGTGGTTTCATTGCTTACTTGCTTAGTGCATAGCCTGGAGAACATGGAGGAAAGGTAAGAATATAATAATTGCAAGTTGTAGCTCCCCAGAAAATTCTCCTGCATTTCTCCAACATTTTACAGCTCAGACATTCAAAGGCCAGAAATTAATCCTTTATATCTTGTAGTAAAGGAAATATTTTTTTCTTCTATGAATCGAAACATGGACAACACCTTTGACAGGGAATAGGAAACTAAATTAGAGGTGGAAGTTTACATTGTAGGTACATTTGATCAAATGAGTCCACCACAAAATGTCTGCACCGCTGGGAAGCAGTGCTCCTTTGTATTTGTCATCATATCATCTGTCATTTTGTCAGTCATTAAGTGTTACTAGTGCAGTCTTTCACTTTCAACTTAAAAATGATTAGTCTAAATAATTCACTAGTAGCAGCTAAAGTTATCACTTTACTGTTTCCAAATAACTGTGACTATGTTGAACTACGCAAAAGTTCTCATTCCTTTGAAATCCCAAGGTGATTCCTCATAGCACAAGAACTTAAAGATAACTTCCACAGCTGTCNACTATGAGAGACTGAAATGTTATGATTAATGGCTTAAACATTGTTATGAAGGACTTTCTGGCCATTATAACAAAACTGTATAAAGAAGCTGCATCTACAAGCTTCAACCCCTGACTTATAGGATTTCTGTAACATCTTTAAAATCTGTGTATGTGGACTCAATATAAACATATGCTGACTGGTCTGTAGAATTGCAATGGGGCAACCTAACACTGAGTTTGCATTTTGGTGAATTGAGTGCTAATAATATGAGTTAGAGGTGAAAGAAGTGCAGCAGTGGCTTCAAGAAAAATGCCACTTACACTGCAGCCTGTCATCTTGATTTACATTGCTGTGTAAACTCCAGGACTTTCCTTTCCCCCCCCCGTGGTTCCACATGAAGACTACATCCTTGGGCCTAATGTGACTGAAGTGGTATTCTCATCTCATGAATATGTTATTAAAGAGAGAAGAAATGAAAAATCAGCTTTTACTTGAGACAATGGCTAAACACTCAGGGCTGTATCAAAAACCACTCTGTCCCAACCCTACTCCATCTAATCTAGTTTCTGCTGATTCTGTCCAATATGTACAGGTTCTCTGTAAACAACTGTTGAAGCATAGATCAGAGAAGTAACAGGGATAAATGAAGAAACACCTTGGCATGCCATGCAGCAATGTTATGATCTTTAAAAGGAAATATTTTTGAATGTACAGCATTCTTCAAAATTTTTCTGCATCCAGCCCACATAACCAAAGCAGGGCTATGGTTTTCCTTTGTGGTTCATACAGCAAGTCCCTTCAATATTACCACTGGGCAAAGGCAAATATCTCCCCTTCATGACATTTCTGCTTTATGACTCTATAAGATCATTGTTATTCAAAATGTATTCTGCCTAAATCTTGGCTGGAAATAAGAATTTAGGTAAAAGTTAAGCACAATACTGTTAGTGTTCCCTACTACAGTGAATTTCATTAGTGGAGGTGTTAGGGCATGGTTTGGACTCGATCTTGAAGGTCTCCTCCAACCCAGTGATTCTGTGAAAAAAAGCTACATGTATTATTGCTGGAATTTTAAAAAACTAATTAAAATATAAATTGGATATTTTTAAAATCTCAAGTTCTTTATTCCTAACTTGCAAAAGTGTGAAGAACTTTAAACCATTATCTACATTTTTACAACTTTATATTTTCATGCCAGCATTTTCAGTATTCTCAGTGCTAGTCAAGTGTGTGTACAAGGTATATAAAACAGTATAATTAATAATTGTTCTTTTCTGTCTGCTCCAAGAGGCTACAAAAATGACATGAAGTCATGTATTCCAATGCAGATTTATAAAAGGACCTACTATTCTACTGCTGCCTGCAGTTATCCTTGGTTTAATTCATACAAGAGCACATTGGGTATAGGGTCTCAAGGAGTGAATAGGCTGACATCATCATGTGGTTAAAACAAGACCTGTAATGGACTATGGAGTCTGTCAAATTAGTATAATGAGAAGCTATTCATAAGAGTATCAAACATCA
>VZTZ01001089.1:0-11823 GCA_013400955.1 Drymodes brunneopygia
GTTCTACAATAATTATTTAAGAATGCTGCCGATTATTTATTTTTTTAGTTTCTATGTTTGTAATCTATAGCATGGTACGGCAAAACTCTGGTGAAGATTCCAGGTTTAAAGCTGGTTCTGTTTTTAGAGAACTCTAGAGCAATAGTTTACCAGTCCTTACTTCACAACTAATTTACCAGACAGATCATGCTGTGTTAGGAGTACCTGTGCTGTCTGAAGGAAGGAAGATGAGCTGTTTTTCTGACTCAGAGGTTCTACACAGTCGATGGGTGTCAGTAGTCTGAGAGAAAAAAAGCAGAAAGANGAGAAAAAAGACAAAAAGAAAGCAGGAGGCCCTGCTACAAGCCATATCTATATTTCTGAACAAGAAAACTAGCTCGTATTCATTTTTATTTCTTGGCTCAGGAGGTAGAAATTAATCTCCTTCCTTGTATATGAATAAGACTGTGCCATAATTATACTTAACTCTCATCAGTTTACCTTCTTGAAGAAACAACCTATTTATTGGCAATTTTGCTGATAATGTGTATTATTAGTTTAGTCAATATTGATAAAAATATATGTTAGTAAGGACATAAAGTTGACTACAAAACAAAAATATTTCAGAATATTTAGTTTGGAAGAAAGAAAAAAGACTTTGGCTTTCCCATTAAAAAAATTCTGCATTAAATTCAGCAGCCATGAGACAGTCACATGACCCAGAAANCCAGCATATGTTTTACCTTTAAATCTAATTTCAAAACGTGCTCTGAAATGCAAATTGAGTTAATTACCGTTATGGTAAGAGTTAGGATTTTCAAAATGGGCTGAACTACTGTCTTTACAGTTGAGTTCTACAGGACCAAGCCTTGATATGCCAGTACTAATAACTGTCAGTGAGGTAATCTGATCCACTCCCAGATTAGGTATCAGGGTTAGAATTAGTGCTCAGATAAATTAAAGAAATTTAAGACCTGGGTTCAAAGAGCAGGTTATGACCTGGTCCCAGCTGGTTCAGGTATCTTATCCTGAAGGTCAGTCTGTTCTCTGATAGCTGGGATTAGCATTAAAATTCTAGAAAATGTAGGCTGAAGATCTTTATAACTGATGGCTAATGCATATTTAAGTTGAAAAAAAATGTGAACAGAATTAATGATATAATGTTGGTACAAAAATGGGAAGAATTCCTGATTTATCATTATGTTTAGAGCTGCCAGTAATATATAAGAAAGCATAATATTAATAACTCTGTTGGTGAAACCTGAAATGTTGGCAGCATTCAATAAGAGCAGATGTCAACAAGTTCTCTGATTCTTTTGTCTGATGGGATGCTGTTGGTCTCATTTTTGGGTTAGAATTACAGTTTAGCAGTCACATCAAACAGTTACATGTACCAACACATTTGACAGGGCTCCCACAAAGAACACTGACACTTCACAGAACACTCAAAGATCCTGCTGACCTTCTCCTGCAACAGGACTTCAATGTCTGTGATCCAAAGTCTATCTGGGAACATCAGTGCAGTGTGACCTTGGCTCGGTTTCACTGAGAAAAATCTTGTGAGGTGACTAAGTAGGCAATGAAGTCCAGCAAGGTAAGCAAAAAAAGACAAATATAATTGCTCAAATGGTAATAGTTGGCAGATTAGGAGTTCAGGAGGGAAAATAAAACTACTGGCCCAAAAGGCATAAAATATTAAAGAAAAAAATAGAATCTGAAGATACAAACTCAAAAAAAGTGAGGATCAGACAACTGCAAGTCATGACAGTGACCAGCATTTGCAGTGCTTAGCAAAGGCATGGGAAATGCCAGGATCACGAGCTCTACCATTGCAGTTAATCATGTTAGGTATCTATTGTGCATGTTCTCCAACCAGTAATTGCTCAAAGATGTTTCCTGCTTATCCTGTCTCTGCACACTGCAAAAGTTGCCTACATACAGCAACTAAGAAAGAAAGGATTACATGGCTAAGTAAACAAATCTGATGAATGAGTAAGACCACTGCTAAAATTAAAATGTGGGTGAAGTCTTCAGTATGATGGCCTGAAAGTTTTTGTGGATGTTGGAAAATATGTAGGGATAAAATAAGCATAAATGCTAGCCTAGGCTTTATAGATTGGTTGAAAGGCAACATGAGCCCTGGCCTCTGAATAGACTGCATATTAAGGTCCCAATTTAAACAAGCTGGCTTCACCAATCTATCATAAAAGTCAGTTCTGAGATTAAGACTTGGATAAGACCACTTGTAATGGCATGTTCTACAGCCAGTTCAATGTTGAATCCCCAAGATTCCAAGCAAAAGAGGGCTGAAATCTGTAGAGATTCATTACCGTTGACAGTCCAATGCTAACAGGTTTGCCTAGTCAACGTCTAAGGCTGGACTTTAGCACAAGACTGAAAGTCAGATCAGAGACTGAATAATTGTGTTTTCCTAATTCAGCTATATTTATTTGAATTTAGTGGTGGGTTTAAAGACACAATGCTGGTTGATAGAAAGAAAAATTATTTTCCAAACCAGGTGCAGTTATGTGGCCTTTGAAAAAAATTCAGTACTATATTGAGATTACAAGTTGACAAAGCAGAGGCTCAGAGATCTGTGTTTATTGATTGGTCTTGGAAGGTCTTTTATTGCAATATAAGGGCAGACAATAAGAGACCTATTACTCTTTCAGACATGGGTCTGATTGCTTGATCAGTAACTTAGATCTGTGAAAAGTGAAGATTATCCTGGAATATTTCAGAAAGAAAAATTATGTCTGTATCTACCTGAGATTTTTGCCATTTGTACGGGGGGGGGGAAAGACTGCATTGTAGTAAATCTTGGTTTACAGTTTGGATCAATGAGAGCATTGGTCTCAGTGACAGATAAACAGGCTGAATGTAGGGGTTTTATTCTTCTGATTAATCCCAGAAGTCTTGTGGAACTAAACAAGTTACTGAAGAAAATCAGAAGTTAAACCCTACTAGATCTAACTAGTGAGGGGACACATGGCTGGTAAATGAGGTCACCATTCAGGCTAGGCCTGGTTGAGCTACCTTCAGGCTAAGTGTAGAAAAACAAAGTGTTTATTAGATTTCCTCAGTCCAGCTTGTTTTGAAAGAGCCAGTTTGAACTGAGGTGATAAAATTTTGCTGCCAAAAAAAGGCTGACCTCTGTTTATTAGGCTTCAGTCCCATAAATGCACATGGAGACTAATTGTCTGCTGGTTTGGGCTGAGATGGAATTCATTCTCTTCTTACTATATAAGGAGCTTTGTTTTGGATTTCATGCTGAAAACAGGGTTGATAACACATTGACACTTTATCTACTCCTGAGCAGCACTTAAATATCAAGTCTTCTCTGCCCCTCAGCCCACTAGTGAGGAGGCTGGGAGAGAGCACAGCTGAGATAGCTGACCCCAGATGATCAGAAGTATATCCCATCATGCTGAGCAATAAAAACTGCAGGAAGAAGGAAGCAAAAAAGTTTGCAGTTGAGGCATTTGTCTTCCCCAGTCACTGTTATGTATGACAGAACCCTGCTTTCCTCAGGAATGCTGAACCCCTGCCTGCCTATGGAGAGTGGTGAATGAATTCCTTGCTTGAGTAGCTTTTGCTTTACCTATCAAACTGCCTTTGTCTCAAACGATGAGTTTCCTCAATTTTATCCTTCAGATTGTCTCCTGCATCTCATCTGTGGGAGAAGGAAGGAGGGAATGTAAATAGCTGTGTAAGCCTGTGCCTACTGGGATTAACCCTCAAAACTTTGTCAAGAGCAGCCCTTCAGGTAGAGGTGAGAGCACTGTGCATTGAACCATTTTGTTAGCTGTAAGACTGATGATTAGTCTGGATCCTCACATAAAACAGATCTTGCTTTATAGTAAAGCTTAGCATTACAATTCAGAATTACCAATAATCTTCTTAAACTGCATTTTCAACAAAAAATAATACTTCAGGATAAAGCTTAAGCGGGTACAGCTTGAGCAATTCTTTTGGGCATCAGGTAGAGAAGGTAGAAAGTCTTCAATTTCATTGAGAAGAGACCTTTAGGTTAAAAACAGATGTCAAAATAAACACAGGGCAAAAAGTACATTTCATTCCCCCATCTTTTAGGTGGGCTTTCAATAGTCCGAAACTCTGCTAAACTAGAGAACTCCAGCTAAAGACTTGTTTTCACTTAAAACTTAAACAGACAGAAAAATCTGGGGGGTTGTTTTGGTTGGGGAGGATTGTTTGTTTTCCAATTTGGTTTACAAATGAACTTCAGACAAGGACAAGACAGCAGTCTTCAATGGATTTCCTGAACTCATTGGAATCATGATTTTTGTTTAAGCTTCAGGGTGGCTTCAGAAAAATCAAAAAACGCAGAAGGAAGGTAATTTTTAAGAGGTGTTCAGAATTGACATTAAGACACATATTGGTTTGATTAAAGTTAGGTCTCACAGGGCTAATATATTTCTAAACAAAGCCTGGGGATAGGATGATGGTTATGGTTCTGTAACCAGGGGATGTCAAAACTGATGCTATAGCCTAATTGAAAGAAACCTTTGAGACAGATGGGAACAAGCATGTGGTTGATGTCATTGACAAAACAACCTTGTCTTGAGACACAAAACAGGTAGAGAGCTAAAGCTATAGGTGGAGTTTGGATTCATTTACAGGAAAGAAATCATAGAAATATATTGTACTGAGGCCACCTTTAAAGAAACAAACTATATAGGCTCAAATTTCAATTGAACAATTCTTATCTGATTTTATTTAATTTCCTAGGTTGACCTGGGTAACCCTGGGTTAACCTACATAATTCAACTTTGCCAGATAACTGACAACCTGACAAATTTCTATCACATTTGAACAGACCAAATTATGCTTCTCCTTTTCTCAGCTACCCACAGCACATCAAATAGGTATAGTATGGTAAAGCTTTCTTTTTAAGCTAGGGTTTTGGGGGTTTTGGGGGGAGGTTATTCTGCTTTTTTTTCTTTTTTTTTCTTTCTTTGTAAATTGGGAACTTTCTATTTTTGTTCGGGTAATACAGTTATTGCTTCATGGGTTTAGGACAAGAGAAAATTAACTTCTCTGGAGATCTTTTGAAAAGATGTTTTTGTGACTTCTTCCATAATGAAAAAGGTGACTTTTTCCTGCTAGAAGACATCTGCTGAAGACAGATCTTAGATCTTCAGCCTGTCTTTCAGAGGTCTTTTGATGTACACTGCTAGAAGTGAATGATCCATGAAAAATTTGTCCCTGTCTATCTACCAGATATTGACATAATGTTTCCTCCAGCTGGGCACTCCACAGGTTCCNTTGAGAGACTACAAAATTTGAAACCAGATGCTAAAATTACAAGTATCTACCAGCCCACTCTAGAATAATGACTAGATAAGTATTACATTCTGCATGCTTTTTTAACAGGTTAAAAAAAAAACCCAGCCAATTAAATGAAAGTGGAAAATACATTTTTCATTTTAATACTTTAGCCTTAAAGGAGAGAAAACATGGAAAACCTGACAACATGAAAAATCTTGTGAACTGCCAAATATTAACTAACTCTAGATACCCACTGAAAAACTAGAAAACTTCTGAGTTGAGTTGGTATGCTATACAAGACAGCATCACATCCTCAGATTTAGGAAAGGAACAAACATTCAAATGCCTTTGCTGAAACAAGATCCCCTCTAATCTAAAACTCAAGGCTTAAGAACAAGTTCCGGAAAGTTTTCACAACCAATATCAAATGCACTAATGGAATCACCTTCGTTTTTATTCAGTGTGGCAGTAATAGTAAAAAAACCTCTGTAATCTGCTCTTGAACTAAATTACGCATTAGAGAACCTGGAGCATTTCCAAATGCAAGGAGGAGAACCTTGGGGTCAATAGGATTAACTCCCATTTCTTCAACTTTACTGTGCAAAGATCACAGAGAGCATGACAGCAATTCTTCAGCAATTCTGTGGTAGTTTCACAGGAGCTGGGACACTAACTCATAAATCCAGAGGCACTTCTGCTGCTGGTCCTTGTGCTTGTGATGGATACCAGAGAGCCGCACATTATCCTCAGGAAAACAACTTACATTCTTCAAAATGCTAAGAGGGTATTATTTTATTTGGAGATTTTTTTGGGGGTTTTTTGGGGAGGGGATAGTTTAAGGGTTTAGTTATCTGCTACTCTTACTACTCTAAACTACTACTCAGTACTTTATCATTACAAGGGAGAAGCAGATGATAAAGGAGAAGGGATCTAACAAACACTGTAATCTCCTTTTAATAAGCAGATTTTTACTTTTATTAACCTAATGTTAGGCAAAAACTTCATAGTAATGTGCTGTGTAACAAACAGAATGTAAAATAAATTCTGAACTACTGAAAGATGAAATTATGTTTTAGATTCATATTAAACTTAAGCCAGTACTGTGAAAATTTTCACCAACAAGTCAACCCAAAAATTTCAGCAATAAAGTCACATCCACTATAAAAAACTGAAGTGAAATTTGTTTCTATTCACCAAAAGTCTAGTTTTAGGTTTTTATTATTTAATTCCAAAGAACCTCAATATGCAAAACAAAATTGCTGAAAAAATACAATTTTGATGTTTTGAGGTTACTTGTGATTGTAGGACACAAAGCACCAGAGGGAGGAAAAGGTTCTGGAACTACTGGTAAAATTAAAAAATCAGATGTAAATGCCTGGCATTGATCTGAAGCTAAGTCTTCTGCTAAATGCATTATCTGTTCAGAATGGCTTATTGAACAGAACTAAGTCTTTCAAAGCCTAAAGATGCTTGATTTTTATGCTATCTATAGTGACAGGATACAGCTATGAATATTAACCCAAATTTTCACCAAAGTTGTGGAATTATTTTGGTGCAGAGTGCAAGTCTTGCCATATATTAACATTTTGCAATGACAGGGCAAGGTTAAATATGCCCTGACATTGCTACTGCAAAGAGAAGGAAAGGCAAGTTCCATTCTGGCATCATCTAAGCTGCAATGGGGTGCAGATATTTGCAATGGTTGTGAAGATAATTGATAAGTGTTGATACTCTCAAATCCATATGCAGGAGGTGGTGAAATGCCAGTATCAGTCAAAAACTAATTTTTTTTTTTCTAAAGGGCAAATGTGTCCCCTCCTGCCCTCTCCTAGGGTCCAGGAATAGGGAAAGAGCATATTTTCCCCATAGGCTATGGTGGATTACTGGCAGAAAGGATTGTTTTGTAGGCTCAATATGTCCACTATTGATTCAAAATTTCTTCTTTGTATCTCAGGGGCAGGCTTTAAGTCATCTTTCCCTTATGTACAAATTCAAAGATGGTATTTTGCTGGAACATCAGTTGCTTCACGGTTTATAAACTGAAAAAAGCACTAACTGGAACAAATGTGAGGTGTCCTCATGTCTGTTGATACTCTGCACTGAAACTAGCACACATTTCCATCACCTGATTGGCCAAGACATAAGGAGAAATCAAGTGCTGATGTGAAACAAAGGCTGCTGAAAGCCAAAGCTATCATGAGATAGCAGATCTCACAGCTGGCTACAGCCTGGTCTTTCTTATTCTAAGAAGCTCAGTCTTCCTGCATTAAGATACAGCAATCACTTTTACAAGGAGACTACTAAAATCCTGTCTTGAGCAAAAATGTGGTCCTGTGTTCCAAATACTTAGAGACTGAATCAAACCCTACCAGCATAAGAATGTCTTCGAATTTATTGAGATTTTTGTATATTCTTCATGAAAGGGGAAAACTTCTAACACCAGAGGCAGGATTAATCAATAAGTGTTGAATTGATTCACATAATGACATTTCCCCTTAGCTATTCTAAATAATTTCATTCACGAAAGAGAATGAGACAGTCATTTTCATTTACCAGTATGGCAGGATTTCTAAACAGGCTTTGAATGTCTACATTGCATCCGTTTGAATGAGGCTTAGAATGATTCACAAAGGCATTTGAGCCATCATTTCCCCCTGAATTCTGGAGGTTAGTTTCCACTCTGCAATCATAATGAAAATACATAAAATAAAAGGATGCACTGGCTACAGATAAAGTCAGTAGTCAGTAAAAAGTCAATACAACTGATAATTTTTTCATAAGTAATACTAATACAAGGTTATGGTCCTCCCCCTACTTTATCACTTTAGTTATCTTTTTAAATTGCAGATTACATCACTACTAAGGCTGCATGTTTTTGAGCAGCTCAGTGGAACCAAAAAAATATTTATGGGTTTTGCAGCTTTCTTAAACAAATTTTTCATCTCAGAGTCTATAGCACACACTGTGGTATTCTTTTACTTCAAGTGTCACCTTTTTTGAGAGAATATATGGATATAGGGTTTTTCCACTGAAAGTGACCCAAATTTGTATGGAAAAATCTGTGCTTAAAAACTAGNGTGGAAGAATCTCTCCCTAAAAACTAGAAGTTTTCACTTTACAGTAGAAAAAGAAATTATTCATTCTTCAAAGGGTGAAAATGATGGAGAGAGCGTGGGTACGCCCCTGAAGTGCACAAGAAGTGATACCAGTGGTCTCCAGAAGTTCGGACACTCCAAAAGAAGTTGAGGACACCAGTATCCTCAGCCTCTACATGCCCTGAAAGGCATCACAGGGAGTGATACACTGGGAAGAAGGGTATGTGCCTCAGTCACTTGTCTCTCAGCAGAGCTGGAGCCCCTCTCTGCAGCAGGCAGGACACATCTGCCCTAATCAGTACATGGACCTGTGAATAACCTCTCAGAAAGCAGCAACTAAGCCACCTTGGTCCTTTCTCACACTTTCCTTTCCAGCAACAGTTTTCTCACCTTTTCCTAACATGATCTGCATGGCATATGATAATGCAGGAGATAATCAGCAGTTCACAACTGTTAAAATATATCTTCAATAGCACTGATTTATGGTCTTACTAACTGCAATATAAATGCCTGCAGAGCACACAGGATTTTGAAGGCACTGTATTTAAAGTAAGAAACAGAGATCCAAACAATCCCTAGTGATTCAGTCGTGTTGGGGTTTTTTTAATGTCGAAGGCAACTTAAAAGGGGAAAAACAGCACTTACTGCAAAGTACATGCCAAAGGGGAAAGAGGTCTCAAAGCACATTCCAGTGTAGCTCTTTGACTTTTTCTGGCAGACACAAAACTTATAAGCCCCTTGGCTTAGGAGAACAGAATTTTTCTGCCCATTTGCTAATCACCATTTGCTCCATTTGGAAAGGAAATTCTAGAAATACCTGCTAGCACTTCTAATTGCAGAAAATCAAAGTTGAGAAACTCCAGTACAGAAGAAAAATAATGCAGATCAGGAATAATGACAATTATTCCATTTTCCTTTATAGAGGTAGACAATATCTGTAATAAATCTACTTATGCATGTCTACAGAAAATAAATGGTTGTGTTTGCTCAAACCACATTTGAATCAACTTGAAAAAAAAAAAAGAAGCTTCATTTATGTCCATTAACTCACTTTCAGTTTCAGAGGAAGGGTCCAATCAGTTGCTATTTCCTCTGAAGGACTGAGCTAGGCAATTATGATGTCCCTGAGCTGCAAGATGTACCCAGGTGTTTCACATATTTCGATTTTTATCCAAGCTTTACACTTCAGGTAATTGACTCATAAGGAAAATCATAATCATAATCCATCAAAGTTGTTTCAGCATGTGCCTAGCCATGTACACTCAAAGAGACTTCAAAAAGAATGTGTCACACTGAAAAGGGAATATAGGGTTTGTCCAAACAGTGGAAGTCAAGAGGCTGCACACTTCTGAGGACATGGGCTTGAAGTTTCATTAAAAAAATAGGACTAATTTGATCTTCAGGAACTGATTCACAGGACTGTATACTATAGTTAATTGCTAGACCTCAGTTTACCATTCAGATTACCTTTATAATGTGTAAAAAAATAAATTAAAATTACATATTCTAAGTTAAAATTTGTATTTAAAATTAGATCACAGAGTCAGTTGTGTGGGGCATATTTCCATAGTAATTTCCCTCAGGTTAAAAGGCCCTTATTGCAAGCCCTGTCATTGCATGCTTTTTGTTTCATGAATATAGCACATCGGGGGCCACATTCTGATTATTGTTATATTGAACAACATAAGAGATGTAAAGCACTGTAAGAATCACTGTATTTCATTCACAGCCTGATCATAGCATCTAAATCTGAAACCAAAGTGTTTGGCTCAGGACAGCAATCTGTTATCCCCTGTCTACACATCTTTCCAGCATTTCAGCTCTTCCTTTAAAAGAGAGCAGGAGAAATTCTGCAAGCTGAAGAAGAGGGAATGATAGATACTATATGATATGTGTGAATGCTGCTACCTGATGTTTTTAACTGTGTCCTTCTAGTAGGTTTCCAGCTCTGTGAGCCACTGGTTTATCTTGAAGCACTAGGAAAGTTGCACTAGAAAAGGCAGCTGAGACAGGAACCATGAAGCAGCTACAACTTTCAACACAGATTTAATTCACTTAGCCAACTGCCCTGTTTAATATCTTCTAATGCAGCGCAGCATACTAAAAATTCAGATAAGTATCTCGCACAAGAAGATTGTAACATTAGTGCTAATTATTTAGTATGTGCAGTCTAAAAAGCTACACAGCCCTTCTACCTCTCTGATACATTTTCCACTGTAACAGAAAGAGGAAAATCAGTTTTTAAAATCATTAATCAGTGATTAATGTCCATCTTGTGATACCTCACTAATTAAGGCAGATTTCAGATTTCACTACATATAGTTCCACAAATTACTTTACTACTAGTACTTAGTAATTGACTCTAAGGTATAAAAGTAAAAATGTAATAGGATTTAATGATGCACCTTATACTCCTAACGGTCTCTCCTCCCATGAAATGTTACAATAGGCTCTTTCAGAACCATCTAGCTGTCCCCCAACAGGTTTCACAGGATGTTTGCAAAACTTTATAGATGAAATTTGGTTATAATGTCTCTGTTGCAGCCGAGACATTTAAGAAATAAAAATGCTGACTCTCCCAAACTAAAAAAGCCACATTTCAAAGGGTTGTAAACATTTCATTATTTTATGATTTAATGCATTTTTTATCAGAGTAGCAATTTTAAACATAGATACAAAAGCCCAGGCTGAGCAGCTGATCCAATATATCTGGCTGGTATTAATGCTTTCTACAAACACATTTGATGAGCAAACATGTCCTCCTAGCCACCTACACTCATACCCATCTGTTCAGATGGCAACTTGCCTCTGCGCTAGGTAAGATGCCAGTATTAGAAGGCCAGAGAAAAAAAGCCAAAAGTAGGGCTAAGGAGAAATCTAAATAACTTACCACATCTTCTTCCTGAATTTCATCCTACTTGTAACAAATACCATTACACTATTGCACACTGACTTTTAAAATTTTGTTCCTGTTGCATAGAATTACAGGACTAGCAGCACATTGGAAAGGAGAATTGGTTGGCTGGGGATACTCACAGCTGCCAAAAACCTGTGAGATTAATTGCAGCTAGTATTTGAGAAGCCCATTAAGGACATCCATCAATTTTCTTTGAAAAGGTAGAGACAGCAGTTTCTGCAGGTAAAGATAGTTCCCTGAAAGACAGCACCACCTGGGACAGTCACAGTCAGTGCTGAGTCTGCACTACAAGTTCTGTCTCTATAATGACAGCTTGGAATGGCAAGAGGTCTAGAATTCACCCAGTCTGAATCACAGACCTTGTCATACGTTTGTTTTTCTAACCTGTGCATTGTACTTCTTAAAAAGCACAAAATCTGAGAACATTTTATTTACCCATAAGTCTGTAGCCAATGCATTCACTGCAGTTGTGTCTTTGCCACCGTGAAGTGGGGAGAAATTATTCAGTACTCTGGGGGGAAAAAAAACCCCAGAAGAAACAGA
>VZTZ01001092.1:3284-14194 GCA_013400955.1 Drymodes brunneopygia
CAGGTGCTGACTTGTGTTTCTGGTGAAAATGGAAGCGTTGAAGTGTGAGTAACTCAGCTCTGGCTGGATTGTGACCTGCCTCTGTCAGGGATGTGGAGGGGTCTGGAGATCAGAAATGCAAGCCCTGGTTGGACCAGCCTGCTCAGGGATTAAGGGTGATGTCTGTGCCCTACACAAGAGGAGTTGTACCCACAGTTCTGCACTGCAAACCCTTTGCTAAGTGGCACTTTGCATGCAAAGGGCTCAGTCTCCCCAGGACACCCCATGAGAACTGTGTCCTGGAGCCAGTTCTCCATGTGCTTCACACAAGGAGGGGCATAATCATTTAAGGGGAGTCATTTAAAATAGAGAAACAGCCTTGGCTTCTGGGCCTCCTTCAGAGCAAGGGACCTTAATGCTTGTCTAAATCCTCTGCTGCTCCAGTCTTTAATCTCCATGGGTCTCTTTTCCCCACCCATCAGATGAGGATGCCTTTGCTCTTCAGTTTATCTAGTTAAAATTTAGCCCTAATGTAGCTCTATTGCCTGCTCTGGAACTAGTTTCATTTTATGCCAGAGCTAGAAGAAGGTAATTAAACTCTACCTGTATTTGTCTAGCTGGTTATGTATCCTAAATACATATCCCTCAAAGAAATCTTGACAGCTCCTGCTCTCCTGACTATCTTCTAGTCAAACTAAGGGACATAAATGCTTTCCATTCTTTTCTTTTTTTCTTTCTGTTTTTTTTTTTTGGCCTTTCATTCTGAGTAACAAACAAAGAGAGAAGGAAATTATGACATTCATACCTTCAGAAAAGGACAAATGAGCATTTCCTGCCTCAGAAAATCACCTTCTTCACAAGTTCTGTTTAAGCACCCTTTTGACAGCTGTGAGTTGACTACGTAAAATACGAGAGTTGGAAGAAATAAATATATTCTTGGTCTTTAGTGGTGTGGCATTTATACATGAGAAAAAATATCTGGTCATTTATATTGACACCTACCAAAACTGCAATTTCCTTGTTAACAAATCACATGAAAAAGAAAATTCTGAAATACATTAAGTAGCAGAGAGGTGTCCTTCCTTAATGCGTCTTAAATGTTTTTGAGTCATAAATACCTACTATTAAAAGTTTAAAAAAGACTCACCTTTAATTCAGCTACAAGCAACTAAACTAGATACCTCTGAATTATTGTTTTGCTATGAAAATGACTGAGAAAGAAGAAATATTTAGATCTTAAAGACAGAGTTCAGTACAGAGCAATGTTAACACAGTCACCTGGAATTATTCTTATTCCTAATGAGTCTTGGCTGTGTAGTAAGTATTCATCTGACCTCAATTGCTTAAAATAGCCTGTCAAAACCAGGAACAATGACAACTGTAAGGTAACACTGATATATAACTACCATTAGTGTCAAGGGAAGCTGTACAAATGAGGGGAAAATGAAGCTCTGGCCTGGTTTCAGCTGGGATAGAGTTAATTTTCTTCCTAGTAGCTGGTTAAGTGCTGTGTTTTGAATTAAGTATGAAAATAATGTTGATAATGCATTGATGTTTTAGTTGTTGCTTAGTGCTTACCCTAAATCAAGGGAAACTCTCAGTTTCCCAGGCTCTGCCACTGAGGAGCTGCACAGGAAGCTGGAAAAGGAGCATGGCCAGAGCAGCTGACCCAAACTGGCCAAAGGGATATTCCGTACCACTGAATGTCATGCTCAGTAAATAAACTGGGAGGAGTTGTCCAGGAGGGGCCAATCACTGCTCAGGATGGGCTGGGCTTTGGTCAGCACGTGGTGAGCAATTGTGTTAGGCATCACTTTTCTTGCTTTGATTTTACTCCTCTTTTTGTTACCTCCCTTTTCATTGCAATTCTTATTAATGTCTTGCTATTGTTTTTATGATTATTATTACTATATTGTATTCTAAGGACCAGTGACTGAACAGCCATGTGGTTCTTACTTGTTGTCTGGGCTTAAACCATGGCAAGCTCATATTATCTTGGCTCTCATCTCCTGTCTGATAAAAAGAAACATAACTATCAAATAGGCAAGCTACCAGCCACAGATCTTTCCCTAGTCTAATATTCAAAGAACCTTGATTAACAAGAGAGGTGGTAGAAACAATACCAGCAGCAGAGCTGGTGAAGCATGATCCCTCTGTACTGAGCAGAGCCTTAATGAAAACCTGGACTGAGACCTCTGATCATAACATCTTTACCACTTCTCCAGCAGAACTTTGCCTCCTTCCCTGCAGACATACACATTTCCCACTGTATATTCCTTCTGGCACTTTATAAGCAAGATGACAATGTGGACATTACATGAAAGATTTACAGGCTTTGGTTGATACAGAATGTAGTTATCTAGTCAAAATCATTTGTGTGGGATCTGACTATACTTAGAGAAAGAAAAGGTCATTCATGCAAACAGTAGGTGTTTTCCACAGGAGAAAAAATTTCCCTACTGAAGTATCTGAAGTGTCTGAATACAGAAGGTTAATTTTTCTTCTGAGGAGCTTGACTGTGGGAGACAAATACCCCTGGACAGGTTGGACAGGTTTGTGTAGTCGTAAACTGGGAAAGACACTGTGTGGCTCAAAACTAGGGCCCAAATCCTTTGATTTAAACCTGTACTTCATCAGTCCTCTAACTTGAAGCAGTTAATCAGAGGTGGATATGAGCAGGAAAAGCACAGTGATGACTCTGCACAGTTTTTGTCACCAGCACAAAGGTGGCAATTCGGCAGGAACCATTTCTGCAGAGCAAGCAGTGCGTGAAGCACACCACCCTACAGTGATCTACAGTACAGAATTCTCAAACATACTCACCAATATTGATTAGGGTGTCATGGAGTATGTGAAAAACACTGTGTGTTTCATGCTATGAGATCCTAAGTTCTTTTCAACCATTATCTTTAGCTCTGCAATAAGTTTTCTAGAATCATTACCCATTTAGACTTTCAGGACTGGGGTTCCCCTGAGGTTGGATTTATCTCCTTATCTCAAAGCATCTATAATACAGATGCCTACATCTAAGCTAGTCATCCTCAGTTCCCTGTACAGTCAATAGAGAGGAAGAGGCATCTGGAGAAGGTGATTCATCTCATCCTAATATAGATATCAAAAAAGTATCAGATTAATTGCTCTCTAGAGATACCTGGTTATCTCTATTGACAATAAAAGCAGCCTAGAGTGACTAACTCAGATTTACCTGCCTGTGTGTTGGTTGCCTACAGTTAGCTGAGATTTATCCCAGCCAGAGCTTCCTTTGATCAAGCAATTCAACCACTATCATGAAATGTAACAGATAAGAAGGGCAAGAGTGGATGAACAGGAAGGACAGAGTAATTGTGTGTTACCCAATCAGGAATAAACACATCAGTGAAGGGATTCATAATCTTACACTAGCCCAAAGATATCTTACTTTCCATTTGTCCAAAGTGAACCTGAGGGGAACTCTGTATCTGTCCTCAGGAACATGCTCCTATCTCTTCATGGTAGCCTCCGTTTGTAGATCAGAGCTGGGGATTCCCTGAGCTGACTGGACTCATCAAAGCCTCTCTCAGCAAGTGTGAACATTATGAATTACAGCCACCTGAAGATCTCACCCCTGGCCTTCTGCTTCAGGGCTTGAGTGATTTCCACTTGGAGTTCAGATTTTCATTGAAGATCCAGCCTCCAGTTGTGCCGCTACTCAGATGAGGGGAAAAAAAGAAATCTGAGAAATATGGAAACAGAAGGAGGGTTTCCCCTTCTTTATTTTGTTTCTACATCAGTATTATCCCTGCCATGATTTGAAAATGATGCTGCACCAAAAGAGGATGAAAGTAATCCTCCTCTTCATATGCAGTTCCTAAGGGACAAAATTACAAGTCACTCTGTCCAGTCTTGAACCAAACCAGATCCAAGATTGGTGAGAATCTCTATTTCAAGTACTTTTTCAGCTCTCTAGGAAAATCTGCTGTTTATTTGTATTCTCCCAAAATTTGATTTTTTTTTAATTTCTTCTTATCCTACAAGAAAAAAATCAAACCAAATACCCTCAGCCTGTGTTGGTTGTTAGAAAGAAGGGAGAAGGAATAAATCTGGCTTCAAAAACTTTTGACAGTTGGCGTGGTAATGAGCCCATTCCAACTGAAATGACCTCATTGCTGCTCATTTTTCCTGGCTACCAATCGATTTACAAACCTCTTTTAACATCTAGAGAAGTGTTAATGAATCAAGTGTTTAAAAATAACATACACCAGGAGGTTGTATATTACAGCCCCAGCATCCTTTGAATGAATTCACATCCCACATTTCCAACGCCCACCTGGTACCCGTCTGCTGCAACATGGGTGTTCATTCAGGGTCTGAATTTATTATCCACAAGTATGTGTTTGGGCTTCCACCAAGCCTTGAGTCATCAGCATCCAGCTCAGCTGTCAGTTCTGACACAGCAGAAGAAGCGGGAGAGAAGACAGTGGTCATGAGGGGGTGTCCCTGCCTTAAGGAGATGAAGCAGATGGAGAGCCAGGCCAGCTCTGGCCATCCTGAAGGAATGTCAGAGCAACAGCACACAGTGGTCAGTGTGGAATCAGAGCACCTCACACATTTCAGGCTCTCTCTGGAGGGGGATCAGGTGCCATTTGGTGTGATTTACTGAAGCACCACCAGTGTCATGGTGTTGGTATGGACTTTTTCTAGAGAATTCTGTTTGCCTGGCTGTCAGCAAACCTAAGAAGGAAGGTCAACTCACAGACTGAGACATGAGTAACTTGATGTTGTAGCAGAAAAGAATAAATGTTTTTCTGGACATCAACATGACTGTTTTGTGTGTAACTGAAAGTAGCAGCAATGCAACTGTGCTCAGGACATGAGACTTGGGGTTTTGCTTTGGGGCTGAGCATCATTTTTCAAAAGTAATGCTGACAGAGTGGAAGGAGTCAAGAGGACAACAAAAAGAAAGGTTAAAAATTAAGAGAACCAACCATAAAAAAGGTTAATGAGGCAGAGTTTCTAAGGCCAGTGGTCATCTCACCTATTCCCCCTGTAGCTGTGACATGGAGCTAGAAATGTATGTTTGAGCTGGGTTTAAATAAAATCTGGGCACAGCAATGAGGAACACAATCTCTTCACCCTGCTTCTCCAAGGACTTTTTGGGAAGCAACTTTTATAAACAAGACCAGTGTCATGCTTGAAAGCCAAATGTTGCCTGTCCTTCTGTCCCATCAAACTAGACAAACCTTGTGGATTCAGCCCAGCCCAAAGCAAGGATAAACCAAGACTGGAAAATTATTCTGTAGGACTCCCGGGAATGATCAAGTCAATCCTTCTCCTAATGATGTCAATGGCAAAGCACACAATGACTGAGGTGGCAAGAAACTAGGCTTTAAATCTCTTTAATTAGAATATAAGAGTAATTTTTGTTAACACTTTTCTTAGTGGTATGTATATATATATGTCTACCTCTTAATGAAGTAGTTGGATTCTCATTCAAAACCAGCACACTGGCACTCAGGAAGGCAGACTACATTAAAAATGTTATCAAGATTAAGAAAAAAAAAAACAAAACAAAACAAAAAAAAATGGGGAACAGCTGAATTTTGTGATTCAGTAACAACATTCACACATCTCATCTCTTGGCCCAGAAGATAAGTGCTTTTTCTCCCACCAGGCACTTTGTTCCATCTTAAAATCTAATGGTAATCAGTGAGTGGAAGCCAAAGGCCATCACTCACTCATTTGAGTCTTCCCTTGGCCACCAAATAAAGCTCATGCTATTCAAATATCCAGAAGATCTAGGGTTGCATGTGAATGTGTGAGGAGCCCAACACAAGCCACTTTATTGTTCTCTGGTTCATACCTACAAAACTCCTGGTTTCAGACTGCGAGCAAAACTCTCCTCTTGTCCCAAAGAAAAAAAATTATTCCTAAGCCCACAAATAGAAAGGAGCTCTATAAAAACCAGGATAGACTAGATTTCATGTAAAGACAGATTTTGTTTCTGTTTTCAGAAGGTTCCAAAAGAGCCTTCTGCTTTTGTGCAGATAGATGCAAATGCTGAAAAATTCTCTGTGTTTTCATGACTTTACTCCAGGTTTACAAAGGTGTAATCAAGGACTGAATTTAATTCATTGTGTTATTATTTTTCAATCCAAAACACCTCTTAGTAAAATAAATGCATTGAAAGGCTCACTGTGGAAAAAACAGCACCTGTCAACCAAAGGGGTTTTCTGAAAAGTAAAAGAGGGACTTATATTTTTTATTAAAGTTGACAAAATTTAGGTCATTGGTTAAAATGCCAAGATATCTTCGATAACACATTTGTACACCTATAAAAACAAAAGTTCACTCAAAAATTCCAATAAATGGTCCTTAGGTTGTATAAGAGCCATACAGCTGCAAAAACATCAAATATGTTGCTGATAGATTTTAAAGCAATAGTCATAGAAAATTTTTGTATACAACTTCTAACTTAATTTTAATTTGTCCTTTCAAATTTGAATTCCTTATTAATTAAAAAGCAAATATTCGGATTTTGAAGGGGAGACATCACTCTGTCCTCAGTCTGAAGTTTTCATGTAGATCCCAAGATGTGCCAAACCAAATTTCTTCTTTAGCTAGAAAAATATGAGACAGAAAAAAGAAATGAAAGAGGGGGAAAAATTGTGGGTGAAAATGATCCAAAAACACATCCTCAGCTGATGTAAATCTGCTTGGTGCTAATGAAGTGTGCAGGGTTACATCAGCTGAGGGATTAATCCAGGTCTCACACTGAAATTGTGAGCAAATTGAAAGCTGAGAAATGCCAAATGCCATCACGATATGAACACATTGAGAAAATAAAAAGGTAAACTGAAATAATGAGGGAAATCAAGGCTCCACATTAAGCAAGGCCCCATCACACGCTCAGTGAAATCCAAGCCAAATAATAGATTCCAAGACAGCTTGTTAGGAGCACAACAGTTTTCCAAACATTTACATTCATATTTTGCTGGACAATGTATGGCCTGAGTTCCTATTGAGTCATTATTACAGTTTGCAGACATCATTTTGACACATTTTTGAGCGGGCTGGAAGCCCTTGTTTATTCAGCTTTCCCCTTGGGCACTTCAAGAAGTTATTCTCCTGTAATTCCAGTTCTGCTTTGCCTAGGTACACCTTTTACAGTCATAGTTGTGTTATTAACTCAATGACTGACTGACAGAAGTGACTGGATTTTGAAACCTTGCCATCAAAGCCACTCCATCCACACAATGGTGACATAAGAGTCCATATAAGGGAAATGTAAAGGGAATAAAAGACTTTTTAAGCAAGGAGCAGAATTTGCCCAGACCTTCAAAACTAAATTCTTATCAAAACAACAAAAAAAGCTGTAGATAGGCTACCGAAAATCCCATTAACCATCAGTGTTCCCACATAAGCCATAGATTTTTCTCTCCTTGGTGCTTCTTTGTGCCTCTATAACAGAGGTAGACCATCAAAGAGCACCTGACTTCCATAGACCTCAGTCAGATTAGGATTCATGGTGGATGCTTTAAGCACTGATAGTCATCCAGAGGATTTACTGTCATCAGTAGTAGCTCAAAGAGATTTACAGTACAAGCACGCTGTCTGGAATAGATGAAGACAAAATAATAAGGTGTCATTTAGGGCTTTAAGATCTGAACTAATTTCAGCATGTGTTCACAAGGCAAAATTCTTGTTGAAGGCAAAGCCAAGAGCATGGCATTAGAATGGCCATGTCGTGTGAAACCAAAGGTCCAGCTGGAGTTAACCCTGTCTTCAGCAAAGTTCAACAAGATGTGCCAAGCATAAGGTATGAGAAGGAGAAGTGAGACCTACATTCTTAGAAGTCTGTTTTCTATCCTTCTAACAAACTGGTTCAAGGCCCTCTCTGGCTAGAACTAAACAACCTCAGAGGAACTTTGATCAGTTTGTGAATCTACCCTCTGTAAGGTCCTGTGGAGGACACTCCCATGGTTCAGCCACATGCTGTAAGATTAACCTTTTCCTTCTGTTTCTGTTGTGGCTGGCACTAACTAGTTTTATTTTACACAGTTTGCTTCTTTTATTGGGGGAAAAAAAAGAAGAGATAAAAAAATTCCTTATTTTCCTTCTCCAAAAATGGAGAAGTCACCTCTGTTATGTCAGCTCTTTTGAGGGGTGAACAGTTTTAGTCTAGTTATTCCAGTTATTCTTTTTTTTTTCAGTTCTGTCAAATCTTCTTTGAAATGAGGAAAACCATCACTGCACACAATATTCAAAGTGTGGGAGCCAGACTGGCTCAAGGCCAGGTTGGACAAGGCCCTGAGCAACATGATTTAGTGACTGGCATCCCTGCCCATGACTGGGGGTGAGAACCAGATGATTTTTGAGGTTCCTTCCAACCCAAATCGTTCTATGATTTTATTCCATTATTTTATTAGTGTTGATTTATTCAGAGACATATTGATGTTTTCTAGTTTGTTCTCAGTTGTTTTCTTAGGATGTATCAAAAACTAGATTATTTTTGATGTTTGTCAAGCTTTGATCTGATATTTCCATCAAAATACAGCTCCAAGTTCTATATTTCTGAGTAACAAAAAATCAGTCTCAAGGTGGAACCTGAACATAAATTCTTATCATATCTCAAGACCTGGATCTTAATGCAGTTCTGAATTTCTCAGTGGAACCATGTTTACCTCCAGAGACAGAAAACCAAAATCCTGGATACAAAGCTCAACAAAATAATGACTAAATGCAAGATCTGAAGAGCTCCAGATCTCAGTTTAAAGGTTCTTGTCAATATTTAAAGAGTATTACTGCTGCCCTGTTGTAAGCTAAGACACAATATTAATATTCAACTAATGACCAACAAAATATGTATTTTTCCTCAAAAACATATAAGCAGACACTACCTAAAGTTTCAGAGTGTACAATTTCCTTTTTACCTATATTTGTAATCCTCTCTGAGCAAAGTCATAGAAAGAAGCTTCTGACTGACCTTCATCCACAGGAAGATTCCAGCTTCCAGAAGGAATCATTAAAGACCATTCCTCACTATGCTACAAACTCTGGGCTCAGTTATATTCACACTATGTCCTTTTTGATAGATGTCTGCAAGAAGGCCTTGGAATGGGTATAAACCTAAGGGAATATTTTTCTTTCAGACTAAAGACTATGCAAGGAACAATTTAAGAGCATCTAAAACAAGGCTTTTTAATGTTTTCTGGGTTTTTTCTGAACTACATAGCAATAATTATGAAACACTTTGATTTTTGTGCCATCAAACCTACTCAAAAGTATGTGTAAAATTCTCGTTACCATTGCTTAAAGAGATTAGAAAGAAACTTGCTCCTTATATTATGATACATTTTACTCTAAAATCGGTCAAGTTTTGGTGACTGAAGTGGAACAATCTTATAAGTGGAACAATCCTGGATGGTGCATATTCATTTTGATATCAAGACAGAAAGATAAGATGGCAAAGGGTCCTAAAACATGAATTAAAAGGGCTATGATGAGAATTAGGCTTCATGTGGCCAAAAGAAAAAATTTACAACAGGGGTATCTGTAACTTATCCAGAGTGCCTAGACTCCCTAGTAAATCAATGAAGAGAAGAGAATTGGGCACTTCCAGGCTGAAATTCATTGCATCATTCTAAACAAGGAATCTAAAATTAGTGGTATGAATCATGCTCTGAAAATTAATATTTTTTCTTCAGTCTATATAAAGAATCTGAGAGTGATGAGCTCAGATGATGACCTCTACTCAGGAAATACTTCAGGTTAGCTGGGATTATTTCAGTTCCTCTTTCTTTGCTAACTTGAAACATTTTAGATTAGCAGTATCCTGATTTAGGGAGTTACACAAATAAAATATTCATAACAGATGATGTGATGGTATCTAAGTCACTGGAATTGCTGTCACTGAGTTTAAAGGCATGAGTTTTACCTGGGGTGGAGGTCTCCCTCCTTGGTGTAGCTGACTAAAAGTTTGGTATTAAACAAAACTTGTTGTCAAGGTCCCTGTGAAGTCCATGGAGAGGCACAACCCTGATTTTAGTCACTCTGTGCTGAAAAGCTGTAAAAGGAACGTTTGATGAATGTACAACTGCTGGTGCCCATGTCTCACAGCAAGAATAGCAGGAATCAAGATAACTAGTTTATATCAGAATCCTAATTTTTAGAAAGCTAAAATTAATTGTGATGAATGCATACCTAGTCTCTGTTCTATTCACTGCATTTCTTCTTTTTCTTGTTTTAGAGAAAATACAGTAATATTAGTTGTAATATTTGGAAAGGATTGGAATCATAAAATCACAGAATGGTTTGGGTTGGAAGAGACTTTAAAGATCATCTCATTCCATTCTCCTGCCATGGGCAGGGACACCTTCCACTATCCCAGTTTGCTCCAAACCCTGTGCAGCCTGGCCTTGGGCACTTCCAAGGATGGGGCTTCTACAGCTTCTCTGGGCATCTTGTTCTACTGCCTCATGATCCTCACAGTAAATAATTTTTTCCTAATATCCAATGTAAACTTACTCTTTTTCAGGTTGCAGCCATTCCCCCTTGTCCTATCACTACATGCTCTTGTATTGGGAAAATGTTTCTCTTTTTCCACTGAGTTAAAGTGTTTGAAATCAAAAGTCTCTATAACTGCTAATTTATGCCATGTTTCCCACTGGGCTAGAATGTCACCCATCAAAGAAACCCCGTTGTTCCAAGTGGCCTTTAAAACTCTTTGTCATAAATAACATCCCAGCCCAGCGCAGGGACTGGTTCAGAAAGCTTGATTAGACACGTACACCTCTACAAATCACTTCTCCTTCTTCCCTAAGCCATGAACACATTTGAAGAGCTCTGCTTCCCAAAGAAATCATTCCAAACTGAAAGATACATCTTGCTTTTTTNCAAAGAAATCATTCCAAACTGAAAGATACATCTTGCTTTTTTTTTTCTATTTTTAGTGT
>VZTZ01001096.1:12204-102858 GCA_013400955.1 Drymodes brunneopygia
CAGAGGCTCAAGAACACCTTTCTCTTCCCCTGGGCCGGGTCGTGCTCGGTGGAAGGACCTGCAGCAGGTGCGGGTGGTGCTGAAGGGACAGCTACGGTGGGGACGGGCCGGGGCGGGGGCAGGAACGCAGGGAGGGTCGGGAAAGGAGACGACCGGACAACA
This sequence comes from Drymodes brunneopygia, assembly GCA_013400955.1. Classification (NCBI taxonomy): domain Eukaryota; kingdom Metazoa; phylum Chordata; class Aves; order Passeriformes; family Petroicidae; genus Drymodes; species Drymodes brunneopygia. The sequence goes on from VZTZ01001096.1 coordinate 12,367, forward strand.
ACAGGACGGGGGAGGGAGATATACAGAGGGAGGGGGAAGAAGTCCGGGGTTGAAAAGCACAGGGAGAAAGACAAAGACGGACAGGGAGAGACACGGGGCGTTGGACGGAGAGAGACAGACACGGGGCAGGGGCAGAGAGAAGAGGGACAGGAAAAGAGCAGGAAGAGAGAGGAAGAGGGAGAGGGAGAACAGGGCAGACCCCGGGCTGCACTCTGGCTCGGCTGCTGTGGAGATCTCGGCATGGCCGGCTGTAGCAGCGGCTCCGCCGGCGCCAGACACGCCGGTACCGGGCGGCACCCGCGCCTGGGGACAAGGGGACTGCAAGGTGGCAGCGTGCAGCCCGCAGCGCCGCGGGGCCGAGGCGGGTCCGGGGCCGCCGGGGCTCTGCAGACACCGGCGCTGGGGAGTCCTTGGGGCTGCCGGTGTGGGTGTGCTCGGTGTGACGGGGCACCCACACCGCCACCCAGCTCGCTGCCCGCCGCATATGGCTCCCGGGCTGTCCTGTGCCCTGACGATGCAGGCTGAGCCCCGGGGCCGGAGGTGACCGCCCGATCGGCGGGGATGGGTCGTGCCCGGCCAGAGCTGCTGCTGCAGCTGCGGGGCTGCCCCGGCTCGGTAGCCGAGTGCCGCAGGTTGCATCCGGACAGCACTTGACCAGCTGCTTTGTATATTTTCTAATTTCGTGCAGAAGAGGGCAGCGGTCATAGAGGTAATCTGTAGATCCGTGGCTTTAAGGGATAAATTGGAGCATTGGATTTGATCCGTATTGCAGTGGATTAGAGCAACCTCTCCCCCCTCCCCTTCTCCTCCTCCCACCCCTCCTTTCCAATTCACTCCCCCCTCTTTCAGCACCACCTTTTTTCCTCTCATGCAATACCAAAACTGACCCTGCCTGGCAGAGAGACTCTGCTAGGCGAACAGAGCAGTGCTCACATCGCCAGCACACCGCGGGAGCTGCCTCTCCCTTTCCAGCCGCTGCAGCCCCTCCGGGGCACCGCTGCTGCAAGTTCCCCGAAGGCTGGCGCCGGGGCCGGGGTGTCTCCTCCGGGAACCGGGGAGCGGTCGCTGCCCACGGGCTGTCCCTTTGCCTCGGCCCGGCAGGAGCCGTGGGGCGGCGGCGGGGGAGAGCGGCCCCCGGAGGGCATTTCCCGAAGGCAGCGGGGCCAGGACCCGGCAGGAAATGGAAGGATGAAGTGTGCAGCCGGGAGCGGTGATGTTCCTTCTCTCCTTGCTTTCCCCCGCAGGAACGTAATCCGCAATGCTAGTTCTCAGGTTGCTCAATGTTGTCGCTCCAGCCTACTTCTTGTGCATCTCCCTAGTGACCTTCGTCCTCCAGATCTTTGTCTTCATCCCCAGCATGTTCAGAGACCCTTCCACCACCCCACTTTTCTCGCCTGCTCTGCTGCATGGGGCCCTCTTCCTCTTCCTCTCAGCTAATGCCCTGGGCAACTACGTCCTTGTGATCCAGAGCTCCCCCGAGGACTTGGGCAAGGACTTAAACTTGGGCAAAGGAGCTGAAGTGGCAGACTGGCTGGATGGAAGCAGGTCCCCTGGCTCAGCCTTGCCCAGCACTCACTTCTGTAGACTGTGTTCCAGAGTCACCCAGAGGCATGACCACCACTGTTTCTTCACAGGGAACTGCATCGGGAGCAGGAACATGCGAAACTTCATCATGTTCTGCCTCTACACCTCCCTGGCTTGCCTTGACTCCCTGGTGGCAGGCATGACTTACATTTCTGCTACCCTTTCCATGTCCTTTGCGGACCCACTGGCCTTCCTCGCTCTTCTGCCTCACTCTATCAGCCAGTTCTTCTCAGGTAAGGACTCCTTGCTCAGAGATGAGGAGCATGTTCCTCCTCCAGGGCTCCTGGGATGGGGGGGACCTGATCTTCCTTGGATAGCCATCTGTGTGGAGGTGTGGGATGGAAATGGGCAAGAAGGGCTACTGGCCTTCTTTGGAGTCCTTTTCAAAAGACTTTGCTTCACCTGAAATAGAAGCTGGGACCCACTCCAGGTTACAGCCATAGCCATATTCCTAATGCTTTAGGCTCTGGAAAATGCCCCATAACCAACTTGGTGATGATAGAATAGGGCTATCTGTTGTGCAGGACATGTGTTGTAATTAGACAGGGGAGGTATGGGGGATCTTTTGCCTGTCCTACAGGTAGAGGGTCCTGTAGGTTTTTGTACCCTACAAACCTGTAGGTTCCCCATATCGCAGCAGGTATATCTTATCCAGGTCTGCTCACTCACTTCACTGTCACCCACCTCCAGCCTCCTGGCAGTGCAATCTTACTGAGATTTTTTCATCCTTCCAGCACAGAAGATTGGGGTTCAAGCAACAGAGACCGGGAGAGGAGTTACTGTGACATACTTAGCTACCTATCTTGTGACCCCAGTCTGGGACACAAGACCACAGAGAACCAGGGAAAATTCTCTGTGCTGCTCTTTGCAAAAGCTCCACACCAAAAGCAAATACCTCCTTCTCCTTGCTACCATTCCTTACCCTTCTTTGTACATCTTCCCCTTTCCCCTCTCCCCCTGCCTTTCCATAAATATCCACAACCCTTCTCCCCTCTCCTGATTTTGCTCCCAGAACTCATCCTCTGCTCTTGCAGAGCAAGAAGCCTTGCCTCTTCATCTTTCAACGCACCCTCAAACTCTCCAACCTCAACCCTTTCTCTGTCCAAGTCCAAGAGTTAGACAGATCCTGACCTCAGAGAAGGGATTATGCAGACAGCCTAGACTGTTACTCTGCCCTGAGAGCGACTGCAGAAAATTGCCATCTCCCCCCTATGCAGCTCCTGCCTCATACACTTACATCAGCTTTTACTAGACTAAAATAGGTATCCCATATATTTTAGCTTTGCAGGTTCAGCTGAGCTCAGTAAGAAGGGAGTCTGTTTTGGCTTGTGCACTGTCACCAGAAGTGTTGATTAAGATCTGAATGTGGAGACTCCACTGCTGGGGATACAGGAGCCAAAAAGGCCCCAGCTTGCTTTTCAGACTCCAGGCTGGGTTGCCATCTGAAAACAAACAAATATCTCTCTACTTGGCAAATTAGCAGATTTTTCATGGTAATCACTGAGAGACAATAAACATGAAATCCTGCCATGACATTTTTATGGAATCATTTTTTCAACTAGAAGAATTTTTCTAAATAATGTTGTGTGAGCTTTGCTAACATTAAAAACACTGGGCATGATTTTTCCCTCTGCCTAAGCTCTGCTCAGCACAGCAGTCTGGGAGGGGGAGCAGGGATATGGGAGGAGATTATCAAGGAATTAGTTCTCTCTGACTCTGAGGGCTCATCTGCACAGAGGTGCAGATATATTTGGCATATATTTGCAGAGACATTGAAGTGCCCCAGGTCTGGTGTCAGCAATTGTGGTGCCAAGACAGCATGTGGGCAGTGTTTGAGTGGGACACAATGGGGCTGGGTGCAGAGCTAAGAGCCAGAACACCCTTGGGAGACAAGCAGCTTCCAGCAGCTCCCACCAAACCTCTAGTTCTGCTGTGAAGAGAACTGCTGCCTCACACAGCAGGATACAGACATGTGGTGTCTTGATTGCTTGGGAGGAAGGGCCTACTGGGTTTCTACCAGAACATTTAACCTCCATTTCAGAAAAGAAAAACACAGTCTTGAACAGTTATCTGGAAGGGTTATTCACACAGTATTTTTCAGCTAATGTAACTATTACTTAAGGGTTGTTGTAAGATCCTTACAGAGAACTATGATAGCAGAGAAAAAGCTTTATCTTTCTTCTTCTCCATCATGCCCACTGTACTGCAGAAGTTGTAAAGGAGGATGAAGAATGAATCTGCTGGTCTTATGTCAACTAAGTGTTCCCTGCTTTCATGCTGGGAAAATTTTCAGCTGGCTCATTCTGCCCAGACTGTACTCACGCATGGATTTCAGAATCTGACCCAAAGTCTATAACTGCAGCCTACAATACAGCTTTTCTGATATGGATAATACACGGCAATATAAGCTTGAGATTGCACTGGGTCACTTGGAGCAAAAAAGAATCCAAACTAAAAGAGACCGTGGGAATGGGGGACTAATGGAGAGCACTATTGTAAACACATCAGATTGGAACCACGAAATAAATTATAGAAAATGCTTTATGTAGGTAGTCTGAAGAAAAGGTTAAAAAAATCAGGTATCTGGAAAAGATGGCTCAGAAATGCTTAGTATTTTCAAGGGGAAACATGGGTAATTACTTCCTGGATTCTGAATTTCAGCAAGTCATATAAATAAAGCTTATAGGTGCCTTGCAAAGGGTCTAAAGAAAATGTCTCTCTCCATATCCCATCTCAGTATCAGCTGTAGGAAAAAACAAATGTCTGTCACACTCTGGTCCAGTAAAAGAGGGACAGAGAATCCAATATTTGGCTCTAGGCTTCCTACCTGGTAGATTAAGTTATTCTGACAGAATTGGTATGAGGATTTGTCATCATCCTAAGGGGCTTGTTCTTCTCTTGCTGTGTTGCATACGGAGCCCACTGAGCTGAATGGGATCTAATAAGAAGGGAAAGATGACATTGCATTTAGGAAGAAAATGGAATGATTCCTGAGCCTTTTTTTAAGTGAGGACAGTCTCTGAAAGCTTGAGGCTATAGTCAGTGTCCTTACAAATTATCCTCAGAGGAGCCTGCCCCAATCTCTCACTTATAGCACTACCAGGTGGAAAAGATGGGGATTCACAGATTGCAAAACCAGGTGATACTACCTAATCCAGCCTTCTGCATAAGGGAAGCAAGAGATGCATATCCAGTGACCCTTCTGTTGAATTTAGAACCTGAAGCACCCATGTAGCTCCTTTAGGCAGTACACCTCTATTGTCCATGCAATTGCTCTGCTCTATCACAGTAGATCTTGTAGGGCTCATGGTCTACCAGAGGAACAGCAGCATGTGAGAGCTTTTTTATTTCTAAACCTTACAGGAACCAGTGAAAATGTATCAGCTATTTATACCAGTATTGACACACATTTCATTTCCTTTGTGTAAACATGCCTGTGTGTAAATACAGGTGTTAAATAATATACCAATATGCACAAAATACGTGGATAAACATCATATGGGCACACAGAGAATATTATATTAATGGATTTAAATCTGCTTACACACTGAAAGGTCACTCAGTGACACCTGCTGTTATACTAATATTTTCCAGAAGGAGTTCTAAAATCATTGTAGAGGAAAGGGCCTGCAGAATATTTTTATTTAAAGATATTAATCATAAATATATATTAAAAACCCCCCAGTTGAATTAGGAGCTTCAGATATTCAAAGTATTTTGAGTATTCTAGCAGCAGCTAGTAAAAGGAATTTGGATTGTATTTTAGAAAGATTTCTGTTTCTTTCTTGCATTCACATGAAAACTGCCTTGTCCCAAAGGCAGGAAAGTCATTATTAATTTATTTTTCTTTTTAAACATTTATATATATGTATATATGTACATATATGCACACATACTCAGATAGTAGAGATAGAGAAAAAGAGAAATCTCAAATATTTCTGCCTTGTGTTAATACAAACAGTAAAGTTTCTAGAAAGATCTACATGCTGTAGGATCCACTTGTCTTTTCAAAATCCTAGAAATCTTAGATTCCCTGTGATGAGCAGGTAAATCCTTAAATAAATTAATCATTGTTCAAATTAGTGCTGGAGTCTTACAGATATGCTTTGCTTCTGGCTGAATTTGTCCCTGTAATCTAGATCCTCACATTAACAGCAAAAGGAGAAGTGTACAAGCAACTATAATCATTTTAGTATTTCCCCAGCAGGTCCATTGCATCAGACACTATGAAGGAAATAATTTAATATAGTTAGAATAACCAGCCTGTCTTGTTCCTACCTCCCCACTTGTGGCCAGAGAAACCAGGTGGTTTGTTGGTTCCTGGGACTGTATTACACTGCATGTGGGGTTTGTCTAACCTCTTTCTTTTATTGTCCTCCCTCCCCCAACTCTTGGTTTGCAGGAGCTCTCCTCAGCTCTGAGATGTTTGTCATCCTCATGCTCTACCTCTGGCTTGGGATTGGACTGGCCTGTGCTGGCTTCTGCTGCCACCAGATGCTGCTGATCCTGCGTGGGCAGACACGGTACCAGGTGCGGAAAGGAATGGTGGTAAGAGCCCGGCCCTGGAGGGAGAACCTGCAAGAAGTCTTTGGCAAGAAGTGGCTGCTAGGACTTCTCATCCCTGTGCTGAATGAGGAGAGTAACTACCAGAGGCAGAAAGAGAAATAAAATCCCTGTATGTGTGTGTGCATCCCACGCACACAACACCTTCCCTGTTCTCTCCTGCTGTCTCCTGGATCACTACAGAGCTGGGCTACTCCATCTCTCGGGATTGCAGCCGCTGTGGGAGGGAAGGATGGGCTACCAAACAGAATAAATTTAGCATATTAACATGGAAATCACAAACCATGTAGATGAGATACTGCAGCTTTGTAGTCACATCACTGCACCTGCATATGTGGCAACAGTCTTTGAACTAGCAGAAAACTTAGTCAGACCCTCCTGTGGCTTCCTGTCTGAATCCCCCAGCTCCCAGCCCCATTAGTCACCCTATATAGTCCTAACAAACTGCAGCAGGAACCTGGGCTGTTGTGGAAGACTGTAAAAATGGTGTCCAGTCTTTGGGAGGGTTTTGCAGGGTGCCTTTTTGGCTTTTATATACTTGAGGTAACTTCACCTGAGAGCATCATTCCAGAAGTGTTTGGACAATGATCTCAGGTAGATGGTGTGATTCTTGAGATCGTCCTGTGCAGGACAAAGAGTTGGATTTCATTGATCCTTGTGGGTCCCTTCCATCTCAAGATATGATTCTTGATTCACAATACTGAGAAGCCCTAAATGACAGAACTGCAATGCAGTCAAGCTGTCCTAGGAACAGGCTATGAACATGGTTAATGCATCAGGTAAACCTTCTCTCCATAGGCTAGAAAATCAGGAGGAAAGCAAAAAGAAATTGAGAATTTTTCATTTCTGTTCTTGATCTGTTCCCTACACAATGAAAGGTCAAGACTCTAGCTCTGCTACTTATTTTTAGCAATCCTTTGTCCAATGACAGAGTCCAGGCAAAGCTGCCCTTCTGATAGGGAGCAGCAAGCAGATAAATCATGATCAGATGGAGGGACAAGGAGAGGAAACTGCAAAGGTGAATGAACCTGCTGTGTTTGAGAAGCTGTGAAGTGATGAGGCAGGCTATGCATACCTGTGAGAGAGACAGAAGGAAGTGTGGCCACACAGCAAGCAGTTGGGAGGGTGCCAAGAGCATTGCTGCTGTGTCAGAGCCCTGATGCATCACCCTCTCACAGGGGACACCTGCACCATTAGTGCTGTGAAGAGTTCAAAATCCCAGAAGACAGAGAGGTTTTCCAGCCCATCACTGGGCACTTCATTTTGCACTAAAAAAACCAGAAAAATGTTTTCCTCAGACATCCCTGTCACACTTTAGTTACAGGCTCTCCAGGGCAATTCCCTCTCGCATTGCTGCAGAGGGGTAAAATCATCTATGTTGTAACTGCATTAAGGATGTTAATAGAATTACTACAGGGATTAATCAACTTCATGTGTCAGGTTTTTTTTAGCTGCAACAACAGTCCATTAGATCAGTGCTGAGATCCTATGCTTATAGATGCCTTAAGAAAGGATACCATGACATCTCTACCAGGATCATAGCACTGGATTCCCCAGCAGCTGCAATGAGAAGCCTCTGTTTGGCAAACTGCATCAGCTTATGTGGGCTGGATAGGAATCCATTGTTTCTTTTTAATAGGCTTGGGAGTATGCTGACGAGCCGTGAAAAATGTTATTTCTTCCTCAGAAATGCTCTTGGTGCATTCCTGGTAGTGGAATGCACCTTGCTTTCATCCCTGCATTTATCACAAGCCAGAATGAAGTCACTTGTTCCTACAGGCTTTGTAACCATCTTTGCCCGCTTTACACTTGAATACACATTTGAATCACTAACAAACAAAGTCTATTGTCATGAGCGGAGTAACCTTGAAAATATACTGGAAAAACCCTTAGCTGGATAACTAAAACATGGAGGATATACATCCTTCCGTACTGTGTGTGTTCGCATGAACACACCATTGTTTCCATATGTAATATGATGTATTTTCTCTAACAGTGAACAATAAAAGGTATTCTGACTTTTTACATGAGCTGTTTTGTGCTTTTTGACAGTTAGCTGTCATTAGCTGTCTCTGTACATTCATTACAGCATTTACACAGATATGTCAGAGGAAGAAATTAGGATTTGTTTATTGCCTTTGCCATCATGTGATTTTTGACAAGTCCTTTCATTCTCCCTACTTTAACGTAATGACCAATCTAAAAATGCATCTAATAACCAATCTGCAGACCCATTCTAATTTTTATTTATAAATTACACTACCAAACTCACAGCTTATCAACTCAAAGCTATGGGAAAATTAAGCTATTACCATCACCCACAAACAGCATCTCGACATAAATTATTGCTTCCTGGCAAGTGGCGTCAAGGTGAGCAGACAGTCACCTAGACATTGGAAACAGAGCCAGAGTCTCATGCCACACACTTTGCCTTGGAAGGATTATTCTTACTCCACAAACTTGCTGATCCAACTTCTCCACTTTTGTAGACTTTAAGACACCAGGCTTTCACCATTTCAGCCAGAAGCTACCTCCCACCAGCAGAAATTTTGGTTTGACATCTTTGCCCTCTGCTTTTGGCTTTTGAGGGACACTGCAGCCTCGGGCAGCGCATGGCACTTGGCACCTGCTGCCACAGTGCCTCAGGCTGTAAAGCTCCTTAGGGCTGCACACTGAGAAGGGCAAAACAACTCAGAGTTTCAGTGGGCCACTCTGCAAGGACAGAATCCATCCAGTACATTAGTTGTCCATGAAGCCTGTTGCCTCTTCACATCAGGGCTGGATCATGCCTAACCCTTGTGTCAGGGTTACAGCTGTCTGCCTTTACCACAGAATTTCACTCCTTGCAGAAGCACAGATAGACTGAGTCACTGCAGCACAGTCACGCACAGCTATTCTTCCTGTCAGACACCTGTGTTTGTGGCTGGAAATTGCCACCATTGCATCACCATTTTATGCAGCTAAATGGTTCATTTGCAGCAAACTACTGGATTTCAGCAGTCCTGGTGGGACTTTCAGATGGATACAGCCTTTACAGTTACGATCCTCTGGGATGGAAAGAGCTATAAAAATGTAACATTAGACTGACCCTGTATATTGGCTTATTTCTCTGCTCATTCCCAAGTGTGTAGACTGCTCTGTTTGGGGTAGTGGTTCTGCAGGAACAGTTAAGAGTATTTTTTTAACTAGTCAGCTGCCCTGACACCCCTTTCTTGTCATACCTTTCTATACTTCAGAAATCCTTGGCAAGACAATGTAACAGGGCTCAACAACTGTGAACAGAACCTTTGCTCTTAGCTATGATTTAGTAAATGAAGGCTGAGCTCAATGGCAATGTCGCAAATTCTAAATCTGTTCAATGGCTCTAAAGTTTTCTAAGGATAAATAATAAAAGCTTCTCATCTTCTGTGCTTAAAGAGTCATTACTTACTATTTGCATTTCATTACATAGCAGCTGCAATAGCAAATATATTTTGGAACATGATTTCTTGTGACAATGTCTAAATACTTGCAAAGGTTTTAAAAATAAAGCACTTAGGCTTCTCTGGCTTTGGAAAATCAGATGGCCACCAGATTTCTTCTCTGGTAATGCTAGTGGCTGAAGTAAAAGCTCCCTGTTGCTAAAGAGCTTGCACAGAAACCACAGACGTTTGCTCAGTGGTTTGCTATTTTAAGTGTGACTATCTGAAAAAATGGTGTCACCTCTAAGGTCTCAGAAGTCTTTGCAATGGCAGTATAGAGGAAATGAGGGGATGTAACTCTGAAGTACACCTGAAATCTGTTCTTATGTAGAGCAAGAATCTCACAAAAAGTAAGTAGTAGATGGTGTTCCTCTCCACACTGCACTACCGGGTGGCCCTGAAGGCCTGCATGCCAGAAGGTCTTCATTAGATATCCTCAGAGGATGTAGAGTTAAAATTTAAAAGTCTCAAGTAATAAGACATAGGGAACATAGGAGAAAAGATGACGTGAAATAGCATTTATCTTAAGAAATAGCCAGCTCAAGGGAGATGATCACAGTCTAAAAATACTTTCAAGGAGACAGACTCAATGAATGAGAAGACTCATTAACTGTAAGGATATAGCTGGAGGAGGACAAGCAGTCCTGGACTGAAAGAAAAGCTGAGGTCGAGAGCAATCAGAGAAAGTGGCCCCAGTGAGAGCAGAAGTGAATTGATGTGCATAGGGATGATGAGAGCCATCAGGCAGTATGAGGTATGACAACAGAATTCAAGGTTAACTTCATTGATTGTTGGCTGAATGGACACAAAGAAAGTTAAGAAAACTCATTGCTAATCACATTCTGCTCAGAAAATCTCAGAGCCCTAGCAGAGCCAAAAGGGTTTTTCTCTCTTGAATAGCAAATCATGTTACAAGAAGGAGATGCATGGATAGAAACCATAAGCAGCAAGAGCAGGGTCCATATAGTTCTCTTTGAGTTATTTAAAGACTACCCAGAACTATCACAGTTGGAGTAAAGCAATGACCTACTTGTCCAATACAAGTAAAGGGAGAAGAAAATTTAAACCGATGTGGAGTCTGTGTCCTGCTAGATATTTAAATCTATGGAAATATGTCAGACAACAAACAGCAAGATGGTCTCTAATAATGACATGTCCACATACAGGTTTTTCGCTTTTACAGCTCTTTTCCAGAAAGCCAGGGGAATAAAGAATCCTTGGCGATTACACCAAAAGCCAGCAAACATGGACCAAAGAGTGCTTTAGCCCTCTTATGGAGCCATCCTGACAGCAGCCTTGTCTTCATTACACCAAAGAGCTTTTAGCATTGCTTGTCCTACTGGATCTAACTAGCAAGTGATGCCAGAGCTCTGGCATGGCAGTCCTATGTATCTTAAAGTTTTTGGAGCCAGATTTTTCTAGTTTCTCCAGATGTTTACAAATAAAAGTTATAAGTTCTCAAGTACCAGTGTGTAGTGAGTTGATCCTGGCTGGAGGCCAGGCACCCACCAAAGCCTCGCTAGTACTCCCCTCTGCATCTGGACAGGGGAGAGAAAGTAAAACTAAGGAACAGTTCATGGGCTGAGATAAGGACTGGGAGACATAAGACCAAATACCATCTCAGGTAAAAGAGATTCAAATTTGGGATATTAATTGAATTTATTACTAACAAAATCAGAGCAGGATGGTAAGAAGTAAAATAAATCTTAAAAACACCTTCTCGGGACCCCTCTCTCCCCTCCTTCCAGAGATCAACCTCCTCTCCCCCAGAGCAGTGCAGGGAGATGGGGAATGGGGTTTATGGTCAGCTGTGCTGCCAGTCAGGGAGAGGAGTCCCTCCCCTGCTCCAGTGTGGGGTCCCTCTCACAGGAGACAATCCTCCACAAACTTCTCACACGAGTCCATCCCACGGGCAACAGTTCTCCATGAACATTCCTTTAGGCACAGGCTGCTGCAGCGTGGGTCCTCATGGGATCACAAGTCCTACCAGGAAACCTGCATCAGTGTGGGCTCCTCTCTCCATAGGTCTGCAGGTCCCTGCCGGGAGCCTGCTCCAGCACAGGCCTCCCACAGGTTCACAGCCTCCTCTCAGGCATTCACCTGCTCTGGCATGGCCCTCCACCATGGGCTGCAGGTGGATCTCTCTACCCCTGTGGTCCTCTGTGGGCTGCAGAGGCACAGCTGCCTCACCATGGGCTACAGGGGAATCTCAGCTCTGGCACCTGGAACAATTCCTCCCTTTCCTCCACTTGGTGTCCTGCAGAGTTGCTCCTGTCACGTATTTGCACCCTGCACTTCTCTGGCAGCAATTACATCCGCTCAACAAGTTTTTTTCCATCTCAAATACATTATCACAGAGGTGTTACTATAATTCCTCTTTGGCTTGGCCTTGGTCAGCAGCACATCTGTCTTGGAGCCACCTGGTGTTGACTCTGCTGGACATGGAGGAAGCTTCTCACAGAAGTCACCCTGTAGCCTCTCCACTACCAAAACCTGGCCATGCAGACTCACTATACAGTGTCATACACTCTTTGCACAGTGCCTCATTTAACATGTTGTCAGTCACCTTAATAGTTGTTCCAGAGTTGCTATCAATTAAAAATAAATGGAGCATGTTGATCAGTTTACTTCATGAGAGGCAAGGCAGAGGCAATAGCAAGCTTCGTGTGCCGAAGTTTCATTTGTCTGCTACAGATTTTACTGTATATCCACCAGCTTAGGGGAATGCACAACCTCTGGCCTGCATTTCAGCTCTTTTGCTCAGTCTGTTTTTACCACCAGTCATTTCAAAATTATCATGCCTAACTGTAAGATTTTCCTTAGCTGTCAGGTCAGTCTTGTAACTGCTTGTGTTGGACAAGAAGAGACGAAGACCTGAACCTATGTATCATCAGACAATTGAAAGTACAATAGATTGGTTTGTCATCACAATACCCTTAATAATCTTATATATTCACTGGGCAATGGAGTTAACACAGTGGACCCACACACAAGTCCCTAGGAGTTAACAAGAAACTGCTGAATGCAGCCTTGTCACAGAGGCTGTTATCAAGGTATGTTATCATCCAGAACTGCTTGAAACCAGAGATGAGCTTTATGGTTGGTGACAGGAAAAAAAACAAACAGATCAGCTGGGATTCCTAATGGTTTATAATTGCCAGGAGGAAACTGCTGACCAGCACAACAGAAGCAATCTTTGTAGGTCTAAACATGAACTGCCAAAGTCAAACAGTCCCACTAAGTCCAGAAGCTATGAAAGGTGCTTTGAGAAAACACTTCAATTACCTAAAGGTAATTAGCATTACCTAAAAGAGAAAGTGATTCACGAACTAAGAATTTCCAAGAACTCAACACTAAGGTCAATGTTTCCAGTCCTTCAAGACTTGGGGAGCCTGTCCCCCTACTGAAAACTTTCAAGAATCAGTTCTTTATTAATGTCCACTGAGTTTGACATTTAAAGCTGTCACTAGATGTTCTCCCAAAACATCCAGTGCTATATTGAGTGGTTTACTCAATACTGAAGACCAGTAGAGGTCATCCCAGCAGCAGCCATTGATACTATGATTTTCTTCTCCCGGGAATACCTGAAACACTCAGTGGGCTGGATTTGTCTGAGGAAACCTTGATTAACCAAGCAGTTTATTACACTACAGAAAACTTGACTGAGACTATTATTGTCAAGAGAAATAATTTTTCCTTTTCTCTTCAAGCCACAGTACAGGTATAAAATAAATCTTTTAGACTGATCTATCAGTAGTATGCACTAGAAGTAGTATGCACTAAACAGCAATTTACTGATGGCTCTTGCTGTCTTCCTTTATGCTTCCATTGTCACAAGCCATCCAAGGAAATAAGTCAATTTGTGACTATGGAGCTACTGAAAGAAGCTAAGAAAGCAAAATGTGGCAATAAAATTCTACCTAGGTATCAGCTGTACTGTTCGTGGAGACTTAAAATCTCTTTTATAGCTCTGGAAACAAAGCTTCAAAAAACATAATGATTTTGTGCCAGGAGAAAAGGTGAAATTTCAAATGAAACTCTAAGATCCAGTTTCTGTCTACCAGAACTGGAGTGTTTTCCAGGTGTATGGATTCAGCCCACCATCACCTCAGATCATTCCATTGCTTCAGGATAGACAGACATGTCAGAAATTTGACTGTATAATCAATGCAGCTGGAGGCACAGTCAGCCTGGGCAGAGTCAATGCCTGCTCCAAGAGATGCCATCAGCTTAGAAAAAAAGTTACTATCCAGGCTGTTAACAGGGCACTAAAAGCCCCCTAGTTCAGATAAGGATCTTTTCTGTAAGACAGAAGTTTCCTCTGAGATCCAGCTACATCGTATTGCAGGCCAGCCTTGCTCCTTTTCCCCCTCCTTCCAAATAATACATGGAAACATTTTTGATGCAACACAGAAGGTCATATAGAAAAGATTTATATGGAAGAACTGGGAGACCTTTACAGTATGTGGGAAATACCAAAGACAAGAAAGCAGACATTTCATGAGCTCAGGTATTATTATTTATGAATCAACTAGAATGACCTTTTATACTTCTTTGATAAAATTTACTTACTGAAACCCCAGTGGAAATGTATCCAATTCATAATTTAGATTTCCAGCAAAAGCCTAAAATTAAAGTTCATATTAAAGTTGAAGTGTTAAGAGGCTGTACAGATTTTCATTCCCCACAGGAAGTCCCTGAGGCATAAGAAGCATTAGAAGAATTAGATGGTCAGAAGTCTCCAGCACTACATCAGAAAAAGTAATGATTTTGCAGTTAACTAGCCAAATGTCGAGTCTTTTAACAAATGTGAATTTTGGGAGGAAAGCTCAATCATCTGGGCTATATAGGTGCACAAATGACAAGACTGTGCCCCTAAAGATTCTTCAAGGCATACAAAAATTCCACTCATTAATGCACGACTATAGATTAGAAGCCATCTGAGATTATTTTAAAAATTTACATTGTCTCAAAAGTCAGTACTTACAAGTCCTGATCCTTTTCACCTTAGGCTCTGACAAATCCCAGCATCTCTCCAACAAAATCGTGCAAACTATGTAAACACATAAAAGCAAGCAGGACAGAAGTTTCATAGATGAAGACAATAATGAAAACACTCAGTCCTACAGGTAGCAGAGAACTGTAGGTCAGTCCAGGAAAAAAGATTTGAGCATGTCCTCAGCTTCTAGCATAGACATAATCCCAGAACTTCAGCTGCACCACTCAAACCCTTCATTTTACTCATGTGTTTTGCAGGTATGCTGGGTAGACTGCAGTACTCAATGACTTGCATTGAGTCTCAAGGACTACATTGAAGGCATTTTCCTGAATTCAAATACTGTCACTTTTTACATAGAATAATGTGACAACTGATAAGTCTCCAGGCTTTTGACCCTAGTTTCATATGTTGCATTATTACAGTTACATGAAGAAGTTTACATGCTGGAAAGGAAAATTACATGCGTAAATTAATACATGATGGAGGGGCACAACAGATGTCTGTTTACACCACAAAAGGTTTTTTTAGTGTCTGCAACACAGCCAGCTAGCACTCAATTCATTCCTCTAGCCTTGTCAACCTTAAGATATTTATAAAAGTTTCCCTGGATAGGCATAGAAGTAGAGATTTTAGTCAGCTATACTTTTTCCTTTCAGTTTTTCAAACCATAAGAGAACAGTCTCTATACTCACTTGCGGAATTACATTAGGGAAATTAACCCAGTGAGTATGTAGTTTAATCTATTAACATGAAAAAAAATGTAGGTTAGTATAACCAAACAAATGCTCAGCCTTTAGACAATCTAGTGCCAGAACCATGACAGCCCACAGCCATGACTTGTTGTTCCAATTCCTTTACAAGAAGCTTGAAGCACTTTATAATAGGGAATAAGTTTTGCTTTTCTCATTTTACAGCTGAGAAGATCAAA
The DNA here is from genome assembly GCA_013400955.1 of Drymodes brunneopygia. Taxonomy (NCBI): domain Eukaryota; kingdom Metazoa; phylum Chordata; class Aves; order Passeriformes; family Petroicidae; genus Drymodes; species Drymodes brunneopygia. The sequence goes on from VZTZ01001096.1 coordinate 27,902, forward strand.
GTGCCTTCTACGGGGGGAAACAAGAAACTGAGCCTGGGGCCATCTCAATTCCAGCCATATGTTATTGTTTGAATTATTTCATGCAGCAGTACCAATGCCAGTGCCAAGTGCTTTTGAGGTGGGTGTGATTTGTGGGATTAAAGCAACAAATTTAAGCCTACAGCAAATTTTTTGGAGGAGAGGAAGGAGCACTCAATGAAAGCAACAAGTTAGTTCCTCTTCACCACCAAGACACATTTCAGCCTACATATCTAAATCAAATGGGGAAAAAAATCTTTGTGTTTAAAAACAGATTTTTAAAAAGAAACCTGGAAAAGTGGTCTACTCTGTGGACAGTTACATTGAAATCTACTTTCATGCATATGTGAGAAAAATCTTGGGTAACATTGGTATTCTTTTCCTTTCCTTTGTCTTTGTTCTTTCTCCTTTACCAACAGCTGTCACCTACTTATGGCATTAATTTTGTGGCATTTACTTCATCTTTTTCCACTTTTTTCATGTCAAATTGCCGAGATTTTAGGTGTCAGCCATGTGGCAACCAGTCCCTCACTCAAAGTTCTCTTACTTTATCTTCTACCTGATGTGACAATTCAGACTGTAGAAAAGCAATGGAAAATTACAGCACATGGACAACAGTGTGTGATTTAAAACAAATACTCTCTCATGCCAAGGAAATACTGAACATTAATAGTAACAGTAATCTAAAGTAAGACTGAGAGCTGATGCTACACAAATATCACATTTTCATCAAGATCTTTTTTGAGTTAATAAGAAAGAGACTGGGGCAAATCTCAAAATAAGGAAGAAGTTGAAAAGTATATGCTAGATGGTCAGTGCTAATGGCACTGACATTAAGGACATTAAGTGTGAACACAATTGCCAGTATCAATATCATGCTGTTATGTGTGCTTAGGTAGAGAAGTTCTCACCTGGAGCTTAGGTGCCATGGAAAATGTATGAAGATCCAAGAAGAACTGAGTGCTGCTATACTTGTTTTCATCACAAACAGGAAATGATCTCAGGTAAATTGAGACTTATTTTTAGTCATATTTTTATTTTGATGGGGCCCAAAATGGATGCAGTAGCCCATTTACTGAAAAATTATATGTTAAGGACTGATCTTGCCTCAGAACAGGGTGTGATAAGGAAATTACAAAAGCATGCCCAAAGATAAACTAAGCTATGGAGAACAATGGAGTGTTTTCCTCCCTTCCCCATAGTAATATGAGATAGGCAGTGGTTTGTTACTGTTTTTGACATTTTATTTTATGAAATAGTGCTACTGAGCACTTGACTGTTACTGAGCTGACTGCCAGCACAGTGAGATGAAGCAAGAATGTGGGCACTCCTCTGAGGTGTTCATCTGCAGATAAACAGATGTTATAATGTGGAAACAGGAAACAGGGAGTGGCATCAAGGCATCACTTGCCCCCTGGAATGGAAGGCATCCATCTTCTTCCATGCACCCACCAAAGCTCACTGATACACATTTCACATCAGATGGCTGTAGTGTCTCAGGCTGGTAGGTGTTTAGATGCTGGAGCAGCAGTGGAATTTGAAAAAAGAGCAAGCCTTAGAAACTGCAATTATCCTTCCCGTAACTTTGCTGGCTCCAGGATCAGGCAGAGGCAGTATATCACTCTGCTTCTCCTAACACCGCTGTTTTAAGTTTGGCTGTAGAAAAAAATCGAATGGGGTAACAATTTCAATGTGCAGGCAATTTTGGCCTTTGCATCCCAGTCTTTCAAAGAAATAGAGCCTTTGGCTTTGGCCATTCAGACTGCCCAGCTTATTTCTGAACTGCTGGAAGGTAGTCAGGGCCATTGGTTTATCTGTGCACCAACATCTCACCCTCAGTGACAACATCTGTCTTAACTACAGTCTCTTAACATTCTCTACCCAACTGCTGCTACTGTACAGGCCCCGGAGCACTACAGGAATAGACCTCAGTGCAATTACTTGCTCTGCTCTGTCCCAGTTTGGGTTGGCTGCAGCTCCCATTATGCATCTGGAGGCGTTTCACTAATCAGACGATTACCATCAAGCTCAGACTTTCATCCTTGCACAATGAGTTTGCAATCAAATGTTTTGGAATACTTTCTGGCCATTTACCACACAATTAATCTCAGCAACCCACTTTCAGAATGTTCTAAAAAAGCATTAATGTGTAAGTGTTCTGCAAGCATGGTTAGTGATAGGATGTTGAACAGTGAGAACCAATTTCGCTTTGATATAGACTATCCTAGTCTGACTTCCGAGCATGTTTGGATATGTAAAACATTATCATTTGCATGGAAGACAATACTTAGCAAGAACACAAAACAATAGGCATTGCTAACATTTACCCCTGGTAAAACAGCTTTTCCACTGTCCACTCGTATTTCACACTTTGCACACTGAACACTGCCCATTTCACAAAATAGTCACTGCACTGAACTCTGCCTCTGGCAAATGTAGAAGAAGACCTATCCAGCACCACGATGTCTTATGCCAAACAAAACCCCTAATTTTTTTCTTAAGTAGAATTTTTAGGGTGAAAAAATGGTATTTGTACTCACTAAGCCAGTGATTTCCTCAGGAGATGCTGTTTCATCCTCACTTACTCGGGATCTCTCTATTAGTTTCCTCTGCCATTGCAAACAACTGAGCAGTTTGGACTGGCTATGTGGGCTTCTGCATCTTCAGTGTGAGGTGGTGGAACCACTCATCAAAGTTGGGGTCCTGTTTCTTGTACACGCAACCCAAAACAATCCAGGTGAAGGAGATGAAGGTTTATCTCATTTCTTCCCCCTTTTCCACAATCCAGACTATTTCTATAGTGCTTGAGATTCACTGAAAAATGAAAGCTATGACTAACCCCCAAAAACACTTATGTTTTCAGCCAAAAGACTTTCATTTTCAAAAAAACCACCTGAGTTTTCCATTGAAAATGTATGAATTTTTCAAGCAGTCCTATCTGTTAAAAAACAGTAAGGATTAGTTTTCTGTCTGTTACAGGATTCTTAGTTCTGGCCTAAGTATGTGGCCTAAAAAAATTCATACTACTGCCATGGAAAAAAGGTAAGATTGTGTTAAGTGAGCATGGTAAGAAGCATTTCAGTTCCAATTACCTAAATTAATTTAATCACAATAAGAACATGAAGAAAACAATTAAGAAGTTGATGAAACTCCCCTTTTGGCTCTGGAAAGTCCATTTTCTCCATTTCTTAATATGTATGAGATGCAAAAGAAATCTTTGCTGGCAACACTTCAATCCAAGATAAAAATTATGATGCTGCAGTGCACAATGGCAAAAACATTTCACAAAAATTCCTGTTGAGCAATTAGAAAAAAGACGTATTATTCCTCTCAGATCATAACAGTAGCTTGATTTCCACTTCAAAAAGTAATTCAACACATTTCAAACAGCAGTTATTATACATTTTAAATTCAGCAAGTCTGAGTTAAGTTGTGACTGAAAATTTGACAGCTAATCAAAAAGCACTCTGGACCACCAATACTATTTAAATGAATTTCACACTACTAGGAAAGATTTCAGAGGACTGAGGGGAGGAAAGCACTAGCTTTTCAGTGAGTAGGTAGATTAATTTAAATTGACATAGCAGGACAACAGAAAGAAAATAATGGAATAACCCATAATTTTTGATTATTCCATGATATAGAAAGCAAAACTAATTGAAATTACTAAAGTTTATAAGAAATAGAGCTGGTCAGATAAAACTGACTCCTTATATTGATCAGCTAGAATTAAAAAGTGTTTGAAGACAAAGCCAACATGCACATAGTATTTATATTACTGATGGGCATTTAAAATTGTGCCACATGACAGACTGAAGCCAGATTTATACAAAATATGTTGCAACTATGGTTTCTGAATTGTATACAGATATCCATTAAGCACAATCTTCTATTCTTATTTTTAAAATTGGTTCTTTACCATAACACTATTTAATATTATTTTCAATAACTGAAGTACAAGATAAAATTACCTTTAAAATCTCATCTAAAGATGAAAAAGTTTCAAAGGAGAGAAGCAGAGGAAAACCAATGAATACAACCAGCCACGTCCTAAAACCAGCCTGCTTTGTTTTCTGGATGCAAACTGCATTCAAAGCAATGTGGAAACATACAGGACAGGGTTTCACCAACCACAGCAGCAAGAGGTACAGGGATTATTTATACTTCAAATTTCAAGTCATGGCCAAGACTGTTATAAAAATGAGGTAGAATTAACAGTAGGGAGAGTTGATACTGTACAATTCTTTTAGCAGTCCTGTTTTGCTATTAGTGTTCCAATTAAAAATGCATTTAAATTATTGTAAAGGATTCAAAGAAGAGTGCCACAGACAAACAGAGGATCCAGAAGACCTGAATCTATTTACTTATTTTTAAAAAGAAAGCTGAGGAGTGACTTGTTCAGTTTGTAAATGCCTATGGTGAAAACAGCCATGTCACAGCATGCACTTCAGTTAAGCAGACAACAGACAAAGATCTGACAGCTGGATATGGAAAGATGACAAATTCAGGCTCAATGTAAGAGGCTTATGTTTAACAGTAAGTAATTATTCTTTAAACAATTTGGGTGGATTCTTAATTCTAGGAGCTTTCAAATCAATGCAGGATGCTTCTTCTAAGAACAGCTTTAGTTCAAACAAGAATTTGAGGAAGTCTTGGAAACTGTGCTGTGCAAGAGAGCAAACTGAACACATGGTGTTTCCTTCTGCCTTCTGAATCAGATTACACTGGAACTGTTAAAATTTTTCTCATGGAAATACCTCAAAGGAGGTCGATTTAAAAAGGGAAGAGAAGTGGGCATGAGCATTTTGCACAGGTAGGACCATGCAGTGCAGTTGCATATGGCTGCATTACACCGCCACCTGAAAGAAGCATCACCTAGGTACAGCAAGAGTGTAAAATTGTGTAGGGGGGGAAGGACCCTACATTTTTGTATCACAAATTATGAAAATGAAAGCAGTAACAGCATGCTATGTTCAATCTAGTGGATGCCAGGAATATTGCATGCCAGGAGATTGCTCAGCCCAAGCCTGCAGGGGTACTGTTCCTTTCAGACCGTTTTTATCACGAGAGAAAAAAAACAAACAGATAGATGCAATGCACCTGAAAGAAGAAATTCACCTTTTTGGCCTCAGTGAAATAAAGGGGAAGAGGCCTGACATGCTGCAGATAGACTTAACCATGTAAAGGAAAATGTAGTCAGAAGAAGCAGAAATCTGAGAATTTCCTGCTTGAACTGTATCCATACTTTGTGAACATAAAATTTGCAAACACTAAGTTTCCAGCTTCAGGAAATAAAATTATTCCATTGGTGGCACTCCTTTTTGTATATAAGGCAATGAGATTCAAGTTGTCTTGTCTGGTGTCAAGTTAGAGTTTTGACCAGAATCTCTTGGATTTTAGGACAAGATCTCATGCCACAAGGCTGCTGGGTGCTTTGGGCATGACTGCCTAGTTTTCTCTGCAAGAGTCATGTTAGAACAAAAGAAAGACCATGTTAAGACAGCCCCATTTTGAAGAAATGTGTTTTGGTGAAAAGCTGGTATACAGATTTAGTTGGAGAATTTTCCTCAAGAGAGAGTATAAAATTTCTTACTCCAGTAATTCTTTCAGTAGCCAGGATTCTTACTTCACAATTTCATACTTGGGCATACCCAGCTGACAGGATTAAGACACAGCGTAGGAGCTCACCCTGCACAGACGGTGAGCATAATGTACAGTCATCATGGAGACAACAGTTCAGAGATGGAAAAATCCTTCCAGGTTGTTCATGACAGATCTATAGCAGCGGTCACCCACGACAATATATTTTTAGAGTTCTGTACAGCACATTTCTATGCATGCTCCTCCCAGAGACCCTTTAATTCATAGATACTGTTAAAGCTCACATGACTCTCTTCATAGAGGTACATCATAGTATCACTTTTGGATCCGTACTTTCCCACATGGGTGACATGCTGCTGTGGAGCTGTATTTAAAGCATGCTTTGGGACCAGGGACATTGCAGTTCAACAGCACTAAATAACCCACAAACTTTTCAAGTATGTACTTTATTTCATTCATATTTCACAGTCAGTTTCTGTAAAGTTTTAGCAAAAAGGTCATGTTCTATAACAGAGGTGTTAAGCTACTATATTCTGAGCTAGCAATGGGCTTTGAAAGTACAGAAAATATTTACATTCCAACTAGAACAGTAGAATTTCAAAAACACATAGTAAAAGTAATCAAAAATACCAACATTTATTAAAACTTAATACAAAAACCAGTCTGTCTGACCCATCAAGCTACCCCACTTGTATGTTGTCAGTAACAGCTGAAGCTGCAGCAGGCCACCTGACTGATTAGACCAAGACACCTAACCAACACCTTCAGCTAACTTCTTAATACCAAGTCTTGCTGCTTCAAAGATTAAAAAAAACCTGTGAGTTCATTGCTTACAGTTTCCATTCAGAGGCTAACATTTCTGTTCAAATCTACCAGACCCCTTTCAGATCCTGCCCAGAATCTGGACTTATCCTGGTCCTGATGTAGCCAGCTAATTTTCTCAATGCATTTCCAAGCTAACCTATTTTTATTACATTGCAGCCAAGAAAGGAAAGCCCTTATTGTTTTAAAGCATTATCAGGGCTCCCAGGAATAAAGGCAGCTAAGAAAATTTAACAGAATGGTAGCCGATGACATACTTATCACCAGAGACCTTCAACATCCTTTTTTAGTATAGATGTTAAGGTTTCCCATTATCTAGGGACATGCTTCCTAAGGAGCCCCAGATTTAAGTATGAGTTCCACAGTGGATTTTTCTAGTTCAGTAAATACTATTTAAGTCTGGACTGATGCCCAGTAGTAACCAGCTGCTGGACTTAATTCACAGATTTATTGAACATATATTTATACAAATTACACCAGCTGAAAGGCCCATTAGCTGTAAGCACACCCACTTCAGCCCACCCTCCATACTGTCAGGGAAAAAATACATGTGGTACTGTAAGGACTACGAGAGATTTCCACCAGCTAAGTCTCCCTAAGTCAGAGGGTACTGCCCTGCAAAACAAGTTTTTCATTCCTTTATACTCTATTAGCAGTGGAAATAGAATGGAGAAGGTCACTAGTAGACTCATTTTTCCTTGTCTCAAACAGCTACAGTTTGACTTCATTTTTTTCTGCCTCCCTTTTATCTCTAGGTACCCTGAGCTCAGCATCTTGTTTTCTAGGGCAATCGCTTCCTAAAAATACATATTCTGAACTTCAAATTCTCCTCTCTATTTAATAGGTAGAGTAAGAATTTTAGGAAAAGTAGGAAAAATATTCTATGCTCTGTTTCATTCCTCACACCTCTAGGCCTATTACATGTATTTGATCAATGGAACTGTCTCCTCTCCTTGTAAGAAATTCAAATGAAAACAAGATCTTCTTTCATAAATGGACTGAGGTACCATTACATCTATCCTGCCAAATATCATTTGGAGCAGATATCACAACTGACATATTGTGTCTATATTGGACATATCCTACATTATTACATTGCACTGTGCTGCCTTCTGGGTTTGCTGACTGAGTTTCAGTATCACCAGGCTGCGAATTATGAGACATGGTAGTATCACAACTATATCAGGGATATTAAAAAAAATAAATGTCAGAACAGAGTCTATGAACACCTTTAAACAGTTCCCACATACTGCACCACTCTTCAGCAGGTAGGCAGGATCTCATGAAAGGCACGGCTACTGGTTTGCTACAGCTCCACTAGGGAAAACCCTGCCACATTCCTCTCTAGGCCCATGGCTGGTACAAATAGGACTCACATGTCTCAATTTCTTAAGACATGTAAAGTATTTCTTTTCATCAGTGTAAAAAGGGGTAAATCCCTTACAAGAGAGAAGTCCCTTACAATTTCTCTAATGCACCTATTTGAGGAAGGACTGTAAAAGTGTTCTCTACAGTCTTCCGCAATACTGATTCCTAGAGGCATCAGAAAATGTAAAGGTCTAGTCACAAATTAGCAAGACATCCACTCTACTTTCAACAGTCTGAAACAGATGATAGAAGGAATCAAAGCATCAAAATACCTAGTAACCTAGATGGCACTAGTTTTTGAAAACATTGTTACACAGAAAGGAATATATCACAGACAATCTAGATTCCTTAATGTTCTTAGACAAAGCCGTTCTCCATTCTCTACACAAACTGCCTCTGGAAAAGATCCGTTCAGATTGTAGGGAGGGATGCAGTTAAGTATCTAGATAACTGCAATGAAATAAATGTCTGTAAAATAGCTTTTGTAACATGACTACTGTGGCTCTCCGCTAGCAAGGTCAGTATCTTATGCACACCATGGTGTTAGTAATATCTCAAGGCAAGCAGCCTAGGAATACTATCAACCTATATAAAGGAAAAAATGTTTTGGAGTTTGAAGTTTAAACTTAGGTAGATAAAATTTTTGGAGAGTTTATCCAAGCTGACACACCTCCCATCCTCACTACATTTATCTGATTTCTCTAAATAAAAAAAAAAGAAGGAAGGGGATGGGAGAAGGGCTTATTTCACCTCCCACCAACAACTCCTTTCACCTACTTGGAACTGATGATGGCCCAACAGTGGGGCCTGTTCTGCTGCCGCACTCTCAGAAACAACTGTCCGAAGATGGGAATAAGAAGATGCTTGCAGAAAACTGCAAATAACTGTCTTCACTCAATAATGGGAACATGCCAGCAGAGCACAAACAAACTTCTTCAATCCAAGGAATTACACAGAGTTAGCACGAAATTCAAGGTCACACTGCAGTACTAAGTACCCATCCTGTCTAGAACCCACCATGCTATTCCAGTCCCACAGCTGGCTCTGAAGACAAATTGTTAATGGCAATGCAACTTTGCAAGTCTCAGACTCAAAAAATGCTCAAGTAGAAGTTTGAGACAGGAAAAAGGAGGCACAGAAATAACTTGACCAACAGCTATGCACATTTTTACTACATGTTGGGATAAGTGGGGTCTTCAAGGTTGCTATCAGCTTTATCAGATCCTGTTAGAGATGCTTCTAGCTCTGCCCATGACTGTGGAGCATTGTTCTTTATTGCCTCTATGAAAAGCTGTGTTTGGTGCTTCAGCCGGTCCAGCTCAGCCTGCGTCACCTGGTTCTGATGAATGAGCTCCTTGGTTTTTAAGGTGATCTCCAGCAATCCCGACCTGCGCAGCACAACAAGCGTGTTCTGAAAGCGTCTGCACTTGCTTTGTTGTTGCAAGAGCAGCTCAGGTGTAGTGCAAATCTCTTCTGGTATCAATGGAGGGCTCCACACTGAAGACGGCATTGTAGTCTGTGACGCACTCTCGCTTTCACGAAGGGTGCACTTTGTTCCCTGCAGAGCTCCAAAAGGCAAAAGGGGAGTCAAACCTGGCACTTTCTGAGCATCACTGGAAACACGATGAAAACCAGGAAGAGCTGACAGTTTTCCACTTGCCACCAGAGCTGAAGAACTTTGCTGGTTAGAATCCTGAGGGGTCTTAAAGCTAACTGGTAGGTGGGCAAAAGGACTAGCAGGCAAGCCTGTGCTCATCAGTACAGGAGAAGTCTCCATCTTGGGTGCTTCTGTGCAGAGTCGTTTATGGCAAGTGGTTTCCTGACATTCTTCTAGATCAAAGGAGTGATCTCTTTTGCAGGGCTGTGGCGCTATTTTGGGATAAGAATTCAGGATGGGCAGGTAATTAGTGGAGTCATTTCTCTTTTTCCCAGCAGGATGAGGATTAATGGGAGGTGGGACTGATGGACGAAGAAACACGAGCTGTGGCTGAGCTGGAATCACTTCAAAGGATGGCTGCACAGTCCAAGACTGAAGCTGTGATGAACTCCCCTGAGAAGCACAAACAGGGAAAAACCACAAGTCTTACAAAAGCATTGTAGAAGACAATAAAAACAAACTTAAAACAAGTGGACTGTGCCATTTTCCTATATTTGACATATACTGTCCAATTACTGTGTCATGAGGAGTTTTCTATCAAAACCATCCCTCTTTCTCTGACAATGGAGTGTAATGCTGGAAATAACGCTGTAATCCACAATCCTTTTACTATGCAACAGGAGATACATTTAAAAACAATTCAATCTGAATTTACATATGCTATCCTAAATGAGGATTACAGTGCAAGCTTATATTGTAAAATGTCCATTAAAAAGTTTGACCCAGACTTCAGGTCAAACTACAAGTGCACAGGAAAGCTGAAAAATAATTAAGCTTTGTGGTTATGAAATATCTTAAGAGTCAAGGAAAGACTGCACAGACATTTTAGGAATAATTCAGGCTCCCTCTTTGTTGAAAGGCAGCAACTCAAATCTTCTCAAATCTATTCTTACAGCAGGATTTTGAAATGGTTATTTAACATACACAACAGTTGTTCAGGAAGTCTTGTAATTTGAAGTACAATACACAGTTCCAGTAAATTTAAAATTATGAAGCAGAAAAAATGGCTGAATATCAACCACTGCAAGGAGAAAAGCCTGCTGTAAACCCAGAGGAGTTTAACTTTGTAGCTCTGGTGAAACAGTGCGCAGGGATAAACCTTAAAAGCATTTTACTTCAAGAACAATGCCCAAGGCTTTACTCCCTCCCACAAGCCATATGCTGGAATATAGGGGAAAACATCCATTTTACAAGACATTACCTCTTTTTCCTCCAACACCTTACTACAGATCTTCATGAGATCTTCTGGCCAAAAACATGACTGCTTTTCTCCAAAGATATCAAATGGTCTAGTAAGAGACACTATTTCTTTCTACAGCAAAATCTCACTTCTTAATATATTTAAGCCATCACCACTACAATTATACTAACATATTGTCAGCTGCTTTTTCAATTCCGTACAATTTGGAACACAACTAGCAGGCCTGCCGAAGCTGACAGGAATTAACTACCACAAATACATCTTATTATTTTTAGTACTATATTAAGTAATCTGAAATCCATATCCTTTCCACCAGGCTTGTAAGTTTTAAACTGGCAAACGCTAACATGCTTTGCTAAAGTCCATTCCCCCAGTAAAGGACTTGGAACTTACCAAAAGCAGGTATTACCCACTGATTAGGACACTGAGACTTGGAGATAAGATTCAATTACCTACTCTGACACAATGTTTCTTTGGTTCAGTGGGCAAGATGCTTATGGAATAGGGGTACAGAACAGCTACCTGTAAAAATAAATATTACTACCTTAACACACAAGAAAGAACATTCAAAAGAAAAGTATCTGGAGATGTAAGGAGTGAGGAAGCATATAAATACTGCAGCTATACACACAGGGGACAGGACATGTAGCCTTAAGGAGCGAAGAGTTTGGAGCCAGAAGTTGCCATTTACTGCACTGCTGAACAGCATCTAGCACAGCACAGCCCCATAACCATTGAGGCCAAAAGAGCTGTGGTAATTGCTTATCTTGCTCTTGGGTTTCTTCCTATTTCTATTCTTTCTTCTTTTCCTTCTCACATTGCACTCTGCTCTTGTTCTCCTACTCAAAAATCTCATTTTCAGTAGAGAAGGCCACTTTTATTTTACTAACTTGGCAAATTGTTGTGTGTTTTGCTGCATTTTTTTAATGAAAGCTAACTTCCTGATGTATCAGTGTCACTTGCCTAAAAAGCCTTCCTATTTACTATAGACTTTTACAAGACTTACAGAAACCTTACCACAATCAGCACTGTGCTCTAGAGAATTAATCGCCACTTGAATTTTTTTTTTAGTAGCATTACTGTTAGCTGTTTACATTCTGAATTTGGGCCAGCAGGTAACCATCACTGTAGAGGATCACAGTGGTTCCAAGACAGAAGGATGATGCTGACTGAAACTAAAATTGGAAGAAATAAACAGCAGTAACTGGATGCTGCTATTTTTTTTTTTTGGTCCAGCAAGCCCAACTGAGCGCTGTGTTGAAAAGACCAATTTAAAAAGATGACCACCTGAGATAATTAGGCACAATGGAAAGAGGCAGAAAGACATTTCATTATTATTCTGAGTGAGACTTGTTGCTTTTCTTTATTGTAGTAAACATTTTTCAATTTGACATTAATGTCTTTAATCATACATAAGTTAGATATTCTGATGCACTGCTCAAGAGAACCAAGTGTGGTCATTTTATCGATCTCCAGCTCTTCCTTGCCAAATTTCCTTTTTGCTATTCTACTAGGGGTTTATATATAGATATATATATAGATATACATGTATACATATAGACATATATATATGTGGTGGGATTTTTTTTTATCTCTATATGCAGAAGCTACTTATTATTAGCTGCTGCTTCTTCTTATTTGCAACACACCTTGGAGTTTACCACTGGAATCAGTGCATGTAATGTCTTCATTTTTGAGCTCTGGGCCAAAGGCTATCAGCCTCTGGTGAAGCTTGCCTATTCCTGACTTTATATATAAAAATATCAGCATTTGTTTACACAGTATTTTGTCCACACATCTAGGAATGTGACTATAAAATAAAAATGTTTCCTGTCAAGACAAAGCATGACGCTCAGAGAACAGAACCACCTCTCCCACAACTGTATAATCTGCTAAATACTACAGTGAATATTAGGTCTTGCTTGTTATCATAGCAGGTTCATAGCAGGTTCAGAAGAGAAAGAATCAGGATCTATATTGTTTTTTCCCCTTTCCACTGTATTCTCAGAAGTATTCTAGTAAAAAAAGCACTGAAAACTTTTGCTCTGCTCCAAAAATGAGTGAGTACAGAGCAGGAGGTCTAACAATATGACATCTCATACCTTCTGTTAAAATTTAAAAGTTACATAGGGAGTCTCACAGATGTGCTGGAGGAACTATACATTACAAAAATACTGGAGAACATAAAGAGGGAATGTAATTGTTGCAACGTGAGCCATCACATGCAGTTAAGTGAATCAACTATTAAACTGGAAGTACCACACCTAACTTCAGGTAAGGATTTAACTTTTTCATTTATAACATCCTGGATTAGTGTTTCCCATTACATATGAAGCACATCTAGAATCTAAGAATGAAGAAACACACCTATCATCCTACTTTACCATCTTTATTGAATGAAAAAGACAACAGCAGCTTACAAAAGCAAATCACCCTTTTCTGTTTAATCTTTGGTGCTATTTACATAGCATTCTTGATATATTTTGGGGGGATTCCTTTGAGACAAAGAGGTTAGTAGATGGAGCAGAATTTCTCTCCATTTCACATTTCATCTTAGTGAGTCCAACTGCCTCTCAGAAGAATAGACAATCACATCAGAACTTCTTAAATTACCAGTTACTGTCTGGACTGCAACAACATTGCAAAATCTTTTTTGAAAGGAAAAGCTTTTTTTAAAAAATTAAGAACATGCAATATTTTTCAAGATATTATTTCTTCCCTACCTGCTTAACCAACACATTTTTCATAACAACCATAGGAGATAGCGCAGGAAAGGAGCTGCTTGTGGTCCTCGGGCATTGCCAAGGTCCATCCTCTGCATTCCAACACAGCGCATTCAGCACATCCTCTGAGTCCGTCTGCTCCATAGCACTTGGGCACTCTGAACTTCCATCTGCCAGATGTAGAATTCAGCTGTTAGTTGTTCCACACACAACATGCTTACTACTGCCTTTTAGTTCTAATATTCTGCCTCCTCCAACCCAGTCACAAAGAACAATAAAGTTTAGTTCTGTAATATATACAAAATTAAAGTCGCTACAACAGCTGTCAGACAGCCTCTAATAAAAGAGGTCAGTGAAATACAAGAGCTTTGTATTTCAGGTCAGTTCTTATACAGATGTTTTCTCCCCCCAAAATCCATTACTTTTTGTTCTTTTGTATTTAGTATCCAAGGGACTGCACAGTATCATGAATGTTGCTCTAAAAACTGATACAGGAAAGCACTACAGGCTCCAGCACTGCCACATCTGTTGTTTGTGATGCAGGTATTTCATGTCTTGGAATTTTTTATCTAAAACCCAGTAAAGCAGGTATCTCTCATAGAAGTGCTTTTTTTCTCATTTAAAGGTCGTTTTGCACAGTTTTGGTGAGTACTAAAATGGCACACTGTGTCTACTATTTTACTGATGTTATAACCACTACTCTCTGGTTTATGAGGCTCTACGGACAACATGGTCAGATCGTAAGAGACACTGGGCAGCATAATCCAACAATTCATTCATCACTGCAAAAAACAAAAAATAATTTTGACATCTCCACTTCTAGACTCTAAAGTCCAAGATTCTTCCATTAATTCCAAATTCCCATGGCATTCAAATTCACAAGATGAACTTTATAACTTGGTAATGTTCTACTTCAAAAGACTTTGGTGGGTGGATGATTGCAGGTGAAACCTATCTTGCATGGAAAGGCCCTCCAAGGTAATGAGACACAAACTGGAAGAGGTTACTCAGATTTTCTAAACATCACCAATTAAAGCACAGCCTCAGCACGGTAAAACACAAGAAAGGTAACACAGTGGTTTTCTAAACCTGAATATCCGGAGTCTTTGTCCGATTCAGTTGCCGCCATACTGAAGCGATGGTTGAAGCTCTTCATTTCCATCACTCTGCCCAACAACTCCTCCAGGGTGTCAGTACATGACTATTTCGTCTGAGTGCTTCCATAGCGCCACGGGCAGTTTTTAATACCTTTTCCATTGAGGAACTACCAAAACAGTTAAGAATAAAGAAGGACTTTATCTTAATTTGAAGAAAGTTCCATCAAGATAAGACAACAACAGAGGATAGTTGTGTATCTCCTTTTATATTGCCAGTGAGACAATGGCAGACTTTTAGAAATATCTCAAAATGCTGAAAGAATGGAATTTAGATCAAAAGCTAATGTACTGGACGTGTCTTTCCACCCCAAAAAGGTAAAAGAAACTAAAAATTAAAAGCTATTCATAAACAACATTTATTTCAAGAATTAAAATGACTCACGGCATTATTGATCTTATGAAAGCCTTCTTGTCCCAAGGGCTGAATTGCAAAACAAGACAGTTGTGCTGGGTGAAGCTCTTACAACAAACACAGCTGAACCTGCAAATCTGTGGTTTTGCTAACATAGTTTGTTTCATTCTCAAGGGTAGAGTAAGTAATGAAAGAAAAGAATGACTGGCCAGTGAACACACACTGGAGGCTAAAGAAATCCATGCTCCTAAGAGCAACACATACTGCAATACACTCCTAGGGGAGACAGGGCCTTAGAAATGCCCACACCCAGAATGAAAACATTGAAAGGCTGAAACTAAAAGCTATGAAAATCAGAAAAATGTAGTACCATTATGGCCTCCCCCACTACATACTTGTCACAACCTTCAGATGGTTCCTGAGGGTAGGCAGCACCCAGTAAGACTAAGTTTCTGCTTCTCTTAAAGAAGGCAATTGAGAGTTTGGCTAACAGAAAACTGACAGAATTAAGTGCAGAAATTATTTCTACTATTATTTGTAGAAATTATTTTCCTATAAAGTAACCCACTGAAGTTATGTTTCAATGTTAAGTGTTATATTTAAATTACAAAAACAGGAACTCAGGAGTCTGCAGTATAGTCAGGCCAGCTGCCCATCAGCAGCAGTATCCAGTACAAGCTGCTTCAAATGACATTGCAACAAACATTCTGTAATATTGTACACCAAAATGCAAGTTTCCTCTTCAGGTCCTGCCAACTTTGTTAGAACTGTGCTCCAAAATTCTGAGTCTTAGCACTAGCAATGAATTCTGAAATGGAAATATGGCTGTCTACTACAAAAACGATGGAGCAATGGTCAGCAGAAGAGAATTTCCTCAAGCACTACTTGCATCATTTTAACTTTCCATCTTCAGTCACACCTGCCTGCCTGCTAACAGGTATGGAACAAACACGGTTACGTAAGTGCAACCTAGATGCTATCCTTGCAATGGAAGATGTGGTTTAAGTCCTGATCCACGCTTTCATTACTTAGCCCTTCCCAAAACAAATGTATTTTTTTAAAAAAGTGATACGCAAAAATACTAATCTAAAATAAAACCCCAAAACCCAAAAACACCTCAAACCAAAACAAGAAACAGAAAGAGGGCTAGAAATAAATAAAGAACACCTCATCTGCCAGTTTTGCATCAAGTGAAGTTTTGGGAAGGGCTGACACATCATCTTCTCTCACAGAAGCAAGCAAAACACCACAACCNGGCTGTCCAGGGAAGCGCTGCCGCCGAGGCCCAAGCGCGCATGCGCAGAGCGGGCTGGCGGCAGTGCGGGGTGTGGCGGTGGTCAGTGCCGGCCCGGGAGTGTGAGGGAGCCGGGCAGGGTAAGCGGAGGCAGGAGGTTGCGGTGCTGCTGGGCCTCCCGAATGCTGTGCAAAAATGTACGATTCTTCCCCACACAGAAGGTCACACTTCAAATAGGAGGAAAGCAGCATCTAAGAGGTCTCAAACTTGTCTCAAAGGGGGAAAACACGGCAGAAAGAGAATCCATTAGGTTGGAAAAGACCTCAGATCATCAGGTCTAAACTATGACCTAACACCACCATGCCAAGTAGACCATGGCACTAAGTGCCACATCCAGTCTTCTTAAACACTTCAGGGATGGTGACTCCATCACCTCCTCAGGCGTCCTGTTCCAATGTCTAATCGTCTTTTCTGTGAAGGAATTCCTTCTCATCTCCAACCTGAACGTCCCCTGGCACAGCTTGAGACTATGTTGTCTAGTACTCCCTGGTTGCTGGGAGAAGAGGCCAACCCCCACGTGGCTACAGCTTCCTTTCAGCTGCCTTGTGAGAGTGACGAGGTCAGCCCCGAGTCTCCCTTTTTTCTGGGCTGNCGCCCCCCAGGCCCGGCGGGCAGGACCTCCGCCGCGCACCGCCTTTAGAGCTGGGCGCCCATTCCGTCGTCCAGGGCCGTCACTCCCGCTGATCCCACCCCACCGCGTCCCGGGCCCGCACGCCACACTCCTGCGGCACGAGGAGAGCCCGCACGCGCGGGCCGAGCCACCCGGCTGCCGGGCCCGCGCCGCCGCCCCGCCACACGGCGAGGTGCANGCAGAAAGAGAATCCATTAGGTTGGAAAAGACCTCAGATCATCAGGTCTAAACTATGACCTAACACCACCATGCCAAGTAGACCATGGCACTAAGTGCCACATCCAGTCTTCTTAAACACTTCAGGGATGGTGACTCCATCACCTCCTCAGGCGTCCTGTTCCAATGTCTAATCGTCTTTTCTGTGAAGGAATTCCTTCTCATCTCCAACCTGAACGTCCCCTGGCACAGCTTGAGACTATGTTGTCTAGTACTCCCTGGTTGCTGGGAGAAGAGGCCAACCCCCACGTGGCTACAGCTTCCTTTCAGCTGCCTTGTGAGAGTGACGAGGTCAGCCCCGAGTCTCCCTTTTTTCTGGGCTGAACACCCCCTGCTGTTCCTCACAGAACTTGTGATCCTTCACCAGCTTCACTGCCCTTCTCTGGACTCACTCCAGCACCTCAATGTCCTTTCCTGAATGGAGGGACCCAGAATTGGAGGCAGAACTTGAGGTGTAGTTTCACCAGTGCCAAGTACAGAGGAAGAATCACTTCTTCCTGGCATGAGTAAAAACAAAAAAGTCAACCAACTTTTACGTGGTTGGGAAGTGTGAAACACGTGGATTTGGTTTCCATGAACTGCGTATAAACCAAGGGCAAATAAATAGGAGGAAGTGAGTCCCTGCTTCAATGAATGTAACTAGAGTAGCTATTCTTCTGAGAACTGCATAAATGCTACCAGCACCCAGAAATCTGTCAGACTATTTTGCTTTTGGACAGGAAAGCCATTTCATTAGAGAAAAATGAAAAGGCTGTGTGGAAGGCCTGAGCAAAGACACAATGAATTCCTTAAATAGAAATGGAAAGAAACATTTTCATTGTTATGCTGGTCTTATTAAAGAACCTGAAATATGCTGATTAAAGAGATCAACAAAATCTAATAAATTCCTGAATGAAAAAGAGAAGGACCTTTAATCTCAGCATAGTCTCATAAACAACTTGTCAAATGCAACACAAAAATGCCTGAGATTACATGAAATAACACTGTCATTTTAAAAAATATGGCACTGATGAGTTCTAGTCCTACCAATCTGAAATGCTATGAAAGAACACTAGTGACTCTTATTCTTAGGATGTATTTTTGAGCATTGAAATGCTAGAGTTGGCTCTGATTACATCTAAACTGTAGTGTGAGATGTGTGATCTCTAGACTCTGAATTTGGATCCCTTACTGTTCAAGAGTTTTGAGTTCTGAGGAGAAGCATGCTAAGAATGCTGTTGTATCATCCGATTTGCACAGGCATGGTCCTGGGTTGCCTTGTACCCAGAAACAACCCTTACTATCCTCCACAGAGGCCAGATTTCTCAGGATATGGAGTATATGTGAGTGCTCAGTGAAAACAGCTCACCAGAGAGCAAATAGCCTGTGTTTGGGACAGACAACCTGCTGTTCAGTTCAGGTGATTCAGGACAGATTTGGAATATGTGATACCAGGCCTTCATCCAAGGGGCAGCAGGTAGGAGAACTGAAATACTGTACTGTTTAATAGAGAGGTTTTCTTGGATAGTCAAGGTAAATCTCTGTTCTGAATAAATGAAATCTTATTACCTGAATTGTCCCTGAATTAAGTTGAATTATACCTTAAGTTTATATTGAGGTTTATCATCTGAGTTCTTCCTCCTCCAAATACGCCCTTTTTGTAGTTTTAGTAATATTTCCATTGTTGCCCCTTCTTTCCTTTTTCTTTCACTTGATTCTTCATTGATCCAAGGTCTTATTTACTGTGTGAGTTCAGTGATTACAGTCAGTGGCAACAGGATGTTTTCCTTTTTCCTTATGTTATACAGTGGTTGATTTGTTTATCCTAAAGGTGAGTGTTTTGACAAATAAGTTTTAACATTTTGTTCACTTCCCTGTTTATTCTGGTCATACAACCGGAAAAGAGTGAAAAGAATGTGAGTGAAGTATGACTGCATGTTTATTCAGTGTAGGTGTTTCAACACTTATTAAAAAAGGTGTTGAATCTCTTCTTTCAGGTGAAGATGCAAAAATCATCTTTCATGGCTTAAGAGGGACAAAGGCAAGTTTTTATCCAATGAGGTGGTTAAATAATAGGTCTTGTGTGCTTACTGAACGATTAATTAAGGTGTTGATGCATGGACTTCATAAATGCTTATGGGACAAAGAATCTTTTGTCCTAACACAGCAGTAGAAAGAAATGTTTGGCAAACTTTGGAAGTAAAGCATAGCCAGGTCAGAAGAATGTGGTTTCATATTACACTGTCTGAACTGGAAAGGTTAAGTCTGAAAACACCATGTACTCAATCTTTTTTCTTCACATACTCACTGCTTTGTTTTGCTATCATAGACAAAATACAATTTAACGAGTGCTATATTGTATTAAGTTAGTTTGCAAATAAATAGCTTTATCTATTTCACTTCATTGAACAGGTCTAATTTTGATGGTATTTTAGTACAAGTATCTTTGTTCCTTCTGTTATTCACTTCTGTAATTTTAATACATAAGTAGAAGAATATTGTTCAAATGATGCCTCTTAAGTTTTCATTGGTCTCAACAAAAGAATGAATTCATGCAGATAAAGTGTGTTGTTGGACATAAAAGCAATATTAAAGCTCAAAATCTCTTTGAAAAGACATTCCACGTATGGATTTTGTTAATAATTAATATCTTATTTAATAAATATCAAAGCAAGAAACATTGTGTGATTATGTGCTCTGACCTTCAGTCTATCACAGGTCATAGAATTTCACCCAGCAGTTGACTTAACAAGGTTTTTCTCTAATGAAAGTGCTTTAGTAATGGCTCCTTTTCTTCTAAATTTCAACTTTAGGTATGTATTCTTTTCAAAGTGCACATCTTTCATATTGTTATGTCCATCT
This sequence comes from Drymodes brunneopygia, assembly GCA_013400955.1. Taxonomy (NCBI): domain Eukaryota; kingdom Metazoa; phylum Chordata; class Aves; order Passeriformes; family Petroicidae; genus Drymodes; species Drymodes brunneopygia. The sequence goes on from VZTZ01001096.1 coordinate 47,783, forward strand.
GCAACTTAATCTTTACCATAAATGTATCCAATGTAAGAGAAGGCAGAATGATGTTAATTTAAAAATAACAAATGATTAGCAGAGATGGCATATCAAGAATAAAGCACTTTTGATGCTCATACACTCTTCTGTACTGTTTTGTGTTGGAGGAGATCAAAGGTGGAGTTATTCTCTTTGCAACTCCTGGACTTTTGGGCCAGCTGAGGATTTGGGGAAGCGGTGCAAAAGAGGGGCTGTCGTGACTGCTTTTAACCCTTGCAGCATCAGAGCACTGCAGCAGTCCAGAGTACTCTGGAGAGCAGCAAGCCCTTTTGTGTTCCCTCACTTCCCCAGCACAGTCATCTTCTCTGTCTACTCTTCAATATAGTGTGTGGAAAGCTACAGGGTGTAAAGGATAGCTTTACTTAATCAGTGCAATGCTCTCAGGGAAATCTCCCCATGACAGTGGTTTTTTTCTGGTGGAAAAAACTACAGGATTTACACTGTTGTCATGGAAGAGTTACTATTTGCTCCAAAGTAGGTTAGATGTCATGTTTTCCTGGAGTTCAAAAATTATTTGAGTTTGTATTTCAGGTGGTGGTTGTGGCTTTGGGAAGTTCTTTTCATAAGTGTTGAGTTTGCTAAGACCGTCTCTACACACTCTTTAATATGCATTGTAACTTGTCCAATGTCTTCGTTTTTCTAGTTGCATCTTAATTTTGTGAACCTGAGAACTGAGATAAGCATCTTCACATTCTACATGGCTTCTGTATTGCCCGCGTTATTTCTAATAACCACTGGGTGTCGTGAGTCTCTTTGGATTACAGGATATAGAGAAGGACAAACTTGCTCCAATCAAGGACTGCCTATGGACTTTTTTTGTCAGGGTGAAAAGGCCTTTGTCTAATTTACATAGGATTGCAATAAGGAGTCCCAAATCTTACTTTAAAATAATGTAATTTGTTCAGGTAAATGTTTGATTCTCGGGGCTGTCCTGTGCAGGGACAGTACTTGGACTTTGATGATCCTTGTGGGCTCCTTCCAACTCAGAATATTCTGTGAGTCTGTGATTGTTTATGTACCAAGGGCAACTAATATGAGATAGGAATACTACAAACACCAGCCTAATTCTCTACATGTTTTATTCCCATTACCCTTTAGTCATTCAACTGAATGACACCTTGTTTGGCAGAAATGCACTAAGATGTCAGTAGGTAATTAAAGAAATCCTGATATCATAAATGTGTAACATAACTGAACTAAGGATGATTTGGTGATCTCAAATCTGTATTTTCCTTATTTTTGGGAACTACATTTGACATGGCTGTGTTTGAGATTATGATTTTGGTTAAGATTTTGGCCTGTTATTTTCATAATTTTTGCAATCACATGAAAAGGCACGAATTTGTAATCTTATATGCAAGGATAAAAAATGTATTTCATACAGAAGAGCACTTGAGTCTTGAACCTTCGGAACAGACCTGTGGTGTGGAGTATTAAAGACCAACCATATTAGTTGCACATGGAAGGATTATATTTCCTGCAGACAGTCCGTAGGAGATCATATGATGTGGTAACATTGATACAGCCATGTGCTGTGCCTCACAGTATGGATAGATGAGCCAAGGATATAGACTGGACGTAGGCTTTCCGAGAAGCTCAGATGCCACTGTGACTCAGTTGCTTTCCCTGTGGGCTTGTTATGTTAGATGGCTGAACTAATCTGGTGTGTGGGGGTTCTCTTAGTAGTGGTTGAAGTTCTGCCTAGCAGTATGATTGTGAAACGTTCAGAATTACTAGAACCATCTGAAAGACAAATATGGAACTGGCTTTTGGTTTGCAGGGCAAAGTATGTTCCCCTATTGTAGGGAACAGTAGTGGGATGTATTTTACCTTTAACTTCGAAATCTGCACTGCACTGACTATCACAGCAAAACACTGAAGAGTTTGTGTCCAGTGCTGCAGGAGTTGTGCAGGCTTATAGGACCAGATCAAGAAAAATCTGCTACGTGCTGATTTTTACAGTGGACTGAGTATAATGTAGCCAAATCTATACGGATTTATATGATACCAGAAAAAGGAGGCACCTTGGTGGCAGTACTTCACAGATCTTCAGACCAGCTTTTTAAACTTGGTGGGTGTAGCAGCTCTTCTGAAGTCTTGTAACAAGGATGTCAGTATCAATTAAAACGTTCTTTTGTTCTGGAGTCATTTATGGACGTTGCTGAGGTCCCTAATTACTATTTGCAACGTGTGGTCAGGTAGAAACTAAAAACCAGTTTTTATTTCAAGTGATGAAGCAGAATGGACAGAAGATACAACTTGGATTTCTGATCTACATGCAAGGCTGATTTCTGTTGTGCTGAATTCGTGAGGAGCTACTGAGGGCTCACCAGTCTTGAAAATGGGACCACTTGTTTGTATGTCTTTGGGAAAATAACAGAGTTTCTGTGAAATGTTCTGACAGTAATTGTCTTTCAGATTTCGTTGATTTAACACAAGGAAAACCTTTAAGGAAAATCCGTCAATATCTCTGAAAAGCTCACTGAAAAATTACGTAGTTTATTTGTAAATACAACGTTAATCAGTACAGTACAGAACTAAAAAGAAATAAAATAGGTATAAAATGTGGTGACATTCCTAATTGAAATACAGTCATTGGTTTTGTTGAAAACTTTTGAAATCTTGGACTTTCCTGGAATGTAGAAATACTCTTCTTCTTTTATTAAAATTAATATAGCACTCTAAATTTCCAGCCTTCCAGAACCTTCCTTTTTTGTTTATCAGATTTCTCAAATGTGATTGTTATAGTGGTCAGATAAAATGGAGGATTGTATAGTGGGAATAGGAATGCCTGAAAAATATGTATTTCTGATCCCAAGATAATTTATGTAATTGGATTTGCAATACTCTGCTGTAATATTTTTTTCTTTGTAGCATAGTGCATTGAGAGAAATAGCATTGGTATTAAGTGCTTGTATGTTCCTGCAGACCAGAGAAAGAAACCTGTAACAGAATATCAGAAATGACAAGCATACCCAGGCTGTTAGAGTCTTGTCCAGCTCTCCTATGCCAACAGATGAACTGTTTCAATAGGGCCAAAGCAAAATGTACTAAGGACAGTTGAATACTTACCAGATGTTATGGCATTTGAGACTGCAGGACTAGCTCTGTGTAGATGTAAGACTGAATTAGATTCTTTCAGTTTTGCCAAGGACAGGAAAAGTCTTATCTTGTCAGGGAAGGCAGTTTTTCTCTTTTTTAAAGGAAATTCTCCATATGATGGCAGTAAAAAACCTCTGGAATTCAGAGGTGGCTTGTTTCACCTTCAAAAGCCATAGGGAAAAAAACAACCCACGATGAAGAACTGAGTATGTGACTGAGCTTTTAGATTTCCCATTTTTCTCCTAGTAGGCCTTAAATTCCCCAGATAGTTTTCCAGACAGCAAGACTGCATGCAGCCTGGAACAAGGAGAATAGGTCACCTGTCACATACTAGGGCACAGTGTCACTCACAGGCATGCCTTCGAAAGATATTTTTGGTTTCTTATGCTGTGTATTAATGTGCGAGGGGGAGGATAAGGAAAAAAGGAGGTTGTGTTTAATCCCTATCCACAAATTTGTCTCTGCCCAAAGAACTTGGAGACTGTAGCTCATCATTTCAAGTCACATAACAGAGAGCCCTTGGATAAGCACCAAGTTTGCCCCAACTGGGCATTTGACCAACTTGGTTTGATTGCTGTAACAATGCCAGACAGAGATTAGTTGTGGAATGAGTTTGCAGTTGAGACTCAGCCTGTCTAGAGTGCTTGGATATCTTGGTGTATGGAAGCACTTAGAGAGGAGTGTATTTAAAGAACCCAGAAGCAGCTGTGTGGCTAAAATTAAAATGCGTTTTTCTCGTATTGTTTTTGCTTGGTTTCCTGTTGCACACTCTGGACCTGTCTTACAAGAGCAAATGGGCAAAGGAAAGGGATGAGTCAAAGGGATGAAAATCAATCCTAGAAATCTCTGCTTTGCTTTTTACAGCCTGGATACACCAGATATTTGACATGAAACGGCCTGTGGCTAAAACAGTCTTTGAAAGTCTCCTCTTTATATTCATGTATCATTCCATTCTTCAGTCATTTAGCCCGTCGATTTCCTTTTTGTGTGTGTGCAAGGATTGCTGCTCCATTCCTTTCTCCCCGTCTTTCCTTCCCAGAACATAGGAGGTCTAATTTTACAGTACTTAGCACCAAACATGCTATAGCTGATCAAAATATATGTAAAAATATCTAATATAAGTGGCAGAATAGTACTGATGTGTAAGTGAAAGCATAAGGTACAACATACAGATGTATTAGAACAAGATCTCTGTTAAAGCAAAGCTAAAAATATAAACAAGGTTAGTTTATAATCAGTAGAGCAACTGCTCCTTTAGCAGAAAGGTAATTTTCTTTGAAAGAGTATATTACTTAGAAGTCTTGGCATAAAAGACATTTAGTAATAAATTTATATTCAGATAAATCTGACTTGGGGAATTATTACCCCAGAATACTGTACTGGGAATTAGGAAATAATTTTTAGAACTTGGTCAAGATCATATAGGAAGTCTGTGGCAGAGTCAACAAAACATGAGAATAGTAAGGGCAGTTCCTGTTCACCACTTCCCTCTCTGATCATGTGCCTTACAGAGATTGTAGAGCCTTGCTGCCAGACCAAAAGCTTACTTAGTCTGATGCCCTGCTTTGAAGCTAAACACAAAACTCTTAAGTTACGGGCAGCTTGTGATATGATTCCATATGATCTTTTAGCAAAGCAAAAGGACATGTTTATCTGTCATAGTGAATGTAAAGGAGCTATTCAGAGAAGCACAACTGCACTCCACACCAACAAATCTACTCATTCCATCTGCTTAAAATGCCCTGAAAATCTTTTCTAATAGATTAAAAAAATGTATAAATACATGTTAAGCCATGCAGCTTTCCTGAAGAATAGAAGTACTATTAAGGAGTGAAAGAAAATGACTGACCTGCCTTGCTGCTGATAAATGGGAAAGTAGAAGTCAAGGGTGTTAACTCCCCAGTTTTGGAAATCATAGGCTGGTCAGAAATAAGAAACAGGATTTCATGTGGCTCATATATATTTTTAAGGGGTTTACATTCTTTGTGCAGCTTTTCTGTTCATGACAAGGAGAGTTGCATACTGTAGCCTGAGCCCCCAGGTCAGCAGCACTGAAAGGGTCACGTTTGCAGTTTGAACGGTCAAGGTCTACTCCAGGAAAAATGAAACCTTAAAACCAGGGGGTGGTTAAAAGTCTGAATAAAGCAATAAAACTGAAACTGTTACTGTCTAAATCAACCTTCTGCAATAAGCAATCATTTTGGCCAGTGTTTTGTGTATTCTGCTGAAATCTCTCAGGGTGAGAGATTCAGGAACAGTAGCCCCATTAAATGCTGCTAAAGAGTGTGGCTTTCACAAGTACCAACTTTTTTTTTTTTTTTTTNTTTTTTTTTTTGATTATACAGATAATGCATCTCTGGTAACCTCTGGTACATTTTCTGCAAGAAGAAAAGATGGTGATTACATTTTCTGGTTTGTTTTTCCTCTTCAGAAACAGCTCAGTTGTGAATGACCCTGAGTGATGAGTAAGAAGAATTCAGTATGCAGTTTTGGTGCTACAAAAGGGCCCACTGGCAATTTCAATGCATATTTCCCAAGTCCTCGGAAAGGTCATTGAGGGTCTCCATTACACGCAGTCTAGAGCCTGCTACAATCTTCTCATACAATTTAATCTGCTGCCTGGATGGCCTCCAGTGTACAAGCAACTGACAATCTACAGTCTTTGGAATTGATTTCCTGGAATTGTGGAAGGCCTGCTTGGCCTCCAGATGACAGATGTGTGCTGGAGCTCTCAATGCTGCTGCTCTGCAGAGATGAGAGAAAATTTGCCTCATTTCAACATTTTCTCTAAGCTTTTAAATCTTCTTTTAGTGATTTTAGGGATGAAGTTATCGCTAAGGTACAAGCGTCATTCTGACTGGGCATCATTAATAAAAATCCTTTGCTTTCTGTAGCATTTATCATCTAGGGACCTTTTTGGGCTTATAAATATTCTCTAAGACAAATATTGTATGAATCTGATAACTCTTGTCATAGTCATTTTGCACCTGGGGAACCAAAAATTAAAGGATAGATGAATGAGTTGTCAAAGTTCACACACCAAGGCGCTGTCACCATCAGAAAAAGTTTTTTATCTTAGAGTTTACTTCAAGCAATTAATGTGGATTCATGCTATAGCTCTCTTGTCTTCACTAGGATTGTACCTGTACTGTATTTAAAGCACATGAAAAGTACGTGTTCTTCTTAGTAAACACAATATCTGCATAAGTAGGAGAGTGAGAAAATAACTTGAGATTTCTAACCTATTTTCCAGTTTTAAGACCAAATATTCCTCCCAGTTTTCTTCTGTATATAGCAAATGCTCCTAAATCTGGAGTGTAGGTGCCATTCTCTTTCTCTTACAGCATATAGAGGCAAACTCCAAATCTCAGACTGAGAGTCAGAAGAAAAACACCCAAGTGGTGAATGCACATTGGAAAAAGTTCGGGGTTTTAATTGAAAAAACCTAATATAAACAGTTCCATGGGAACAGGTGTTTTTCCTTTATGACAGGCTAAGCAGGCAATCTGAAGCCTGAGTGACCTGCTCTCCTTTCAAATCTGAAAATGTTTCTTCACACATAGAAATTGGGAATAGAAAATAGTAAGAGAAAGGTGGGATTCTTAATACAAAACTCCAACTCAACTAACATAGTAATGGATTGTTAAAGCAGCTCATTCGATGGAAATATGAGGGCACACATGGTGACTTGTCCAGAAGGAGGATACATTCACCTGATGAGGAAACAGGGAGATTTCCATTGCAATCCCAAGCCAGAAATACCTGTTCTGTAAGGCTTGATTTCAATTTTGGCTTTTGTGGGGTGACACTTTTTTGGGGTGTTTTTGCTTTCTTTGAGAAACTAACCAAATGCTCTAGGGCCTGAAACTTCGTAAAAACAGGGAAAAAAGTTTATGTAGACTTTAGCTGGAAAGGGATATAACAGCTCACAGTGAGAGAGCAAAAAAAAAAAATGGTGACAGCCTTGATGAAGAAAGTAGAGGAAGCAGATAGAGAGGTTAGAATAGCAGCCTTGTGCTAAATAGGATGTGGATGAGAACATGAGAGTGGAAGAGAACTTGTGTGAATATGAAGTGAATATATCCATGATCCTTTTGAAGGAAAGGAGGGAGAACAGCAAAGTAGAAGAAAATGGATTTCAAGAAAGTGGACTTCAGCAAACTCAGAATGCTGGGAGATCACATGTCATGGAAGAGAAATTTAAAGGAATAAAAGAATTAAGCACTTCTGATGAAAAACATGCTCTTTGGAATTTAACGATCCCAATGCAAGGAAAAAATAGCAAGTATATAGCAAGAAATCATCTGGATAAATCATATACATTGACCTCAAACATGTGAGTCATACAGGAAATGAAAATTATGTGAGATTACTAGGATTAGTATAAAGGAATGCATAAGTATGTGGGGATAGAAATCAAAAAGAACAAGGCATAGAAGTTATAATTAGGAGGAGCAAGAAACCTTTTATAAGTGACCAGCTTAAAAAGATCTGTTTTTATAAAGGACATCACAGTTTATGACTGGAGTTTCAACTTGAGTTCTGTAAGAAATAAGAAAGACTGAGAAACTATTCTGTACTAAGCTGAGAGAGAAAACTAGTAATATCTTAGATCAATTTAATGCCTTTTTTGTTTCAGTATTCACTACAGAAGTCTGCTGTAATCATATGGCTAATACAATTATTATGAAAAACTAAGGACCATGATCTTACAGACTAATAAAATGGACTCTAGCTTATTTAGAGCACTGGCCAAAACTATTTAAAACCGTCAGGCATCTCTGATAACATAGGAGATGCTTGCTAAGACTCTAAGAGATTGAAAAAGGTAAAATGTAGTGCTTAAAAGATAAAAAAGAAGAAGCCAGGGAATTTTTCATCAGCCACTTTAACTACAACTCCTGAAAAAATGCTAGAACAAATAAAATGGACAAATATTCAAATGAGTTATATGTAAACATCTGGAAGATAGCAAGGAAATGGCTGTCAGACAGAATGGATCTGTTGAGAGCAGCCCACATCAAACCAATCTGTTTTCCTTCTGCTTTGGGATAATAGATCTGTGAACAGAAGAGCAATAATAAATGTTGTGTATCTTGACTTCAGCAGGTTTTCTGACCATCTTTACATATCACATATATGCCACATTTTCCTAAGCAAAGCAGGAAAATTTAATATGAACATCATGATGGTAAGATTAATGCAGAATTATTCAGAAAGTATACTCAAACAATCGTTATCAGTAGCAATAGTAGCAAAATAGCAAAAGTAATCAGCACTACCAAATTGGAGTTGGGTTGAGTGGGCATCTCTCCTGTGTCTCATACTATTTGGTATTTTCAGTAGTGGCTTGGGGAGTACAAAACATGTTCATTCCATTTACAGATGGCAGTAGGCTGACTACAGCAAGTTGAAGGATGGAATTCAAATTTTAAAATGGTCTTGGCTGGTTGGAGAAGCTGTCTGGAAAGTTGGATACAGTTCAGTGTGGAGAAATTAGAAGTTTCATATTTAGGTGGGAATAAACATCTCAGAGTTGCTTTAACAGCTTGGAATATGACTGGTTAGTTCTTTAAAAAAGGATCTGGGGGATAGAGTAGCTCTCCTTTGAATGCAAAACTAGAAATGTAGCCTGTAAGGTATAGGAAATTATGGTACTCAGCATCAGTAGGGTCTCATCCAGAATATTGTAGTTAGCATTTAGCATTACACTTCACAGAGTAGGTGGGTTAACTGGAGTGAGCCCAAAGGAGAAAAATGAGAGTGCTCATGATTTATGAGGAAATTTGCAGAACTGATGGTGTTCAGTCTGTGAGAAAAATCTGAGGTGAAGTATGTCTTCAGATAAGGCTTCTAAGCTACCCCAGAAAGAAGGAGAATGACTTTTCTCCATGTCCAGCATAGATAGGACAAGAAATAAGAGTTTTAAAATGCAGCTAGAGAAATTCAGGTTAGATATTTGGAGGAATAAGTAGAAATAATGAAGCACAGGCATATGTTGTGAAGAGATGATGTCAAATCTCTATTACTGGGGTTTGTTATGTTCACATTACCTGTGCTCAGAAATGTTCCTGATACTTTTGCCCTGCATCAGGACAGTAGATAAATGAGATGAGCTTTCAAGGTACTTTCCAGTGGAATCTTATGTCAGAAATTTGCCCTTGTCCAACCATGGCTGTCCCAGTCTTGTGTCTATGTCAAACACTTTTTAGACAGTGGTGATGGCAACCAAGCACTTTTCAGCATTCACTTTCAGCATTCACTTCAATTACATTTTGTAAAAAGGAAAGAGATATTCTGGTTTTTGTAATACAAATGTTAGAAAGAGCTTCTCTGTATCCATGTAAAGTTGGGGGCAGAAACTATTAGACTTATATGTAGTTGATATTTAAACCAAAAATACTTTTCATGTTTTCAGTGCAAAAGTCACCCACCAACTGTAAGCCATTTTCATTTTTCCTTTTCCAATGTTCTTCCTCCACAAGCTTTTTAAAATACTGAATTGGGAGCTTCAAATTGACTTTTAATTTAGTTAGAAATTTTTGGCTCCACCTAACAAAATTCTGAAAGTAGTATCTGTAGTTCAGATAAAAATTGTGATGTCTGTGTAAAGTATCATCTCAGCAAAGGACATCACAGGGCCTTAGCACTGCCCTATTTAGAAAATAACTTAAAGCATTATTGTTATTGCCTAGTAACATGGTAAGTCCCAGAACAGTGTGTGAACTGTTTAATAAAAAACAAGTTTCAGATCTACAGTGACTTGAAAAAAAGAAAGAACCAAAAATAAACTTTTCCAGAAGTTAGGCCTTGTTTCACTTTTATTCCTGTCTCCATTTTTGTACATTAAATCTTTGTGAAATAAATATTATAAAACCAAAAAAAGTCTTTGTACTAAGCATAGTTATGGAACTGGAAGCCTTATGGGTGGAATTCATTATGTTCTTAGTCACAGGAGAATAGAGATGGAGCTAAATGTTAGATATAGTGAAGGAGAAAATTCGTAAGAGTATCGTAAGCAAGGATGGATTTGATCTGCTAGACATAAACAGAAGATAAAATCATTGAAGGTCATGATCAGCAAATCTTTTTTTCCATTCTTTAGAGTGTTAACTTCCAGAAGTGGTTATTTTAATTTTATTTTTAGTAAATGGGATAGTTTTTCTATTAAAACAACAAATAGGTAACTTAGAAGTACTTATAACTAGAATTCCATGTATATTAACCTGGGTTGAGAAAGATAATACTAAAAGACTAAGTGGGAAAAAGTGATTGGAAAGACTGAAGTTATGGAAACAGCTCATTTTTCTGAAGTGAAATGTAAGCATTGTCAAGAGTTGTTAAATCTCAAGACAAAAAGAATTCACACTTATTTCAAAATGAAAATTAGTTTCTTCAGAGTTTCTACATCAAATGAATGAAGCTTTGTTGAAGTAGAAGAGAAAACATGGGTTTGATGATCTTCCAAGTGAGACATCTTCAGTGTCATTGAAAGTTAGCCACAATGAAAATGTAATTCCCTACTCCAGGTCTTGCTGCAGCTCTTAAACTGCAAACTCCTTTCAGAGTATTCTCAGTTCATCTTTGAAAACCACAATATGACAGATCAATTGGTGACTGCACCTTAAAAAACAAGGAACAAAAGAAAGAAATGAAGTCAAAGACTTGAACTTGATAGAAAGTTGCAACCTTCTTTTCTTCTAAAAACATCATCTTCAGTGTAGCACAAAATGAGCAATTTGAAAGTGATTGAAGCACTTTGCCCTGAATACTCTCATTCAGACAGATTCAAATTTGTGGTTTCATATTAGATACTACAAGTGAAGAGACAGAGGGAAAAAATTAAAGGAACAACTAAAAGAATCAACGTTGACATTAAAGCAGATGGTTCGTTGCACATGAGAAATGATCCAAAAATGGATACAAGTATCCATAGAGAAAAATGGGTTCCTACTTAATGCTATCGATTTTGGGTCTGAAAAGAAAAGCAAAGAATATTGTGTCCAGATTGGTATAGATGTTGCCTACTGGTTCAAAAGAAAACCAGAGGAGAGATCTTTTCATTTGTTCTAATGATGGGAAATAAGGGGAATAAAGCTATTTGCATTCAAAATCACTTTAAACATTTCTATGGTAGGTGTTTGCTATACATTGATATAGTACAGTTGTGAAACAATGTCGCATTTCACACCATCATATGGCATACTTTGGGAGTTCAAAGATTTTCCTGCAACCACCTATCTCATATTTGTTTGATTAAAAGAAGAGGATTGATGCTGCACATTCTCAACAACATTCAGAGAAACTCTGTGCAAAATTTTTGACCTGATTTTCATTTACAGAGAGATAATGACTTGCATAGCATAGAGTGACCTAAACACACCTGTAACTCCATTTTACAGCATCCAAACAGTCATTTTTTGGTCAAAGGAAATCAGATCTAAAAGGTCTCTAGACTTTCATAAGAAATAACACAGGCTTTCTATTTTGTATTGAGCCCAAAGTGTGGTCAAAACACAACAGACTTTACTGTTGGTTTTGGGTTTTTTTTACAGAGATGTTACATTTACAAAAGCTATTACAATATGAGTTTGGCAGATAAAAATTTTATGGACATGTAAGTCTACAGCCATAGTCACAGGGAAAAAAATAGCGTGTCTAATTAAAAGCTAGAACCACACAGGGAGAAAAAAATATTCTTTGATTATCTCTGGAATTTTTGTAATTAGAAATGTTATTTAGCCAGCATCATTGATTGTTCATACAGTTGCCGGATTTTTGTCTAAATTAGGAAAAAGTAGCAGAAATGTGGAATGTAGACTCTAAGCCTACTTTTCTTCCTTCTTTTAACGCTAACAGGCTTTGTACATGACATGTATTGGAAAAAGTGATGCCAGAATTTATGTCAAAAGAGTGAAATTTGGGAGATGAATCACAGTGAATAGATACTCAAATTCTGACAGATGTCAGTTTTGCAAAATATATACAGTTCTGTTCAGCAAGCTCAGTATGTGTCTCTGGTGATTCAGATTTATTTGGTTGAACAGTTATTCTCTGAAAAACAGCTTTTCAGTATTCTGGAATGGCTTGTCAGAATCCAGCTGCCAAATACCCCGAGCATTCTCTGTCTCTACTCATCTTCCTTCCTCCTGTTGAATCCCCTTTATAAAGGGGACACAAATCGTCCATTTCCAAAAATTCTCTGAACAGATTAACATGGACCTTGACTTTTCCAGATGCTGTTTTTCTGGAGTGCCATGGTACTAGACGGAAAACTGGTAAAACCTTTTTCCTTGCATCTTAAAACTGCTTCCTCTTGCAAAGAGTGGGAATAGAGTAGATAAAGGAAGATACCTGACTTAAAAAAGAATGAGGAAGAAAGGATAGTCGTGGGTCAGGTAGAGGTACAATATTTGTCAGGACATAAGAAGCACAGCACCAGCTAGGTTTGGTAAACAGAAAAGGAGGGAAATAAGTTCTTTAATTAACAGAACATGCAATTAAACCTGAGTCCTGGTGTTCTTTTGCTATCATGAAATATATCTGGTATCTACTAGCCAAGTGCATCCTCTATGCTCTGACCTATATTGCATTTATACTGGTGAATTTATGAGTGCAGTCTGACTCTTGACAGCGGCATGTACTAAGAATTTAAAGATTAGAACCCTGTTACTATAGAGATCAACACAGATCCATATGATAGAATTTGCATTCACCATTAATTACTTATTTATTCCATGCACTGGGAGAACAATAAGGTTATGCTTACATTCTAGAAGGTAACCACACTGTCCCAAGTAATTATAGGTCTCTCACCCTGGCATCAATCCATGCCAATACAATCGAAGGTTATTAAGAATTTGTTTTAAACAAAAAAGGAAAAGTTTGTTTTTGTTTAAAAAAAAAAAGGAATTAAATAATGGAAATAAAATGAATGCCAGTCAAAGTCGATGTGCAGAAAATCAGTCTAGTCAGTCATTTATATGTTTACTAATTTATAGAGAAAATATGTACAGATTCTTAAAAAGCAGTTGAACTGGGACTAACAAAACTCACCATAATTCAAGGATGAACCTTATACAGTGTTAACAAGGCACATGCTGCTCTGGTTGAAGGACTTGGAAGACAAAAAAGTAGTTGTTAATAGGGAGTCATCATGAATGGAGTTTACCTTGCCCAAGGATTGACACATGTTGTTAGTGTCTGGTGGACGGTTAATGCTAACCCATATTTTCCCCATTATTTTAAGAAATAAATGGTACTGAGTACATTTGGTAACATTTGCGGGTAATATAAAAATAGGAGAAATAGTGAATGCTGAGGGAAGCCAGGGCAGTCTTACAAGACCACTTGGACTGGTTGAGTCAAAGGAAGGCCATTCAAAGGAAGTTATATTGTAACATTGACAAAAGCAAGATCATGTCTTCATGAGCAGAAAACATGCTATCTGTTTGTCTATAGGAAGAGGAGTTGTTTCCTGGAAAACAGTGATTCTGAAAAGATTTCAAGGTGACAGTGGACAAATGAGTCAACATGGGTTCCTACTGTAACTATTTGGCAAAAATAGGTAAATTGAATTGGAAATGAACCACTTGACAAGTCATTTAAATTTTGCATATGGAATTGGTGCTGGAATCCTGAATAACTAGGAGACTTGCATTTTAAAGAGAATGGTGAGCACTTTCAGTGGATAAAGAGCCACAAAAATAATTGTGGGGAATTACTTTGTAGTTTTGAAAACTGAAGAGCCCAGTCTGCCTATTTCATTTTTTTTTTGAGAGAGAGGGAGAGAGAAATTGTTCAGAAGTAATTTGATTACAATGTATAAATACTTCCCTGTAGAGAAAATCCAACATTGTAAAGAGCTGTTCATTTTAGGGAAGATAGGCATAGTACAGTAGCATCCTTTTGTTCTGAAACCTGGATCCAAATAAATTCACATTAGGAACAAAACTCAAAATTTTTTGAAAGTGATGGAATAAACTATGGAGGAAGATGGAGATTCTGCAACCCCTAAGATGAAGATTTGAAAGTTTCTCTAAAAAATATGAATAACATTCACATCAAAACAGGACTGGGGATTATTTTCTTGCAGTTGTGAAAAATATGTTAGTAGCCTTAGTATGAAATAAAATTTAATTTAATATGCCAGGAATCCCACTAAAGGATTTAAAAAATCTTTTCTGACCTATGAATTTAGAGAAAAAAATGCATTTTACTAACAAAAATACCTTAGAATTGTTTTAAAGTTTGAAGTCATGCATTCAGAAGGGGCAAAAACAGAGTGTAGGCTTCCTGGACAAATTTTCTCCAAACTGTTTTATCTGTGCAGTATAAAATAGTCCAATTTCATGTCCTTAGATGTTCAAAGTCGTGTGGAAAATGGATAATATGTAAAAGGCATTGCCTGGATTGAGCAGTGGAATAGTACCATGGAAATACTCAGTGGTCATGCAATGATAAACTTACTCTAACAAATGTACATGAACAAAACTACTGCTGTTGTTTACAAGCTTATGAATGTTTGTATCTGCAACATCTGTGACCCTTTAATGTGAACAGTGAGATTGAAGGGAATGAGAAAGAGGCCAAGGCAGTTAAGTAGGAAGAGAGTATCCTGAAGGCAGATCTCTCTGAGATGGCTATAGAGTGCTTTAAAAATATTGTGGAAGAAAAATACCTCTTTTAGAGTCTGTTTCTGCATTCAAAAGAATTATTTAGACCCAGTCCCTCATTTCCTTTGTTCTGTTTTAGGTTAACTTGGAAGAAATCTTAAAGGGTATTATGTTCAAGTAATTGTCAGATTGATTGGTTACCTTGTTTGTCCGAGCATACCAAGTTGGCTGAGCAGAGCTTGGTGGGAGTCTGGAGATGCTGGAATGAAAGAAAAGAGATGCCATTTCTCCACATTTTGTATGTGGTTCTCCAGTCTCAAGGATGATGGCAAACTATGATTGAAGAGCTGTGAGAACACTACGTTTTATTTCACATTTCTGTGGGTTGAAAAGGCAGATAGAAGAAATGTCATAACTCTCTGAATAAAAAGAAAATAAAAACTTAATTTTAGTGATTTCTCCCTGTTCTTAGATGCATATAATGGCATAGGGATGGCTTTTTTCTGATGTATGCTGCCTCAGGAAGAACTTAAATGGGCTTTTCTCATGGAATAGTAATTGCAAAAAGAAAGCAATACAAAATAAGAAGCATATATAGCAAGCCAGTGAATCCATGTGCTCTTCTGTTTACAGTCTATAAACTTACATTTTACATGGTATACACTTTTTCGTTTGATAAAATTTCATGGCATGAAACTTAGATGTTCATTTGCCTTTTACAACATCTTCCTCCTCATCCTTTTTTCATTAAATAAGGAATGAAACCAATGTAATAACTTTTTCTTCACACTAAATGGAAACATTGCAACAATCTTGTTGCCTCTAGTGGGAAGCAGTGGTGGGAATTATACATTCTTGTGAATGTTTTCCTGATTTCAGTGATACTCTTCTAATATCACTGAGCCAAATTATGTTCATGGAGTTTCCTTTATACTCTTTTATACTATGTTGACCATTTCTTATAACACATTAACCATAGTGCTAATATAAGACATGTACTTCCATTGTTTTAGTGACGTATTGTATTTAAATACAAAAAGAGTTTTTATAAGGTGCAAGTGTGGTCTTCATGATTTGAGAATTAAATGGAGAATAAAGATAATCACATGCAAAGGACAAGGATAGTATACCCAATGGGAATAATTATAGGGTAATAGAAATTACTATCACAAGTGTGTAAGAAGATAGAAAATTTAGAGTTCTTAACTGAGAAAACAGGAAACCTGTATTATGTGCCAGAAAGAACTAACACTTGAAATTGCAACTCCACTAGCAAGGATTTTTAGTTAATCTTTCAATTCTGGGGTGGTACAATGGGATTGGCATATATCAACATTTGTTTGTTTTTAAAAAGAGAGGGAAAAACTACAGGATTGTCGTTTTGACTTTGATGTTGTGCAAGGTCTTAGAAAACGTTTGAAAGGAAGGAGCAATCAAGATCATGAAAGTAGAAGTACATAGAGAATAGGATAAAATATGAGATGGGTTTAGCAAAAATAGATCATGTCAGACAAACCTCATCTTTCTCTGATAGGATAAGTGTTTCCTTCAAAAAGTGCAGTATAGTGGACCCAGTATATCTGTATTTAAGCAAAACATTTGAAACTGTGTTGATGGGAATCTTTATTTAAGCAGAAGAGGACACCATTTGGAATTAAAAGCTAACAGAAGATTTACAGTGAGGTTTTTTCTGGAAGAGAGGTTGTAAAAACATAGAGAATTTATTTGTGGTATTTTTCAAAATTCATCTTGTGACTGATTCTCTTTACTATTTCAAATTAATGACCCTAATTCAAAACCCAGTTTGTGCTCATGAAATTTGCAGATAATGGAGAATTAGGAGGTATTAGTAATATTGAGGAGAATCTGCCTATGAGGAAGGAAGAATGACATGACAGTCAGCAGGAATCATCACGAGATAAAAAATTGATACTGCAAAGTCATGCCTTTAGGACTTTCTGCTGTGAGCTGGAGCCTCATGGGTCAGCAGGGATGCAGGAAGTTAAACCTCTGTGTTTAATAAGATAGCACTGGTAGTATTTTTCAGCCATGAAGAAGGCCTTGTAAATGTCAAGCCCAGATTTCTCCTTGGATGTTGAAAACTATTGATACAATTAAGACAAAATACTGTTAGATCTCATCTGGATTACTGGTATCAGACTGACTTTCTGTACTGGGAAAAAAAAAAGTGAATTTTAACTGGAACAAACCCAGGAAAGGTCTTCAAGGACCTTTAATGGAATGGTAAAAAAAGTCTTTTGAGAGGAGATTACAAGAACATGGCTTGGTTTGGCTGACCAAGAGGAAGATTCAAGGAGGTTATGATTACTTTCTAGAAATATGTTTGGGGTAAATGGCAAGTAGGGAGAAAAACAATTAAAGTTAAAAGATAAGATCAGATGGATATGAATTAATCAATAATGCATTTAGACAGACAGGAAGTTGAAAGAAGTTCTCAAGCCATCAGAAAAATGAACTTCTGGAACTGTCTCCCAGACACAGTAATGAGTGCAAGGAATCTTAATGGCTTATGAGGTGAAGCTTTGTAAATTTAGAGCAGGCTAGAGGTGGTCATGAAGTTAAAAAGCAAAGCTTGTGAAATGAGGCTTTGTGCATTTGGGTTTCTGTCATTCTTGTAAGAGCACTAAAGGAAGGTTTGCTCTCCACGTACAGCTGTGTCAGGAAGTGTTTGGTGGCACAAGCTTTGCTGTAAAATCATTAAGTAAAAGAGAATAAAGCCAGAGAAGCTGGTAATGAGATTTTCCTTTTGCACAGGCAAAAGGAAAAGCTAAGTACTGGAGTGTTTCTGTCCTGTGGATATCAGGCATGTCCAGGAAAGCAAAGCAACTGTCTGTTCAAGGTTTCAGTATGGGCTCCAAGGGTTTCTGTGGCTGATATGTGCAAGGACAGAGGATTGAGCCCACCCATACCCACTTATTAGATAAGGTTCTTTATGTCTTGCTGGATCATGAACTTTCAGTAGTAATTGTATTTAATAGTTTTATTTAATTAATGCATCACATGCTTCTGAGTTTCCATTCATTGCCTGAGGAAGAGGAGGGAAAATTTATTGTTTTCTTCACTCATTTATGGCAGTGTAATTTCATTATTAAAATATTTTTCACTCTCCCAGCTTTCTCTGATGAGATTGACCATGAGATGAGCTTTGATGGGATTTTAGTTTTGGTGCACTGATTTCAAGTCAGAATGAAAATTGTTTTAGTGGTCAGGTTAGCAAGGATTTTCTTAAGGGAGCAGAATAGAGTGGAGGGTGCCTTTCCTTGTATGAAGAGTGTTTCACTTTAGTGTGATTTGAGTTCAACCTAACAAAACCCCTGTCATTATAGGGGCCTGAGAAATGACTTCTGGAAGATGGAAACTGCACGTTCTTGTGCCTGTAGTGTACTTCTCCGTTCTATGTTGCAGGATTGAACTGACACATGATATTGATATGATTCAGAAACTACTGTTTTATTGATGAAGTATAAACCCAAGTTCTTTTTGTTTGATTTTATTAATGTTTGGTAGCATCTTTCTTAAGACTTGAATTTCTAACTACAGCATTGTGATGAGTCACCAGCTGACTGACTGCATTCCCTCTGAAGTTTGAACTCGGCATGATACGCTTCATCACTTCCTGAACTGCTCTTTAGTACTGCTATATGCTTTTCTGTGTTTGAGAGTTCGGATGCATTTGAATTATGGGACAGATACATTTATAATTCTTATTGTGCTGTCTTGCAGAGAACAGTTTCTAAGACGTGGTGCTGAGACATTAACATTTATCATCTTAGATTTTTATTAAATTATTATTACTTTACTATTAAATATGTTATGAAGTATAAAAACATATCCTGCCTTAAAAGGGGTTGTAATGATTACACTCCAAACCAGACAAATAGTAAAGGAAAACTACATGAAGTAGTTCACTTAATGTTGTAATTTAAGACAAATGAGTATTTTTACCTCCAGAAAAGAAAAATGCAGCACAAATGCCAGGTGTAAGGAAGAATTTAAAAGACAGATGAGCAATTCTAATGGGACAAAAACTTTACCTTCTACCGCTTTCTAGCTTTTACAGAGTTCTTGAAGTAATGAGCTACTAATAAAAGATACAGTCTATTTTTAAAAATCTGAAATAAGTTACTGCAATATTCCAAACATTTGCATAGAGGTAAATGTTGTACCTATTTATAAATGCTGCTGGGAATGATACTGAATTTACAGTCTAAATGCAATGAAACCAATTTATTTATCAGAGACTTTATTTTCAGATAGGGCACTAGAGACTGGTATTCAGAAGAAACCTTTCTTATGGAAGAAAGAAATTTGTAAAATTATAAGTTGCTATAAAAAAAATCTCAAGGGTAGGTTCCTGACATTTTGACCTTTCTGAATATGGCAGATGCTTTCCCAGTGTTTGTCATTCCAGCACACAGATATTGCCTTTATGCCATTAAAAACTGTTAATGGGATATGATGTTGAAAACTTTTCCCTAAAGGATCCAGAATACATTGTATTCAGGGATACAGTTCTTAGCTTAAGAACTTCATCTTTCAAGCCTCTCCACTTAAACCTAAAAAAAATAGGACATCTCCTAAAAGATCATGTAGATGTGGTCAATACAGTGTTTTTCATTAAATCTTTCAAAGGAGGAATTGCCATAATGTAAGACTAGAAGAAGATATAGGGAAGCCATGGCCAACTCCTTGGCTTTTAGGTTTCTTTTTTCAGTTTCTTCCTCCCTTCCTTGAGAGGAATGTACTCCTTCTCCCCTCTACTCCTGGTTTGCTATTTTATAGCCTCCCCTACTAAGAAGAGAGTTTTCAGCTCTTCTTTCTAATAGTCTAACAAGTCACCGCTGTTAGTTCAAGCAGCATGAAGGAGCTACTTTCCTGTTTTCACACAGTGGGAGAATTTAAAAGCAAAGTGAACCAGGAAGGATGTGTGTTATCCCTGACACTGAACTGTTAAGGGTTTTCCAGTGGCTGAAGTTTTGATTTTGTCAGAAGAAATGAAGGAAAGCAACTCCTGCAATATGAACAAAGAAAGGAGAAGGTGCTCCAACAGTCAATTGGATCTGTTGATCTGTTTAGTCAACAACCTTGGATCCTATCTCGGAGACAAAAGCTTCTTGCATCTAGACTGACCAGATCATTCATCTATAGCAATGTTCCACTTAACCTGACCTGGCCTCGACACCATCAGTTGTGTCTTTGGAGGTACTTGTGAAGGAAATGTCAAATAATCAGTTACTGCTGCCTTATCATCTCTAGGAAGCATTTTCTCTGAGCTAAATGAGAGTCCAGGAAAATGACTACTTTTTGTAAGGAAAGTCAAAGTTTAAAGACAACTTTAGGTCACCAAATTTCTGAAACATACAGATCCCATCTTACTGTAATAAGTGCCTCAGAGTTGAGGGCCTAGCTTTTGAAACTCCACTTAA
The DNA here is from genome assembly GCA_013400955.1 of Drymodes brunneopygia. NCBI lineage: Eukaryota > Metazoa > Chordata > Aves > Passeriformes > Petroicidae > Drymodes > Drymodes brunneopygia. Next base: position 67,989 of record VZTZ01001096.1, read on the forward strand.
TAAAAATCATGTTTAAGCAAGAGAACACCTTTGAAGCCATTGCTGATAGTTCAGGTAGCTCTAGAGTTCATCTTCTGCCTTCAATTTTTCTGCCAGGCATTCTGTAGCAAGGGCTATTGGTGCTGAGATTCTACTCATCTGTCACCCTTTCTTCTAGCAGGAAACTTTGTTTCTGTATCTGTCAGTGCATAGAAATTCAGGCATTATCCTCTTTCAGGGGAGTACTGCAGATGATTTTCAGACTGGATTGTGACGTGCCTTGCAAATGTATTTATAGTAAGGTATACTCACAGCAAGTGATCAATTAAAACCTTTTCATTTTTCCTTAGATACAGAAAGAGGGGGAAAGAGTTTTGACATGGGGAAAAAAAGAAGCAAAGCAAGGTCTTTATTTTGTTGACCAGGTGTACACAGTTAAGTTCAATCATTCTGTATAAAGCTTTAAAAGGTGGTGTCAAGTGTGCCTTCTAGAAAACAAATAAGAGGACAAGTAGAAAGAATTAGCCAGGTGAAATTGACTTGCTGGCACCAGATACCTTGGGTTGGTTTGTTCATTGGTTTACTTTATCAATTAAAAAAATGAGGATTAGTGGGGGAAAAAAATAGCATAGAGGGTGAGTGTGACTTTCATTTCTGTCACAGCACACGGAGTAATTTTTGGAAAGTGGCAGATCCAGCATTCTTCTTAGACTGACTTTTCCTTGTTTTGATTTGTTTAAGGCACCACTTTCTGGTCACTGGTTCATGGAGCATTGTGCAAATTGAGGATTGTTGTGGCTGCCTGCATCAAACCTTCTTTACACAGAAAGCAAACATAAGGAAGATAGGAAAGACTAGAAAAGAATTTGTGGGACAACAAGGCACACCACTACTTTGGGGAAAAAAATGTTAATAGGAATCTTAGTTAATATTCTAAACATTAAAGATTCATTAAAGATTTTGTTCATTAAAGATTCATCTAAATGTGGTGGCATAGATATCCAGTACTGTCTCCTCACCCAGCCATTCATGTAGCTTTTTCAAAGACAATTTTAAAAAGGCTCTAAAGGAGAGATAATAGATATTAAATTGGGTGGGAGAAGATGGGCGGGAATGCATAGCAATTCCAGTGATGAAATTTGTTCCTTTCCCTGTCTCCTAAGTTGCTCAGTCTAACAACTTTCCGGTCCACAAACCTAAAAATGTTGCCAAATGGCTGCAGAAAAATAATTTCCAGAAAAGAGTGGCATCTGATTTATTTCCTGCATCCTATCCTGTCTTGTTGTGGTTTTGGCTGCAAGATTGCAAGTCTAAAACTGAGAAGTGTCATCAGCCCCTAGAGACAGTGTTCAAACAATTGAACATGTTTGGAGGAAAGGTTTTTTCTTTGGCTCTCTCAATACTTGTAGCTGCCAATTATTGAGTAGCTATGGCCAGACAGACTCATTGTGGTGTGTGTATGGCTGGCTCTTGGGTTCAGAAGTATCTAGAATTTTTCAAGGAAATCTAGGGAAGTGTCCAAACATTTCCTCAATGTTCCTTTGATATTTTGTGTTTCTGATGGCCTTTAGATACGATGGTTTCTCTCAGAAGACATTTCTGACTCATATCTCAGAGACTGGGCTAGTATAAGAACTGAGAAATGAGAATTCCTTTTCTGTTCATCTGAGAAACTGGATTCACTGGGACCTCTCCAGCCCAAGGCAGGCAAGTTTTAGGAAGAGTGGAAAGCCATTGAGTTCACAGCATATTTAGAGGGCTTGAATGAAACTTCCCTTTTGCAGCAAATGTTTCCAGTTCTGGCATTAACAGCAGTTAGCAGTCCTCTTTTAGGAACTGGCTACTTTCAAAGACAACAAGAATCTGTCAGACCAAATCAAGAGAGAATGCAAAAAGCAAACCCCTCTTGCCATTCTCCCTCTTCTTGCCCCTTCTAAAATAAATCAAAATTGCCCTGACATCCAAAATTAAAGATGAAGTTGAATATGGATATATTTGTATTTATGATTATGAGTGAGAGATCTAAAGCCAGAGAGGAGATGGTTTTATTTCTCTCATGATGATAATTTGTCTTGTGTTTTCTTCAAGTAATTTGGTTTGAAAGGTTCAAAAGAGTAAGGATTCTGACTAGAAACAGAACCAAACTCTTGTCGCCTTCTGTTTCTGGTATCTTTTTCATGAAACCCCTGAGATTAGTTCAGTTGATTAGAAAATGGTGCTAATAATGCCAGTGTTGTGGGTTTGATCCCTGTATGGGCTTTTCATGTAAGAGTTGGGTTCAATTATCCTCATCCTTTCCAATTCAGAATATTCTGGGAGAACTGCCTTTATCTGTGAGAAGACCCTTGAAGAGTAATACAGGGCCATTGTGAAAATGTGAATCATGGAAGACATTGCCAGGAGAAAGAGTTTCGATTTCTGAGTTCTTTTTCCAAACACACGCACAATATATATATAATGGATTTAAATTTATGCAATTAGGACAAATACCTCAATAGAAGGAAATTCTGTATGCTTTACTAGAGAACAGTAATGCATCCTTTCCATACTCAGGATGAATTTGGGTCTCCAGACTTCTGAATAATTTCCACCTATTTCTCAGTAAGACAAGGAAGTACATCATGTTCTCGGTGGGCTGTGACCATTGCCTTTCAAGTTGCAGTCCTTCAGATCTTCATTAGTCCTTAGGCTATCATTAAATGCTTGGCAATGGTTTAATCTTATCTTTGTTGTTAATGTCTGCAGGTGCATTAGTTATCTAGAGGACTTGCTTATTAGAGATCATTTTTACAGTAGGGTAGTTCATGCCTTCTGGGACGCATTACTTTCAGAATCTGTCAAAGTAAGACTTTCTTTAGCCCCATTTCAGATTCTTTCTTTGACAGAGGCCACTTGGGGTCTCAAAAGGGCTCTAGTTTATGTGTGCTTAGACAGCTTGTAAAATTTAGTGTAGACAGAAGTGTAGTGTAGAATTTAGTGTAGTGACAGAAGGTCAAGCTATGTCCACAAAGAATACACAGGTTACATTATTTTATTAATTTTATACTGCAGAATGATCTATACCAGAGAAAGAGATTTTAAACTACAAAATAAGCATTTGAAGTTTGGACTCGGTGCATTTTCCATCAACTCATCACAGACTTAATCCAATACTGACCAAATATACTTTTGGCCTGCTCCAAAAGTCATGATTGGTTTCCAATTAAAAAAACTCCTGCAACTCTTAAATAATAGAATCATAGAATACCAAGTTGGAAGGGGACCTTGAGGATCATCTTGCCCAACCTTTTTTTGGCAAAAGTGTGGTCTAGACAAGATGGCCCAGCAATCTGTTTAGTTGCATCTTAAACTGTCCAACACTGGCAAATCCACAACTTCCCTGGGGCCACTATTCCAATAGTTAATTGTTCACATTGTGAAAACTTTCCTCTTGTGTCTTACAGAAAACTCCCAAGGATTAACTTGTACCCATTAGCCCTCATCTTTTCCATGGAACTCCTTGTAAAATAAGGAGTCTCCATCTTCTTTGCTCTGTAAATTATGTCACATGATGATAAGGTCTCCTCTCAACCTTCTTTTCTCATGCGGTACAAACCCAGCTCTCTTAGCCTTTCCTCACGCAGAGGGCTTCCCAGCCTTTTGATCATCTTTGTGGCCCTTCTCTGGACCCTCTCCAGCCTGTCCACATCTTTAATTTGTATAGCAGGGACCAAAACTAAAAATAGTATTCCAGGTGTGTCCTGACAAACACTGAGTAGAGTAGGATAATGAATGATTTATTTACCTCTGCTGCTGATGCCTTTTTTGATGTATCCTGTAGACTTTCTTAGCTGTAGCAGAACACTGTTCTTTCAGATAGAGCTTCTTGTCCACCAGGACCCCCAGACCCCTATGACAGAGCTGATACCAGCCCGTGCTGCACTCCTGGATTATGTTTTCCAGGTGCAAAACCTTACACTTGTCCTTGTTGAACTTTCTAACGTTCTTGTTAACCCAGTTTTCCAGCCCATCCAGATCTTCCTTCAGGGTTGGCTCTCCCTTCTGAAGAGTCCACTTCCCCGATCAGTTTGGTATCATTGGCAAACTTTGGCAGAGTACGCTTGATCCCATCTTTCAGATCACTTACAGACATACTAAACAGTGGTGGGCCTAATGGCAATCCCAGGGGAACCCCACTTGTGACAGGTTGCCGGTTTGAAAGGGAGCTAATCACCACCAGCTTCTGGGTGCTGCCTGTCAGCTAGTTCCCCACCCACCACACAGATCACATCAGTTTCTCTAGGAGGAGGCTGTGGGAAACCATTTCAAAAGCCTCAGAAAAATCCAGGTAGAGAATGTCCATTGCTCACCCCACAACAGCCGAACAGGTGACTCACTGAAGGTGATCAGGTTTGTCAAGTATGACTTGCCCTTGGTGAATCCATGCTGGCTTTTCCCAATCACATTTTTCATCTAACTTGTGATAGCCCCCACGATAATTTTTTTCATAACTTTCCCAGGGACTGAAGCAAGACTGATGGGCCTATAACTTCCCAGATCCTCCTTTAAGCTCTTTTTTGTAGATGAGGGTGACATAAGCCTTCTTCCAGTCTTCTGGGATGACCCTGGTCTCCATGACTTCTCAAAAATAGTGGAGAGCAGCCTTGCACCCGTATCAGCCACCTCTCTTACCCTTGGGTGATTATTGTCAAGTCCATCAATTTGTATGGATCAAGCTCTGTTGGGGTTGTCTCAAGCTCCTGTAATAGCTGACATACCAACTCTTTCTTTACTGATGGTAGGTGTGTATTTGCATCAACCTGGATATTTGTTCCCAAGGCATGCACCCCAACAGTGCTGGGAAAGACAGATGTGAAGAAAGCATTGAGAACCTCTTCCTTCTCAGTGTTGTTGGGGTCGGATTCACCTCTCCTGTTTAACAATGGGCCAATATTTTCCTTCTGTTTCTGCTTGTTGTTTACATACCTGAAGAACACTTTGTTGTGTTTTTTGACACTTCTGGGCAATTTCAAATTGAGCTAAGATTTTGCTTTTCTAACTGCACCTCTGCACACCCTGGAAATGCTTTTGTAGTTTTCAATGGGTGTTTGTCTGCTTTTCCATCTCCTAATATGCTTCTCTTTTGGTTTTGAGCAGACTGAGAAGCTCTCAGATAAGCCAAGGGGCGTATTGCTCTGTCTACTTCCCCTACCTTTAAAGGGTAGTGAACTGTTTTTGAACTTCCATGTTTCTCAGGAGAAAAATGCCCAACATAGAGAAAACTTTGCAATCAGTACACTATGGCCTACCATTTACATTAACCAACTCCCTTTTCTGCCAGCCAGGCTACAATGCTCCTTTGTGCATCAAGAAGATCTCATATCATCAGTTTCATGGTAAAATATGTTCATTCTCACAGAGTTTTTCCCTTTAAAGAAAAAAAAATTGAGGACATCTGTCGCTCTGTTGGACACGAGACAAATAGGCAACTCAGGAGGTCAGCCGGACCAAGGCCGGGCAGAGAGCAAAAGAGACCCAGCCTCTCTTTATTCTTATATTTATACCTTTTTACAGACAGTTATGGATTGGACAAAGAGGCTGCCACCTCTCAAATTCCATAGGTGAGAAACATAGTCCATCACATTCTCCACCCCAGAAAGAAGAATGAAAAACAACATCCAAAGTACAAAACAGTCCTTGGCCGGTTATAGAAACATGGATTGTTTACACAAAATCCATGAGAACCTTTGCTACCAACTATAAACACAGCACTCTAAAAAATCAGGGCGACAGACATCCAATCCTGGACTTTAGGAATCAAACATCATCAGAATAGGCTTATCCAGGTGGTATCTCTTGTAGGGCAGTCTACGTGCCAGATTTATGCCCAGAAGAGTCCATAGAAATTGTGACATCCACAGCATCTTTCGACCACAAAGGTGGGAGGACGTTTCTACCCTAGCTCTGGTTTGCCAGCTACTCATCAAAAGAGATTTATGTCTTCTGGATCTGTGGTAAACATGTTCATTAATGGAGCTCTTCCACATTCCTTGCTGGGAAGAAAAAGTGTCATCTTCTTTTTCTGCAAGAGAATACTTGAACCCCAAGCTGCTTTTGCTTGCAAAACTGAGAAGCTAGAGCTTATTTTGCAGGTGCAAGAGACAGACACAACTGAAACAAAATGTAAATAACCAAAATCTCTCACTCCTTCTCAGATTCTGAACAAGAAAGCAAACTCAGTTTTCCATAACCAAGTTATACAGTATTTGAGAACAGTGCCTTACCTCTCCCTGCATTCTCCACTCAGCTCAACAATCAGCTTTAACTTTGCCTAGTCCAAGCTTCTTTGCACAGAAATTGCACAGGAAACTCCTGGCTGCCTGATGTTTTCAATCTTCCCATTGGATCTCTGCTGATTCAGGGTAGGAAGGGATACTATAGAGCAAAGGAGTTATGACTTCACAAATCATGAATCTCACAGGCAAAGCTTCAGACTAAGTTATTAAGGCTATTAAAATCACAGATATGAGGTAACACTTTTATGAATTAGATGCAGATTAAAAGGCAGAACTGTTAGATTTTCCACATGACAAAAGGTTAATTATAGTGGGGAGCCACAAGGTACAGTACTAACTACTCCTATTGAATGTATTGAGCAGTTACTTACAAAAGGGGGAGTGAACAACGAGATGGCAGATATTGCAGATGAAATGAAAGCATATCAGTAGCTGGAATTCAGATCCATACGCAGCTCTCCTAAGAAATCTCCCTGATATATGGCATTTTTTATCACAGCAGATTCTTTTAGCCCTTTTCACTGTATTCATGAATGTAACTTGCACGATACAGCATCCCAGCAACCTTATGCTTTCCATTCTGCTGAGCGAGGTTTATAGCTTTTCATTTTCATTTTCAGCCTTGGGCTGACTTGTAAGACTGAATCCATGTCCCAACCTGCAGACTGGAAGCACTTAATTAGTATGCAGGGCAGGTACTGAGGGAGGCTGTCTCTTTGCGACAGCTCTCAATCCTCTCCTCTGATTATTATGGCTCAAAGAAAAGAGAATGCAAGGGAAATGGGAAAAAAAGTGAAAGAAAAATATCACTGCATTTTCAAGTATAAAAAAAATGGTATAAGATATCTGGTAATATCGAGTAAGAGAATCTATCTGACTCTGTATTATTTCCCAGTCGTTCCTCCGGTTAATTTAAAAGCAAGTGTCTGTTAAAGATGGTCACAAGGAAAGAGAAGAAGCCAAACCTCAAATACAAATTACCTGTTGAGTTTATTATGGACTCTTTTAAGGGAGAGCTTATGACTTTAATATGAAAAGCATCATAGCACCAAGTAAAAATCCACTCTGCTAATAATTTTCTTGTTTTTTTGTTGGGCAGATGGCTTCCTATCAAGATAGCAAAGCTAAGCCCATTGTAAATGTCTGCATTTGCTCATAGGGGAAAGAACAAGGAAGTTGGGGAAGGATATTATTATGATTTACCTGTTTTGTTTAGGCAGCATAGGAAACTATGGGGAAAAAATACTACCTTTGGCTCTTGTCATTCATCCTGGTGATAGAAAAATATTTCATAAATAATCAGATCCTCTCCCCTTTTCCCAGTTACATATATTCCATGTGGCTGCTTATTCATGGCTAAAATACTGCCACTTCTGGGTAGTAATATTACAACTGTCTAACAATGGATTTTTATATTATACAATAGTTTCAGGACTGAAAACTGCAAAAGAAATCATAACTAATTTCTTCTTCAAATGAGATTGTAGGGTGTAACCACCTTTTATATGGTAGTTACCTTACCTTGTGCTAGAGCTCTTGTCCTACCCTCTAAGCCAGTGGTTTGCTTAAGAAGGTTCAATTATGCCATCTTCTTCCTCCCTGGGAGCCTACCCTAACAGTTAACAAACTGGTTGAGGTAAGGGCAGTGCTTCTCTTCCTGTTGACTCTATGCCTTTGTGCTGAAAGGAGCACAAGATTTATGGCTCCAGAAAAATGGCAGACAAGAAGGGGCAGGACTTGCTAACCTGGTACTCTGAGTTCTCACCTTTAAGATGCAAATCCTGGGTTCAAGAACATTTCACAGTTCTCTCCCATTATGCATCTTTGTGCAGCTCACCCCTAATCCTTTTTGAGATTCTGACTGGGGCATTTAATTTTCTGCTGGCACAGTACAGAAAGCTAAGGTACCTAATCCTTCAGGGTCAGGCAAATAAAATAAGCTGTTTCATTATGTACATTTTTAATTGTAAGACAGTGGGTTATTTCAAAGAGTGCCTATTCTGTCAGAAGAATAACCCAGGATTCTGATTCTGGAAAATTTACTGTGATAATCTGTGAACAGCTCGTCTGTTCAATAGTGAGCAAGAAGAAAACAATATTAAAGAAATTATGAAGTCAAACTTCAGATGACCAATTCAAGATCAATTGTAACATCACTAGCAGAGAAACACTTCAAAGCTTCAGGAGGTGCTGGATTTTAATGTTCATCAATCATGTATAAGCCAGAATTATCAGTTTAATTATTCGCATGCAGACTTACGTAAAATCAATAATCACCACTATAAGTGAAAACTATAATTCAATCAAGGAGAAGTGACACCAAGAATGGTGAAAATGAAGCCCAAGTCACTACATGTTAGAGCTGAAATTTCCAGGGTTTAAGCTGCTGTGTATGCAGTGTATGTATAACCTAGCATCTACACCTTTTTTTATTGTGAATTTTCTGTTTATTTCACAGTCCAGCTTCTGTTTGGTGATGAAGCTGATTGTTTATATAGCACAATACTTATAATTTATTACTAATTTTGATGGGAGTAAAACACTGTCACACACTAAAGGGACAGACAGGTTCTTTTAGAGACCTTTGGCACAGTGGTGATGGCACTAAACTGTAGTTACAATTAAAACTTTTCTCAGTATGATATTATGACTAGTATAGCACAGAATTTATTAGAATTGCACAGGATTTCTACAAGCAGAATCAATGTAGTACAATTTATAAACAGCTTAATACAAAAAATATAATACAATTTATATTTTCAGATCATCTAGACCCTAACTTAACTTATGGTTTCTAGTCACCTAGACTTTCTGCAGATCAGACCAGATCTTAATACACGTTTTGCTGTGTCAATATAACCAGTATAACCTAAACTCAAAAATTGTATAAAGAATCCAAATCACTTAATCCTTGGAGGCAGCAAATGACTGTGGAGACATCCTTGGCCATGGGGTGGGCATGGGTCTCACTGTCTGTCAGCAGTTCTTGTCCAAGTTCCCCACTTAGGACTTGCAACTGCTTGATTTTGTAGACAGTGCTCTGTGGGCTGTTAGGCTTCCCTGTCCTGTGACAATGTCTGGGACCTGGGACCTTCCAGGCCAGTAAGGAAGGATATAATTCCTGATGCCCAGGAATCTTGATACTGGCAAAGAGGGGAAGAAAAAATCTGTTTGCTTTGTGTACTTGGTTCACAGGACCTTCAGGACCTGATAATGAGGGGAAAGGGAATTCATACATGACTTGCTCTGTCACAGAGAATGTCTTTGCCTCATAAAATGGTGCTAGGTATGCTAACCGTATTATCAGGAGTCTTGAGCAGGGCGTACCAGTCACACACTCCTAGAAACATGAGGTAATCTTCTATCTCTTTGAGATAAACACAGGCAAAGAAAAGCCCTAAATTCACGCATCATGAAGCAGTTTTGATAATGAGAAGATTTGCATCACTCATGAAATTAGGTTTTATTTTTCAAAATATTTGCATGGTATATGAATAGCTGATTAAAAAAATGATATAATTGTCCTTAGTTTTAGGCTGTATAGTCCTCTTCAGCGCAACAATTAAGTAAGCATCCTCTGCCAAGTACAAGGTAAATAATGCAGCTGATTTCCTGGGCCCTGATTGTACCCACGGTTTTGACCATATTGTTCATCTTGTGCTCTATGTGAACAACAGGAAAAGAACTAATTCAGATTTCACGGCAATGTGAACTTTGGTATTTTATATTTTCAAGTGTTTGACTTTGCAGCCATAATATTCTTTTAATATAATCTCTGTGTTAATTCCCTCATGTGGAACTACAGTAAGTTTCATATGGATCATTAGTAGAGCTGGAACTTAGATATGCTTGTGCAGACCTTTACCATTTGAGCTCACTGACCTTAACAACAGGCAGCTATGCTTTATTACAACCAGCCTCTAAAGGCAAAATGAGACAACAACTTTGCAAAGGGATTTCATGACTATTTGCTGACATCTGAGGAATGATGGAACTTGGGAAGCTGTGTCCTGGTACTGTAAGTGCCTAATGGCTACCGACCCTATGCTCTAACTCTCTAAAGTCTGTCTCCTGTATTTGGAAAGGAACTCCCCGTCAGCCCAGCTCAGCCTTTAGTAGGATGTGCTCAGTATGGATGAAATGATCAACAAATTTATGTACTAATATCTAATATGTACTGGATATACACAGCTAGACATTTTAGACTTTATTATGTCAAGTTATTTTCTACCTTATCAGCACCTAGGTAACATAAAAATTTCTCTCTACCAGGGCTACTCTAGCATTTGGTGTGCAGTTCTGAAGCATCAGGGTACTGAACCTTCTGCAAACAAGTGTAAGAATTTTTTAGCATTGACAAAACAATAATATATATAATTGTCTGTAAGTTATCAGAAAAGACAGAGACATCTATGCTGACACTGTAAAATGTATCAGCCTGAGGCGCAATGGCACAGAAAATTTAAATTCAACTGACTAGTTTGGCAGTTACAAGCAACTAAACAAAGGCCTCCTAACATCAAGTATTAGGTAACTAACACTCTGTTTGACCAGCTCTTGACAAATGCAAAACTTTCCCAGTAAGATCTGAGACTGTAATAAGGAGGATACATGTACATAGATACATGGGACTCCGAAAGCACAACTGATTAAAAACAACCCTGACAGAGATCAGCTTTGTTTCACTGCCAGTATTTAGGGAAATCAATAAACAAACTAAGCAGACTAATTGTTGCAAAAGAATATTTTAAAGGGCTTTTGGATTCAGTATAATAGATTTTGTTAGCAAGGGCATTCAAAACAGAAAGAATTATATTGATCATCACATCTCAGCATTTTTAGTCACTATAAACTGTGACATTTCTGAAGACCTTTGTATGAAACATAGTCTCGTAACAAAACAATTTACTTATTTTGGTAGTTGGCTGGAAACAAAACCACATATGGCAAGTGTAAAATGGAATAATTTTATCTTGCTATTTCTATCAGTTTCTATCTTCTGTAGTTCACTAGCATTTATGTAGTGCTGTTGATCATTAAGTGTTTTATTGTCAATTTGTTCAAAGACACTAAAAGAACTGAATTTTAAAAATAGATATAGTGGCAGCTTCTTATATAAAAAGCTAATTGGAATCTCTGTTGCAGTATATGGCATTATTAACCATATTAGGTGAGATTTTCAAAAGTTCTAAATTTTGAACAATATACTAACGTGTGTTCTGTCTTAGGTCAGAAGTTCTAATTTAATATGGTTATGATATATCCCCACTAATTAGAAGTATAATTAATTTTCTAGTTGTATCAACACTGGACTACTACCTCAGAAATGGATGATCTGCCAGTTAATGGGATAGTTGTTCAAAGAGGAAGATCTAGGCATTTACTGATATTTTTGAGAAGTACTAGGCTTAACCTAGACATTATAGTTTACCTGACCCAGGCATGAGCATAGTTTATGAGACTGTGCTAAAATTAGAGACGCCCTGTTCTATTTTGTGTGTATCTGTATACCATGAACCCTTATTTCATGCTGTTCTCCTCATCCCTCACCCATCTTTACAAAATACAAGCTTAATTTATGCCAAGGTTTTCTACTAAAGGGGAAACTAGTAGGTCTTGTGGCAGGAAAAGTTTGCTTTGATTTATAGGCAAACAGTAAAGATTCAACCTGTGCTAGACATTATCAAGCTTCAGGTCTCCAGACGTATCCTGACAAGCGTTCTGGCCTTGCAAGTGCAGATGCTACCTTGCAAAACTTGGTGTCTTGCTCATGGACAATGAGAAGTAGAAATTGATGGGAGGAGAGATAGCAAAATGTAAAGATACTTCTGTCCCTTGTCATGTCAATAAGTCTCTACATGACTCCCAAACCTTCTGCTATATTCTTATCAGTGCCCAAATCCTCAATTACTTTCTTTGATGAGGATAAATAGTTTCTTGCTCCCTTTGGGCTTTTTTGCAAAGTAATGAACTAATTGTAAAATGAATACTGCCCTACAATAATGTGGCCTCCTATGTTTTTCAGGATTTTTAGGTGCTGGCACTTTCTTTATTATTTGTTCCCCTCACCTTCTTGGGCTTTGTGTTTGTGCCAAAACAGGCATCTTGTGTAGAGGGAGAAACTCCCTACAGCGTCCAGATGGACACTGCATTGACAAGAGAAAAGCTTTTCTAGCATAGTAGGAGGGAGTTCCCACCAAATGCACATAACACAGTGACTGGAAAATCTGAAAAACTAGCCTTTGACTTCCTTTTAGGGGCTGAAGCCCAAGGACATTCCTGGAGAATAAGACATCACTCATGAGACGCTGAAGGGCTGGGCCATAAGGGAAAGCAAGAGGTGAAAAGAGTGGCTACAAGAAATAGGGAAGAGAAATGACTGCTGGTAGCGGCCATTTACTCACATATTCGCACTTTCTGAGTATGCTGTGACTTCTGCTGCAAAATAAACTCTGATTTGTTTCCTCATTAAGAAACTAGACTCACTGCCTACCCTGGTACTTTTAAGAAGTTGCTAGGTAGGACTGTATTTGCAGCATCCATTCTGAATGGAAAGGCTCTCCTGGGCCCCAGTATAGAAGTTCTGGAGGACATGGTAACCTTGATGAGTTGATCGAAAGCTCATTTATTCTCTACCCATCAGGAGTTTAGTACTTGATGAAATACTCATGTTTGCCTCCCTGTCTGGTAGGACAGCATGACCAGGAGAGCACAAGATAGATAGCACTGATCAAACTGTAATCAATATCCTAATGCAGAAAACACAGGGATCTCATGTTCAGTGCTTACATTGTGTCATGGTGTCCTTGTATTCTTCCTTGTACTCAGCAAGGTTCTATAGGTCAGGAAGTGAAATCTCTTCTGAATAACTTTGTTGAAAATCCTCTGCACCAGGCACAATTAGCCAATCCCTTGGCCCCTTTTGCTCTGAGCATACTTTCTGGGAAACTGTCTTTTGATCTTGTGTTGGTTTTGCATGGACTGGTTTTTGGTAGCAGGGGGTGGGCCAAAGATGTGGCTTCTGTGAGAAGCAGCTAGAAGCTTCCACCATGTCCAGCAGAGCCAATCCCTGATGGCTCTGAAGATGGACATGCTGCTGGCCAAGGCTGGGTCAATTAGAGAGGCTGGTAACACCTCTGTGGTAACATATTTAAGAAGAAAATCAAAACAGAAGTAGTAGCACAATTTAATTCCAACCAGACAAGAGGAGGAGGTGAGAACATGTGATGGAAAAACATGGAGACACCAAGGTCAGTGAAGGAGGAGGAGGAGGAGGAGGTGCTCTACGCTCTGGAGCCAAGATTCCCCTTCAGGCCATGGTGAAGGCCATGGTGAAGCAGTTGTGCCCCTGCAGCCCATGGGGATCCACGGGGGATGCAGAGATCTACCTGCAGCTCGTGGGGGAGGTCCCCACACTGGAGCAGTTGGATGCCTGGAGGAGGCTGTGATCCTGTGGGAGACCTGGTGGAGAGAGGGGACCCTGCTTCCAGGCTGGAACAGCCTGTCCTTGGAGGACTGCACCCTGTGGAAGAGTGACCCATGCCACAGCAGTTTTGGGAGGACTGTCTGCCCATGGGAGGGTCTCATGTTGCAGCAGTTTTGCAGCTGCTCATGAGATTGGTCCAATGTCAGAAAAGGTCACAGAGAACTGTCTCCCATGGGAGAGACCCCACAGTCTCACAGGGGAAGGACTCCTCTCCCTGAGGAGCAGAAACAAGCCTTGGGTGACGAAGTGACCAAGACCCCCACACCCTGTCTCCCTGCACTGTCAGTGGGAAGGAGGCAGGGATTGCAGGAAGAAAAGGTGTTTTTAAGGGCTTGTTTTACTTCTATCCTCCTCTGGTTTTGCTAGTAGTAAACTCACTTTGTACCTCTAAGTTGAGCCTGTTTTGCCCTTGGAGTGTTTTGACGTGGTCCTTAACTCATGAACCCTTCGTTGAGTTTTTCTCTCCTCTGCCCAGCTGTGGCAGGGGAGTGAGCAGCTTTCGTGGGTGCCTGGCGTTTGGCCAGTGTCAAACCATGACAGATCTCAGGGCAACACTGGTCCACACCATTTGGTTATGGTGGACCTGAGCACATTTGAGCTGGCCAGCTGACAATTAATTTTTCTGTCATTGCAAAGCTGGTTGCAGGAGTCAGGAATGTCCAGGCTTTGTGAATAGATCTCTGTGCTTATGGACATGAGGATAAAGCCCATCATCATGCTGGGCAGGCTCCAATTGTTTGCACAGAGTGATTCCTTGTCTAAAGTAGTGGAGTCACTGTCAATCCTCTATAGAATATGAAGCAGTCCTCCTCTTCCATGCTCATCTTCTCCTGATGCCTTAGGATCACTCCCATCCTCTATTTGCTGGAGAGATGTGTATTTGATAGGCTCTGCTATAGGAGTAAGCTAGATGATAAGTAGCAGAGGTATTCTGTTCTGAATGGAACAGTGTCCGTTTATCTAGGGTGAGAGAAGAGTCCTGCAGCCCCAAACTCTAGTCATTGAGAACCCTCGTGTCCCATCCTACTGTGTCTTAGTTCCTCAAAGTCTGGTCAAATCCAAACCGATAGCAGCAGCAGCAGANTCTCATGTTGCAGCAGTTTTGCAGCTGCTCATGAGATTGGTCCAATGTCAGAAAAGGTCACAGAGAACTGTCTCCCATGGGAGAGACCCCACAGTCTCACAGGGGAAGGACTCCTCTCCCTGAGGAGCAGAAACAAGCCTTGGGTGACGAAGTGACCAAGACCCCCACACCCTGTCTCCCTGCACTGTCAGTGGGAAGGAGGCAGGGATTGCAGGAAGAAAAGGTGTTTTTAAGGGCTTGTTTTACTTCTATCCTCCTCTGGTTTTGCTAGTAGTAAACTCACTTTGTACCTCTAAGTTGAGCCTGTTTTGCCCTTGGAGTGTTTTGACGTGGTCCTTAACTCATGAACCCTTCGTTGAGTTTTTCTCTCCTCTGCCCAGCTGTGGCAGGGGAGTGAGCAGCTTTCGTGGGTGCCTGGCGTTTGGCCAGTGTCAAACCATGACAGATCTCAGGGCAACACTGGTCCACACCATTTGGTTATGGTGGACCTGAGCACATTTGAGCTGGCCAGCTGACAATTAATTTTTCTGTCATTGCAAAGCTGGTTGCAGGAGTCAGGAATGTCCAGGCTTTGTGAATAGATCTCTGTGCTTATGGACATGAGGATAAAGCCCATCATCATGCTGGGCAGGCTCCAATTGTTTGCACAGAGTGATTCCTTGTCTAAAGTAGTGGAGTCACTGTCAATCCTCTATAGAATATGAAGCAGTCCTCCTCTTCCATGCTCATCTTCTCCTGATGCCTTAGGATCACTCCCATCCTCTATTTGCTGGAGAGATGTGCATTTGATAGGCTCTGCTATAGGAGTAAGCTAGATGATAAGTAGCAGAGGTATTCTGTTCTGAATGGAACAGTGTCCGTTTATCTAGGGTGAGAGAAGAGTCCTGCAGCCCCAAACTCTAGTCATTGAGAACCCTCGTGTCCCATCCTACTGTGTCTTAGTTCCTCAAAGTCTGGTCAAATCCAAACCGATAGCAGCAGCAGCAGAAGTTGCAGCAAAAGGCACTGTGTGTACGTACCAAAGTTGCAAAGCAGAAGATGATGGACAGTGCTGGCTGAAGTCCTGCTTGCATACACAAGGGCTGTGTGACACAAATGAGTCAGAGTGGAACACGTGCTGCAGGGACTGGTGCTACTGGGAGGCAGAGCCAGAGCCTAGCTCTCGTGCTGTTGTTCTTATCTGCTTATTCAATGTACGCTCAGAGAGTGTGGACACATCCTGCCTTCTCAAAAGGTCCTCAGATTGGAATAGTGTGCAGCCCATGTCACATGCCCAGGTATATAAAATGACATGTCTAACAAAGATGCAATGAGAATATGTGTTTTCCCAGTGTAGCCACTGTTACGATAAAGGCTCATAATTACAAGTGGTGAGAATATATTACTGCATATGCTTGTCTCTGTGTGTTTGTTTGTGAGAGACAAACTGAGTGGTATTCAACACCTAAATTATTCAAAATCTTTAATGCCATAATAAGATATAGAGTAGGAATTCATGTGAATCGGGAAGAAAGGATACATGCTAAGGATTTTGGATGTAATCTTGGCTGACACAGAATAGACGACATTCATTTTTCTCCCCTGTCGTGTGCTAGAGATCTTCTGCTGGTAAAGGGATGTCTTTTAAAGGAGGTCCTCCTTTATCATAGCCAAAACTGACCATCCTTAATGCATAACATTGAAAACCACATATGTTTGTATGGCAAAAAAATACAAAAGTAAAAATTACAGCAAACCCTAAAGTAAGAGCACACATTTCACAAGTCTTAAATACTCTACATTTAAATAGGAAAAAGAAGGAATTGGTGTAGAATGTTGGTGAAGCTATTAGAAAAATATCACTAGTTCTTAATTTTTAAGGTATTCATAAAGGTTCCCAATCCATAAATTTATGAATCTTTTTTATCTTTAAAAACATCTAACTTAGGCTCATATTCAGCAAAACATTTAAATACAGACATGAAGTTATTTATATTCTAACTGCCTGTGATTTGATTGGGTCATAGAGGAGCAAAATGCTCACCAAATAGACTATTTATGGAAAGGACTTGGGAAACCATAACTTCCTGCATTACATAAACTTTCTGAGTCAAAAAACTAGAAACTGAGATAGGTTTGGCTCATGTTCCTTCAGTATACAAGGTCTGCTAATGCACAGCAATTGGCACAGAAAGGCTGACTCAAATGAAGGCACAGCAAGGGGCCATCATAACTGCATCTCATGTAAGTGCAGGAGCTGGAGGGATGATGGAGTAGCCCTGGAAATAGGACCTGCACTGCTAAGACTCCTGGCTGGTTGCAGCACAGAGGCAGCCTGGGACTGACTGGCTATCATTATCAGAGCAGCAAGTGTTGCTTTGGCCACAAAAAGAGCCATCCATTTTCTGGAAAGTTCCCTTCCTACTGTTCTATGAGGTCTGTGGAGTTTTGCCAGCAGGAGCTGTGCTGTGCAGACTGAGATATTCCTCCTCTTTTTCTTGTGTTTAAATAGAGTAGGAATTAACGTAGATTCAGAGTGGACTGACCTGCAAAACTGTCATATCCATGTGAAACCAACAACCTGGCAGTCACCTGACCATAGCTGCAGCTACAGTAGATCCCATGGTATGCTTATGGAAATCAGGTTATTAATTCTTACTGTCTGGGACAAAATCCAACACGATTTATTTTCTGCTTCCTTCAAGCTCTTTCCTGCACTTCCAGTAACAAGTTGAAGAAGTTTTCTTCATCTCCTAACCTAAGCTTGTGCACTTGCTTGCATGATGCCCCAGAAGATGATAAACTCATAGTAAGCCATATGATTCAAATGTACATACCTGTGGGTAAGACCCATCTGAGGTCCTGCACAGTGCTTAAATACAACTGCTCTAGTTTTGCTCAAGAAGAGCAGAAGGAGCTGAAGAAGGTTAAAGCTGAAATGGTATTAGTGAATCTTCAGAGTGGACAGAAAAGGATACTGTGCAAGCAGAATTTTCTTCTGACTCAGCCTACAGATCTAACTCACAAAAAAACATGCATTACAACATTTTAAGAAGTACAGCAAAGCCCATTTCTGCATTCTTGGTTGCTTCTGCTAAGTCCAAAGGGCAAAGTTGTTTCAACATAGTCCATTGTTTGCTTTGGAATCTCAAAGATTAAAGATGTCTATAAGTGTTGGTAATTCTCATGGTTATTGTTAAATATTTCCTTTTATTATCCGTATCACAGCAGCTACAGTTTACAAAAAAAAGAGGTGAGTTCTCAAGTGCACCCTCACTGTTTCCTGTCTGTGAGCACAGGAATGTTCTGTGCGTGAGGAGACTCCAACTCACACGTCCCAGGAGAGCAGCCTGACCACCAGACTGCAAGCTGTTTTGGAGGCAGGCACTCTCCACCCTTCCTATTGAAACTGTGCCATGCTGCAGAAAATAATTTAAGTTCATTGGTCCAGAGAAGGAGAAGGGGGGTCACAGGGAGTAGAGAAAGCATGAGAGAAAGCATGACTGTACTGGTTAAGGCACCCATCTGACAGATGAAGCCTTAGATTCCCTTCCTGGACTGCTTCTTAAACTTTTCATATAAATAGTCACTGGATAAAATGCAGAAACAGATGTTTTGGATACCGTACTTAGAGGTGCCTAATTTTTCCCATGTTCTATATAGGAAATCTAAACACAGAACAAGAGGTTCTGAATTCCCCTCTAGGAACCCTATACCTTTCACTTTGCCACCGTGGGGTTGAAGTTCTGGGTAACTAATTCCCATATTAGACCTGATCCTCAGGCTATCACCTCAAAAGTCTATTTCAGAGATTCACAGTATCCATCATATTTCCCATCCCAGTGTATTTGGCACCAATGATTTTTTTGTATTTATTCTTAAAAGTGCTCCATGATTCCTTTGGCTCTTCTGGACAGCTTTAAAATGAAAAGCTTCAAAAATCAGATCAGACTTTATCTTTACTAGGTTACCTTTCTGTGTTGACCTGTTACAGAATGCAGCCATTTTCCCATTACAGAAGCTTGACTATGCCTATTTTCAGATAACAAGCTAGATTGGAGTTGTTTTTCTAATAAAAAATGTTTGTGATACAGTTTGGTGGTTTATGCATTTCCCCCAAACACTGCCTGGATTGGAATAAACACACACCCTTGCAGATGAAGTTTTGGATTATATTTGGAGAAAGAGTGACTTTGAAAAATGTTTGAGGAAAATCACAGGAATCTTCCCCCCTTCACCCATCCTCCCTTTTTTTTTTTAAACTAGAACATTCATGTAAGCAATGTGAGCAATATGACTGGCTTTTAGGGGGTTCAGTTTCTGACCTAAACTTCTACAGTTTTGCAGTGATTTCCTTAAACCTGACTGATTCTGCATTCTGAAAGGGAGCACTAGGAAGGGATTTATGTCCAGTTCTTTATGACCAGAGGTGTCGCATTGGCATGAAGAGCATTTGGAAGTGGACTGTGGTGGTGACATAGGAGTTGCAGGACAACAGTGAGGGCCAGAAGTGGCAGACTGATTTTCAAATACAGTGTCTTATTTAAGAGATGAGGTTTTATTTCTGACGAAACAAGAAATAGGTGAAATTATTAAAAAGTATTTATAAGTTGGATTGTGAGTCAATAGCATTGAACTGTATGCTTAGAGATCAGCCTCTCTCAGATCTCTAAATACCTTAACAGTCCTGTTTTTAACAGAGGAAAAACAGTGTGGGCTAGCGTTGTGAGTTACCCAATTTGTTGGTTTCCTCTGCTTTCTGGTGGACAGCTGTGTGTCTGACACTTTTGTAGGCAAGAAGGGTTCTAGGTGAGCTTAGTAAATGGGAGCAGACAACAAGACCAAATGTTTCAACTTACAGGGATGTTTAATAGGAATTTCAATATAACAGCAAAACTTTTGGACCTCATTTTCTCAGGAAACTTTGGGAAAGAGCATTCAGTGCCCTTCAGAATGACCATGCCTTGATAAAGCAGCCTGAATGTGTGCTGCCAGCCTTGAGCAGGGTTATCCTTTGCTGGCCCAGGGCTGCAAGGTGCCTCATCACACCCTTTGTTTGAATGTTTCTGGTGGTGGTGACACGTTTCATCAAGTTGTAGAAAGTCAGCTTGGGCTGGTACTTCAGGAAGCATTTTTGAGGTGGTGAGAAGAGCTACTAGCACAGGAAAAAGTGGCTACAGAAGAGTTTTCTGTAGTGCCAGAGCAGTCTCTCTTTTGGCCAGGCCACGGCATCTCATCTGATCACTGGGCTTGCCAAGACACAGAGGAAAGAATTTGACTTCAGTGGTTCACAAATTACACAGGTGCCAATATATCCTTTCCAGTCCCTGTTCTGGAAGCAACTTCTCCCTCTCCAGTTCCATATGAGCACTCTAACATGCTTTATTACTTTCTCAAGCTGCAGCTTATTTCCCAGGTTCATTTGTATCATTTTCCTGGATTGAACCCGGTTCCAAACATAATAGTATGCTGGCTTTAGCCCCATTCAGCATTCAGCTTGAGAAGAAATTATAGGCATGGGCAGTGGAAGAGGACAGGATAGGGCCTTATTTTGGTTACCAGATCTAGGCAAACAACTGAGCAGTTTTTTGAACATTTGTACAATAAAAAGTATGACTAGGGAAAGGTAACTCACAACAGATGTGGTTCCAGAGGTCTGAAATCATGTCAGAGGTAAGGAAGGAAGGAAGGAAGAAAAAGAGATATATTCCCAGGTGCATTTCAAAGCCTCCATTGTCATACATGGATGGTGAAACTCTGATTGGAGATTTAAAGATACCTGGGGTCAGGAATAAATGGCACCCTGAATATTTTTGTTTTCCACTATATACAGGGATGCAAGA
The DNA here is from genome assembly GCA_013400955.1 of Drymodes brunneopygia. NCBI lineage: Eukaryota > Metazoa > Chordata > Aves > Passeriformes > Petroicidae > Drymodes > Drymodes brunneopygia. Next base: position 88,635 of record VZTZ01001096.1, read on the forward strand.
GAAGCATTATTTACAGCTGTACCAGGTAAACAGAGTTTTATGTTGTTTCATCCCAAAATATAAAAACAAATCATGATCTGAAGAAACACAGCCACTCTGGAGGAGAAGACAGCAGCTGTTTCACTGCACAAGAGATTAACACTATAAAACAGGACAGACACCAAACCCCCCCCCTTATCCTGCATAAACACAAAAAGTTTAAGAACAGGATATAGTTAACTAGCTTTGAATTTGGGAGATACACTAAATTCAATACTTCCAGATTTGTGGGAAATGTCCTGGGAACATTAAAAAGGTCACATGTCTAATTGGTTAATTTTATTTCTCATTTGAAGGGTGCCATATCCAACAGCATGGGCACAACTTTGTGATGAAGTGATGAATTTTAACAAGCCATTCTGGATTTCAAGTTTGCCTTGGTCTTTTATCAAAGGGTTCAGCAGAGTTTATGCTACTTAGCTGTGAACCGTAATAGTAGCAAATGAAGAAGATAGTGAAGATTTATACAGCTTTGTATTTAATAGGGGGAGTTTCTAGAAGGAGTCTGTAAGCAGGGACTGTTGCCCAGGCTCCGAGTTTTGGCCAAGCAGCTCTTGGCAGGCTTCAGAGAGGGTGGTGAAAATGCAGCTTTAAGCCATCCTTGCACCATCCTAGGGCTGTCTCCCTGACAGCATGGTCCCTTGTGTAAACTGTAACACCAGCAGAGATACTGAATTTTGCAGGGGCTACCCAAGAAACCACTGTGGTAACTCGAAATCCATGAGAAATAGGCTTGGCCCAGCCATTTCTAAACTGTATGCCTTTCACAAGGATTCAGGAAAGAAAGAGCCTTTGCAGTCCCTGCAGTGGCTGCAAACCAGCTGAGGCTTTGTCATATCTGCGCTGGCTGATGTGCGAGTAGCTGGCTGAGCTGCCTCACAGACTCCATTGCATTGATAATGTGGCAGAAAAACAGCTTTCAGTGTCTGGAAGATCTGGCCCATGTGCCTGTGTGTGCATATGCAGATGCATGTGATGTCAGTGAATGTCCCCCGCTCCCTGCAAAGGTCACTTTGTCTGAGATTTTTCATTTGCTTCAGAATAAAGCAGCCTCGAGAATGTAATGAAGGAAATGAGGTCTGAAATTTGTTTCCTAACATCCATGAATTGCAGCACCGAGCTAGGGGGAAAGCATTCAAATCCCTCTCTGCCCTCTTGGATAGAATTCTGTTTGTAGCTCTGTAATAATCAGCAGTCATCAGTGTCTGCAACAACTGAGTATTTCTGGTGTCTAATTGGCACTTAGATACTAATGTGATAGGAGCTTTAGAAATAGCTAAAGCAGATAAATATTGCTTCTTTCCCTGTGTGTATGTCTGTATCGTCTGTGTGAAGCTGTGTATTAATGTGAAAAATTCCCTGTTGATTTTAACAGAATGCATCTCTCTACACAGAATTTGCTTCATTCAAAGCTGCAGTAATGTATGGAAGGGATAATTTTTTTGTGTGTGTGCTGTGAACATCTAGAACAAATTCCCGAAGTGTTATTTGTGCAGAAACTGTGAATGCTCCCAGCTTGCAAATGAAGTCAAACCCTTGTTAATGTTTACAGTAAAACAGCTGTTCTCAGCATTTCTCCCTGAGCCTCAGCTACTTTAGCTCTACCATACTCAGCCTTACATCATAGCAGCTGCAATAATAAGAGGCTGAAAGAGGTCAGAAGCAGCCAGTCCTGCTAAACCACACCTTTGTTTAAAAGAGATTTTGGATTGTAAAATACCTCAGTTGCTAAATTTTTCAGCCTGACTGGACTGCATGCATGGGCTGGGTCTTCAAAGACCTAACTCACCAAAAGCACATAGGCACTGCAGAGTAAAGCAGAACACAGGCTCTTTATACATTTTCCTGGGAAACTTTCTGTAGATCCAGACTGGGAAATGTTCCAAGGCTTCACAGAACTAAAGATAACAGTAATAAAAAATTGGACTGGAGCACACTGACTTTTAAATGAAATAGCTGAGCCTAGTACAATTGCATGGCAAAGCTTTGATAATTCGTGCAGCAAGACTTTACTAATTTACACAAATAAAAGTAAGATCACTACAGATTACTGAATTTTAACAATTAGCAGGTATGTAAACAAACAACATTGTAGGAAAATTTTAAAAAGCACCAGCTTTCAAGACTATAATTTCTTTGTAAATATTTATGATTGCTCAAATAATAAATGCTACTGGATATGTTTCATAAAAATAATTAGATGTTAGCAGAATGTAAAATAGTCTGCTCAGTCTTCTTTTCAGAAAAAAGAGGGCATAATTTTTGTGCTAAGTAATAAGTGTATGGTCTATTGAGTTTCTGCAGTGTCTGCATTGTAGAAATACATGAATAAATAGGAATTTAAAGTAAATATAAGAACATTTTAACATTAGGTGTCCTATATGTGGTTTACTGAAACCTTTTCTGCTGAGTAGCAGAAATATGTGGTTTTTAGCACATAAGAGAAAATGTGTTCATTGCTGCTTTATTGCACTACGTGGGAATTAGATAAAATATGTAATTTTTTTTTTATTGACAATGAAAATTTGAAAATCAAAGTAAGAAGAAGATAAGATCTGTACAGTTGAAAAAATTCCAAATAAATGTAGAGGTACAAGGGGTTATTTTAGCAGCATTTTCACAGTTAAAATTGAGTGTGAACATTGCACTCACCTGACCAATACCACCTGTGACACCAACAGCAACCTTTACTAGTCTTTTGACTCAGAGGGTGATGTCATGGACTGTCAGATGATGTCATTGATGTCCTAGATAATGGCAGTACATTGGGACAGAAGGGCTGTCACAGCTGGACTGCTTACTGAGTTTAGCAGATTCCACAGCATGTGGACATCAAAAGGACTTAGTAAGAAATCCCAAATGTGCTTTACAGTACAAGAAAGAGAAGAAATAAGCAAAAGACGCCACACAGAATTTGTAGATTTCATGGATACAGGTACTTTTAGTTGATATAGATACTTTTAATTCAGAAGGACTGCAGATTCCATTGATACATTGTAAAGACAGTGTATAGTGGAAATCACTGTGTCAAAATTGGAATACGTTGGACCATGGTTTCAGTTGTGACTCATAATGATAGTGAATTACTTACCTTGAAATAATTCTTTGAGATTCTTATGATTTCAGGTTGTAGTTGCATGAGGCATTGACCAGCAAGATAAAATACCCTTTCTTGAAGAGTGTAGAGGCTGAATGTACAAGGACTAGGAAAGATAGTGAGATGTAATATTCAAGCAACTTATTTAAAGTAGCCATAGGTACAAATGGTACTCCATGCTTTTATCACAAAATCCTGTACTGTCTGGGGAAGAACTGAAGAACCCCTGCCCCCAAAAAAGCAATTCTATGTGCCTTCATATATATATATTATGTCTACATCTATAATATGTACAAATATATTTTGTATCCATAATTTAATGCTGAGTGCTTTTAAAATATGCACATATCAATGAAATAAGCCTTTTGTAACTACACACCTGAGCTAAATATTACTTAGCAATGCGCATTTTTTTTGGGTTTCACTGGTGCACTCAAAGCTTGATCAGTTTGTTTCTTTTGGCATAAATTGTCACCTGAACCCTGAATAAAAATATTGCTTCTACTCTGTCATATAGAGAGAATATATTCTGACTCTCGCTCTAGGTACAAATGTGTCTGTCACATTTGTAAAGGCAACAGTTAAATACATGTTTCTGCTGTCAGAAATCCAGCAGGTAAACCCTAAATAATATCTATAGGATTAAAATCCAAGTACTTTACAAGAAATCTATATGCAGTTATCTTTCCACATTTTCTCTCTATCCCATATCATAGACTATGGAAGATAATTTAAGAAGAGCTCTAGTATGTATGCTTATCTCATTATCTCAATTTTCAGGTAAGTGGAGAAAACAATTTCACCCAAGCAGATTTGTGGCAAAATAGTACACATTCCTCTATGCTAAAGGAATGAAAAAGCAGGATTGAGCCCAGAATGGGGGCAGAGGGAGAGAGATGGGAGGGTTTTTTAAAAGAGTTTTCTGAATAATCAGGAAATCCAATGAGACAGAATGTGTAGAGAACAAGCCAGAATTATCAAATTACCATGACAACCATAGGCAAGAACCCAGAGAGAATCAGGTAAAGATATTACAATAGAATTACAGTTAACTTTGCATTTATTTATTTTTTTAAAAAAATTAAAATCCCAAGCAATCAGGAAGAAATATTGCCTTTGGCCTAGGTCATTGTGGTGCAAAGGCTTGTGAAATACAGCCTTGTTCGTAAATTTGAAATTGCTTCATAAATGTATACAAGTCACTTTTATCTTGAATTGAATATGCTGATTGTTTTAACTAGTAGGATTTGATGTCAGATACAAAACTCAGAATCACATATGCTTTAATTTGCTTGAAAACATAAGCTAAAAGAGAATTCAGAAAAGGTAAAAGGGTTGTGTGGGTATGTGTGTGTACGCACACATATAGTGTGTATTTCTCTGTTACTCCCTAAAAATTCTCTCTTGTATGTTTTTCAAATGACTACTTTCATCATTCAAATCTTTGTTTAACACATTCACAACCAAAAAGCTTTAAAACTAAATACAGTAAAAAAATAAGTAAAACCGAAGTCAAGTGAAAGTCAAATAAGTAAGAGTGGCGTTTATTTTTAAAAGCTACAGGTTAACCAGCAAGTGGTTGACTAGATTATCTGTTGAATATGGCTTGAAATTCTGTTTTAATGTTTCATTTCATATAACACTGTTCACATGTATTGGAAAGATACAAGTATACAGTTCTGAAAGGCAGAAACCCATGTTTAGAGAAGGAAGGGAGGATTTGTTCACATGGGGGAGGGATGGTTGACTTTTTCTCCCCAGGCTGAACAAAGGTCTGACTGCTAACACTTGAGTATACAAACAAAATTCCCCCAGTGCTTTGTCTTTCCTTTTTTATGCCACTATCTGAATGCATATTGCGTTTTACGTGTGCCTGTAAACATAGATGCATGCCCATATTGATCTTTTTCAATGCTGCCCTGAAGTTTGCTGCGTGGTCAGGGAGAGCAGTGATGCACTCCATTGTTCCCTGCTATGATGTCATGCTCAGACTTTGCCTTGGTTAAACAGAATTCAGTTTACTGGACTGCAGCAAAATGTCTGTAGGGAAGACATATCTATTGCTGTAGCAGAGATGGAAAGAAATAACGTTAAAAATAAAAAAAGACAACATGGGGAAATGAGTGTAAATTGTGACTAAAATATTTGCTGCCTGTATTTTTCTCTACACCTTTACAGAAGTATATATGCACACTCATCTATACACACACTCAAATCGTGCATAGCTCAAGGGTGTGTTTATTTTAATCTTGGGAACTAGGACAAGCGGAGATTCACTCTCAGAACTTGCATCATCACTAAGATTGCTCTTAAACATGCAGTCTTATATCACAGTGTTCATTCTTTTTACTCACATTAACCACACGCAGAGTGCACATAATGGGTCTAATCCTGATAGCTGTCCACTGATGTTAATGTGACCTAAAGACATCGGGCATGCTACAACATCCAGTGGTAAATGAATTCATTTCCACCGCATCTGCAAACTGTGTGTGGGGATAGTGAGGGGGAGAAAGAGGATGGCCTTTTAATTATGTTGGGAGATCCTGAGCTAGAAAGGAATTCTGAAGGAACTGAGTGGAGAGAAGGAGGTCTTTCCTTCTCACTTCCTCCCTCCCTCCCACCCTCCCACCCTCCCTCCTGGCCTTAAAAATAAAACAACAACCTGGGGTCAGTCCTTTCTGAATAGGGACATTTGGCAGGTATGTGTTAATCTTGTTCCCAGCACTTCGGAGGGGCCACGCACAGAGGCTCACCCTGTCTTTTCAAATCAGCGCTTCCTGTCCTTCAAGAGTTAACCTTCTCTAGAACATTTATTTCACCATCGTGGAGAGAAAAACACACACACACACACACACACACACACATACACACACACACAACCACCAGATCAGGTGAGACCCCAAAGCCACAGGAAGGTTTAGCAGAGTCAAGAGCCACAGCACCCAGTGATTTTTAAGACAGGAATCTAATGTGCAAGCAGAACACACGGCAATGCAAGGAACAGTTTAACAACTCCAATCCAGATTTCACTGTGACAGAGCAGACAGCACATGTTACCCATATCAGTTTCTCATTTAGAAGTGTACTTTTCCCCTCCGTGAACCCACTTGGGCACTTTAAACACACACCCCCAATAGCTACTGGGACTGTGAGAAGCAGAAAATCAGTGTTTCCCATTAGGGAACTGTTCTTTTTAAAAGCAGTTTCTAGTGAGAGATTTTTTTTATCATTTTGGACAGCCTGTGCTATATTAAGATTCTTGTCAGAGCTGACACGCACAGCACAGGGCTCTGGTGTCAGCTCCTGTAATCAAGGATAAGAGATCGTTGTGGCTGCCCTCAGAACTGTGCTTGCAGACCACATTTTAACTGTGCCACAGAGATTTTTGGAGAGCACCCACCAACAAGATTGGATACTTTCTCTGTTGGTAGTGGGTGGGTNGTGTGCCTGTAAACATAGATGCATGCCCATATTGATCTTTTTCAATGCTGCCCTGAAGTTTGCTGCGTGGTCAGGGAGAGCAGTGATGCACTCCATTGTTCCCTGCTATGATGTCATGCTCAGACTTTGCCTTGGTTAAACAGAATTCAGGTTACTGGACTGCAGCAAAATGTCTGTAGGGAAGACATATCTATTGCTGGAGCAGAGATGGAAAGAAATAACGTTAAAAAAAAAAAAAGACAACATGGGGAAATGAGTGTAAATTGTGACTAAAATATTTGCTGCCTGTATTTTTCTCTACACCTTTACAGAAGTATATATGCACACTCATCTATACACACACTCAAATCGTGCATAGCTCAAGGGTGTGTTTATTTTAATCTTGGGAACTAGGACAAGCGGAGATTCACTCTCAGAACTTGCATCATCACTAAGATTGCTCTTAAACATGCAGTCTTATATCACAGTGTTCATTCTTTTTACTCACATTAACCACACGCAGAGTGCACATAATGGGTCTAATCCTGATAGCTGTCCACTGATGTTAATGTGACCTAAAGACATCGGGCATGCTACAACATCCAGTGGTAAATGAATTCATTTCCACCGCATCTGCAAACTGTGTGTGGGGATAGTGAGGGGGAGAAAGAGGATGGCCTTTTAATTATGTTGGGAGATCCTGAGCTAGAAAGGAATTCTGAAGGAACTGAGTGGAGAGAAGGAGGTCTTTCCTTCTCACTTCCTCCCTCCCTCCCACCNCAGAGCTGAGAGGCTGCAGATCAGAAGGCCAGTCTGATAGCCTCCTGTCCCCATGGCAACAGCAACGGCATTTATCAGTTCCTTATGAGAGCAGGCACAGCAAATCTGCATTGCACATGGCAGCTTTCCAGCCTTTCAAATGAAAGAGCACTTTGAACTGCTGCCAAGTGTGGAAGGAGCAGAGCTGTCAGGACTGCTTAATGCTGGCAGTTTGTACTTGGGAGCCTTTCAGTTCCCAGAATCCTTCAGCATGGCAGCCTGCCAGGTACTTGGAAGCTAAAAACTAACCCCCAGACCATTCACTGCAGTGCACTCAAAATTTTCCACATGTACCATGTCACAAGTGCAGACTGTACAATGAAAGCAAACGCCTTCTGCTTGGGATTCTAATTTTATTAATAATCTAGGAAAAAGCAATCAGAGATTAGCTGGCTGACAGCACTACGGTATAGCCACTGTTTATAACTCGGGGTGTATATGTCAAATGTGTATTTCATCCCTTAGAAATAGAATCAGCTCAGACAACAGCGGCTGCACATGCAGGACCTGAATGTGGGGAGATCGGTGGTAGCAGAAGGGAGAGGGTGGTTATTTATAGTAGAGTATTTTTTAGCAGTCATTACCAAATGCATAGCAGTGAGATGTGAAACAGAAAAATAAGACAGTATTGCTGGCTGGTAACTATTTTATGCCCTTACCCTCTGCATTTTGATGACACTGTGAGAATTTCGGAAATTGACTGATGAGTGTAGCAGAGATACATGGCTCTTGGTGGGTTTCCTTTCAGTGGAGAGTTTTCATGTGAACTTTTTATTGTTTTGCATTACTCAGAGCACAAGGGCTTCTATTGGCAGAGGAAACACATTGGCACAGTTCTGCTTTTTTTCTTTTTTTTTNTTTTTTTTTTTTTTTTTTTTTTTTTTAATCTGCACTGAGATCAAGGGCAAGGGCTTCATTTTCCAGCACTAGTCATAAGCCTTTAGCACAAATAGAATGAAAATTGTCTGTCGCTCAGGCAGTTGGACAAGGTTCAGGAAAACTATGTCTGGCACTAATTCCAAAGGGAGGAAGGTTTGGTTCAATCCAGCATCATTAATTTCAGTAAACTGTTTTCACTTGTCTATATCCCACTGTTCAAGGACTGTTTATTATCTTTTGCTAAATAATGTCTTTTGAATAACAAAGTAATGAAAAATACCTGATATTACTTACATACATAGGTATACTCTCACATGTATGTATACACATAAATAGATATTGTATACATGGATGTATTCTCATTTTTTACTTTTCTGTTTTTCTAAACAATTGCTTGTTTCTTATCTTGCCTTCCCATTACAAAACACATTTATAATGCCAAATATAAAATAGTAAAAATAGCCCAGAAGGCAAAAGAGAGAGAGAGAGATGAAAAAAACCCTGGAGCAAAGACAATCTCCACAAATTTGTGAGTTTCACCAAAAAAACAAGGAAATATAGAGCCTCTTTTTCAGCTTGCAGCTATCTTTGGCTGCTGCTTGAAGATTTGACTTAATTCACCCAGGCAGTAGTGTCTAAAAGTAATACACCAAGACAGTTAATTTTGGCACTTGGTCTCCCTTAGGAATTTTACCAAGAGTCTTTGTAAAGAAAGTAAATTATCTTTTTTTTTCTCTTGGTTTCTCCCCATAGCTCATCTTCATATATGCTAATAAAAGAAACTGCCCCCACTCCCCCTTCTGTTCTCACCATTGTCCTCTGTCCATATCATCCTTCTTTCAATAACAATATTAATCAGCATTTGTAACATGGTCTTGGAGAAAAAGTGGGTTTGGTCTTTTCAGATGGCCTAGTTAGAGAGGAAAAAGAGATTATGCTGAGTGAAATAAGATAGTGTCAGGGTCTTTCTTTTCTTTCTTTTCTCTTTTTCTTTTCTTTTCTTTTCTTTTCTTTTCTTTTCTTTTCTTTTCTTTTCTTTTCTTTTCTTTGCGTTTCTCTGCCTTTTTTTCTTTCCCCCCTTTCCCACCTCCCTCATTTTTTTGAAAACACAGTACAGTTTTGTTCAGTTCTCAAGTGTTATTAATCACTGGTGGAGGCCAAAAGCAGGGATATTTTTCTTGGCAGCACGTTTTGATAAACAATCTGTGTATGGGGTGAAGGGAGGGAGGAGCCTGTCTTGCTGGTAACTAAGCTAATGTTTGGCAGATTCTTAACTGTCACGAAAGTGCAAGTGGCTCTCAGTGGGAATAGCCTTAAAAAATGTACCGATTCAGTTGATTCATTGTTGTTGATTGTTTACTACGTCCACAGGATGTAGGATGAAAACAGTCCAGGAAAAAGTAAAAATAACAACAGCAAAGGCCCCCGCTCTGCATATCCCAGCCTAAAACACACTGCCCAGTCGCTAGTTCCTTGCAGAGTGAGCAGAATTAATTATAGGTGTCTTATTTTGCACTGTAAGATTTGGCAAAGGTTAATGTGTGGAAATCTAGGCTCCCAGGCAGGTTTTCAAACCTTAAAGGCAGCTGTAGGAAAATCGGCGTGGGGTGGGTGTCACAGAGGGACCCCTGAGTGTTTCCCGGGGCTGTGCGGGGGCCGTGGGGAGCTGCCGCGGCTGCACACGTGCGGCACAGCGGCCCGGCTGGGACAGGGCAGCCCCCGCCCCTCTGGGCCCGCGGCTACGCACTCCAGCACCCACGGGGAAATGGCACCGGGAAAAGCAGAGGAAACGAGAGGCACCGTCCGCTAAGAAATGTGTCTCAAGAAGAGTTCCTAGGTGGGAAAGCAATAAGCTGTATATGTCAGCAATGCTCACTACCTGAAAAATGGTAGGAAAAAACCAGAATTGTAATGAGATGAGAACTGAAACGATAAACAGAAACATGTAATTACTCCTATTCTTTGTAACTGAGTGTTTTGACACTTCCTGGCAGTTTCTTGTAGAAGACAATGTTGTTTAACTTTTAATTTGACAAAATTATGCAACTTCTTCCTGAAGTGTTTGTTTTGATTTGCTGAACACACTCCCTTTACCACCAAATGCTCTGTTCACTGCTAATCTCTGCATTGTTTTGAAGCCAGTCATTTGATTGTGACGGATTTTATTTGCTATTCTGAGGTAAATCCATGTAAATTACACTTTCTGGAGTGCGCTACCCTTCTCATTCATGTGGTTTTTTTTCCATCTGTAGCTGCTGTTTTGATCAGTAAAGAAAGAGCCATTTCTGTAGGTGAGTGCCTGTAGAAGAGCCAGCTGCTGTGACGGCTGCAGTGATCAGTGTCAAAACTTTGTAAAGCGAGCAGGAAAGAGTTAAACATACTCCCAGGCTGTGAGCATTTAGAGCTAGACCAGACTGTTCATTCCCAAGCTGCTGAGATCATGGGCTCCTAATTATTATTGCTTGCATACTTTGGGGCTGTCCTATATTCTGCATAATTAACACTGGACTGCTGATCGATAATCCACAGTACTCCTCTCTCATCCAGATCAACAGTAACCCCGTGTTTTGGGAGCTCATATCTAGGAGTGGCATGGAGTAGTGCCTGGGTTGCAGCCAGGCCACCTGGGTTTTGTCACTTTGTCCTTCATGGTGTGTTGCACCCTCTGCTTCCCATACCTGCTGGTGGCACTAGGAAGGGTATTGGCCTGCTCCTGCACACTGTGTTTTGTGTGATCATTTTGATTCCTTCATTTAAATAGATGATTGACCTGCCGTTTTGTTACACAGACCCATATGTGCATGTGTGTACTTCCAAATACAGACGGTAAAAGGAGTAAAGGGAAAGGGATTATCGGATGGCAGTATTTATCCTAGGGCTGAAAGGAAGGAATTAGTAGATTTCACTTCTGATTGTGAAAATTATAGTCCTTGTCCCTTGGGACTGCTGGCAGGTCATAAACTTTGGGCAATCTGCAGAATCCCTAACGCTGCATCCACAGTGCTGACTTGTGTTCCTGTGCAAAAAGCAGTAGCTGGATAGCAATTGTTTGCAGCCACCACTCCATTCCTCCTTGCACTCTCCTCCATCTCACTAAACAAGCTACTGTTTGGGGGGCTTGTACACTAGTTTTTGTTTGCTCGCTTCTTTCTTTTGGTTAGTGAGATTAGACACCTGAATGGATTCATTGTTTGGGCTTCCTCCTTGCCTCCTCCAAAAGTAATATTAATTCCTGGATTATTTCAGAGCTAAATAAACACCAGACGTGTTTAGTATAAATCCAGCAAAACCAATCTGGATTGCTCCTGACCTGCCACTCGCATGGCAAAGAGAAAAGGCAGGAAAAGCAGGAAAGCTTGCTGCTACCCTCACAAAGACAGTGCAGCCATGGATGGGAAGCTTGTTACATTGTCACCGTTCAATCTATTTTTCCCTACCCAGACTAAATTGATACTGACAACTCGTTCCCTGTGAAGGTGCCACGTCGTGGCATTTATTTGCATTTACATTGCAGTTCTCTTCATCAATCAGCTTTGCAGAGATCACTGCTGCTGCTGGCCATATTGTTGCTATGCTGACACTTCATCCTTAAGTGCTGCTTGCGTAATGGTACAGTACGTGCCCATGACCAAAGTTTAAATCAAAGTTTAATCATTACGGAAAGACAAATATATTTCCGCAACTGTGTATCCTGCAAGTACGAGTAAAGGCAGTTTGTTCGGGTCACAGATGCTAATCTCTCTCTTTTTCTATTCACAAACTATAAAGGGAGTTGACAGCACCTGTAGATGGTTTTCTGAGGCTAGATGATATCTAAGGTGATTATTATTTACACCCACTATAAAGACTGCTCTTGTGAGCCAAGAAGTCTGTTCCTGTGAGGTGAGTTTACCAAAAAAGGGCTTTCTTGCAGGAGGATTCAGTGGAGCGAGGATCCAGGGTGAGGGGCAGTTCAAGCACATGGAGTGCCTTGTTATGTGTTGGGTTTTTGTAACCCGGGGACTGAAATACAGTCAGGATATGCTGCAGTTCTGCATTCCCAGACACACGGCATGAAGGGAGAGCTTCAGCTCTCTCAACCTGAGTTTTTTAAGCAGAGACTGACCTTTTACCACAGCCCAGTTCTGTTCCTCGTATGAAGATCAACATGGGGCAGTAAAAAGATAGGAAAGGAGCTGACATTCCAGTATGAATCAGAGGGAACGCATGCTTTTTTAGTCAAGTAAAGGCATATTAATGTAGAAATCCTACAGCCATCACTAAATCACTGTGGCTGGAAGCAAAGACTTTTACTTTGACCAGCTTTCATCTGCCATACTTATGTGAAGCTTCTGTAATGTCCACAGCTTAGGTGTGAAATTTCTAAGTGTGAAATTCACTCCCCTTTAGCGCATCTTCTTCAGCCAATTTGCATACAGGAGACTCACATAATTCAAAGATTTTTCTGTCTCTACTTACTGCCTCTACAAGCTTCCCCTGAAAGAGTCACTTTGTCACAATTGGTTTTCTAACTGTATTTTATCTGGTCCTACCGTTTCTGTAACTTCAACGTGTGCATTTCATTAAGCCTTCCCTATAAATTATTTCCACTCACATATATAATCAAACTCATTTGCCAGCTTTATAGATTAGAACCAGACATTTAAAATGTTTTAGACAACTAAAAATGGAAATGAGACGTATTGGTGATATGAAATGAAATATTTAAAGGAAGGGGTTTTTGTCGTGTGAGTTCCAAAACGTTCTAACCGAATAGAAGGTATCTTTCCCATTCGGTGCTGCATGGCTGCTGAGCGTGCCTGTGTAAGGGAGCCGTGGCACCTCGTCATAGAAACACCGAGTCCTTTTAAAGCACAGAGGAAAACCTGCAATGGACGGGGATTTCGGCGTTTCTAGCAACAAAGGAATCAGGAAGAGGTACTGAAAGAAAGAAATCCATCCAGCACAGCCCAGCTGGGAGAGGTTCCGCGTTCGCCGAGCGTGATAGCGCTTTCTTTCCGCCCCCCCNCCGGGTCCTGGCCGAACCGCGTCCCCGCAGTGACAGTTTATTATTCTTTGGACGCAGGCAGCGATGTCGATGTTTGCAAAAACAGCCGCCGACTGCAACGAGAGCAAAAGCGGGTTCTCCAGAGCCCCTCCTGGCCAGCACGGGCACCGGCGTGGCCGCAGGGCCGGGAGGGGAGCGGGCAATTTCGGGGATCGCGGGCGGGAGAAGGCAAGCTTCGGGGGATTTTATTTTATTTTCCTCCCACTAAAATGAATTCTCGGCTTATTTACATGAACCGAGGTTGTTTTGAGTAATTTGCCCGTTAACAGTGTTATGCAAATGTTAGCTAGCTATTTAAAGGGGGAAATAGAAGAAAAAAAAAAAGCCGTGTGTTCTCACAGCGCCGGGGAAATCCTATGTCCCTTTGCATTAGCGAGATGAGATCACAACGATTACTCACCTGCCTGGCCTCTCCTACAGCCTTGAGCAATGCACAGCACTATCTTTCCCAGCCCAACCTTAAACACTTGGCAAACATGGCTGGTTTAAACAAATCAAAAGTGGAAGAGCTTCTGATGCAGTCACAAGCTTACAAAAACTGTGTCATTCTGTCACTGGGATCACTGAAAGAGAAACACGAAATCGGATATTAAGGCGGGATCCCCCCCATGTGCCTCAGCAGCCGGAGTGTTCGGGAATCCCACCGACAGTCGCGGTGGCAGAAAGCCGCGCAGCCGTCACGGAAGCACAGCGGGGCGAACCGCGGGTTTACAAAATCCCGAAAGCGAGACATCTGAACTTAGAAAGCGCAGTCAGGGAAAAAAACCAACCAACCAACTAACCAACCAACCAAACAAANGGAGGGGGCGCGCAGCCACACGCGGCGGCGCGCAGCACCCCGCGCTCGGACTGCGAGCAGCGGCGAGGATGTGAGTGAGGAGCAGGCGGCGCCGCTCGCCACGCTGCTGCCGCCGCCGCTG
>VZTZ01001096.1:112811-123967 GCA_013400955.1 Drymodes brunneopygia
GTGGAGCGCGGAGCGGCTTGGCACTGCTGCGGCACGGCAGCTTTGGCAGGGACTGAACCGAACTGAACCAAACCGGGCTGGGCTGGGGAGGGTCGCCAGGGCAAGCAGTTGCCGCTGGGTTGGGCCGACCTAGACAGCCATGTGATTGCCTGCCTGTCCGCCTNTGTGCATATGATCATGCTCACCTCCCCGAACTAGTCAGAACTAACATTGTTTTGAAACTGCAATCTCTTCAAATAGGCTGGCTGCCAGCACAGCTTTGCAGGGCTGCAGCAGTCACTGGAAAAAGGGTTGTCTGCTTCTTTATGTGCCTTGTGAGCTGAGATTTTCTTCCCCTCTAGGGAAAGGGCTTTGTCCTCAGAGCTCTCAGGTTCCCAGCTTACTATGCAGTAGTTGCCTTGCAGCTTCCCTTTTCCCTAGGTCTTGCTATTTTCTTTTCTTTCATTTTTTTTCAGTATGCAGTCATTCTCCATTCATTGTAGGATGGATTGTGTTGTGCATTAGCAGCCTCTTTCTCTGCCAAAGTGACACATCGTGTAGATCTGCAGCAGAGTACTGAACTGTCACTGTAGTGCTGACTCTTGTAAGGCTATTCTTGAAGCAGAACAGCTTCCCCCTTGGCGTTCAGCCATCAGAATCCATTACAGCATGCATTTTCTACCCAAAACATAGCTCTGTACCTACAGAGTTGTCCTTACAACCATCCCCCAGAAGATGCAGAGGGCACGGTTATACACTCCTGCATAGAAACACGTGCTGCTGGGTGTAGCTTCAAAGTGTCTGAAAATCATGTAACCAAGCTTTTGTTGTTTTAGCCCCTGCCTTGAAACCTCTAATGCAGTTTGGGAAGGGGAATGCCTCTGCTGATAGGGTGATGTGAAAAGAATGGCATACAAGGTCTTTTCCCAGATGTATGTCTTAAAAGAAGAATTGGGCATGTGTGCACTGAGTGAGGCTACCACAGGGCTCCTCTGATGAGCCAGACAAACATCTCTGTCTCCACGTGTTTGCCACAGGGCAGCCCAGCCCCATGCTGCCACCTCTGACTGGGAGGCTCTGCAGGAATCCAGTTCTCCCTGGGAATGGACTTGCCTAACTCCATGAGAAGAAACATGGGAGATTACATGTCATTTCAAGTTTCTGACAGCAAACCTACTCTCTTTCAGCCATTCAGGGAACTTTAGAGTGAACAGCAGAAGGGAGCAGTTAGACATGTGAATGGGAGGGGGAGGATGCTCATCAAAAGTCTGTCTGGCCAGTACAGTCTGTGACTGGTAGGACTGGCTGAGCTACTTGGGGCTAGGTAGGTTCAAGATTCCAAGGTCTGACTGCCTGGCTCGATGCAATGAACCATGCTGGTATAAGTCTGCGTTGCTGAGAGTGTATGCAGCTACCCTGAAGTGTCCTCTCTCCCCCTTCACTGACACAGCCACACAACCCTGCCTATTGCCGGGCTGAGACTGCATTCTCCTCGCTGCTGAGTGCCTTACCTTCCCCAAACGCCCTTGTAAGGTTTTTTGGAGGCGGTGGGAGCAGGGGTGGAGGTGAGGAAGGTCAAGCTTCTTAGGTTTCAGCTGATTTGGCATCCGCTCACAGCCCTCCCCGCCCTCCCCNCAAACCGGGCTGGGCTGGGGAGGGTCGCCAGGGCAAGCAGTTGCCGCTGAGTTGGGCCGACCTAGACAGCCATGTGATTGCCTGCCTGTCCGCCTGCCCTCCTGCCTGCCCGCCTCTGCGCAGGGGATGGGAATGGGGACATGAAACATGTCTGTGCAGCTTCAAGGAACCGAGCAGAATTCCCCACTGTCATCAGCCTCCTCCCCTCCCTCCCTGCAGGCTGCCAGAGGGGAGGGCTGATTACAGCTCCGCTATTGTTCAAGTAACCTACAAATGGATTTGCATGGAGGCAGGTTGGGAGGGGCAGAGGGTGGGATTTATTAGCAGCAGCTAAATTCGTCGGGATTACTATTAGACTGAGAGTTTCTCAATGGGAATGATCCCTGGGTGAGCGATAGGGTGGAGGGGAGGGATTGGAAAGCTCCTTTTCTGCAAATAGGTGAAGGGGTGGCTGGCTCCAGCCGAGTAGGAGAAGCAGGCAGGGTGCAGCTGGCTGGGGACGGCGCTTCACCTCGGTTTAAACTGTAACCCTCTATTCCAAGCACGCAGCTCCTGGCAGCGCCGCTCATACCAAAGCCTTGACTCAGGGTTATCTGCATGCTGGGTAATGAGCAGCGTCACCAGAGGAATGTGCAGAGAAAGCAGCCATGCTGCTGCAAGCCTCCGCTCGCTCCTCAGGCAAACCACTGATTTAGCAGGCTGCTTCTGCTTCTGGGCTGCCAAACTGGCAAGGCGTAGAGGGCTTCTCCAGGGGGGACAGTCCGAGTCTGTTTTGAAGCCAAAACAGCATTTTGCCCTTCCTTAAACAAGCGCTTTTTATGCAAAGCTGCCTTGGACTTTGCTAACTATAATTGAGAATTGCGCCTAGGAAAGGGTGAAGCTACTCCTCAGGTTACCACATTAGTTTATCCATTTTCCAGATGGGTAATCTCAAGTGTTTGAGCCAGGGTCACACAGCAAATGCCTATCAGAACAAGGGAGACCCCAAATGCTAGTCTCCCTTCCTCTAGAATAAAAGTGTGTTGTTACAACAACTGTGCCGCTGAACTGAAAAGCACTTGTGTGACACAGGTGTTTGGGAACAGCAGCATTCGGTGCCAGGCCAGTTGCCTGTAGCGTGCGTCCTTCACTCTGATAGCTCCAAGGCTGGAGGCTGTTGCTGTTCTTGCTGATGCAACATACAGAGGGATGGGGTGAAGGAGAGTGCATACCTGTGTGTCAGAGGTAGGAGCTCCCCTTTGGCTATGATGGAAAGCACACCATATCCAAATCAAAGACAGGACAGGGTTGCTTTGAATTGCTGTATTCTGGATTATCTGAGGCAATCTTACTCTTCACTGCACACATCATGGCAACAAGAGACAAGATCATAGTGTAGCTCAGGTTTTCATTTGAACATGTCCAGACTGGCACACTGTTGGAGTAAGGACAATACACTTTTGTAGGTTTGATGTGTGTAAGAGCTAGGGGCAGAATTAGGGAGGGAGTGAGAAGCCTGAATATCTGGTCTGCTACTGGAAAATATAGGCCACTGACTTGTAGATGTTGAAAGTTCATTTGATCTAGCTTGATATGCTAGGCATTTTCTCTTAGAACTTTCTCAGTGTCTATAACTAATTTCTGTAAAATAAAAAGACAAAGTATAAAACATCTGGGATTAAAACAACTGAAAGAGCTCTTGTCTTCCTGCAGGAGCAAATTCTGGAGTACTTTTTATTACTTGCTCAAGTATTGTTGATGTTCTTGACTCCCTGTTACATGTAAAGATAATTCCTCCCTGAAGAACTCAGACTGCATTGATAAGAAGGGCCAGTAGGCACATTTATTGTATTCCATCTCCTGCAATGAAAGATTATGCTGTGTATCTTATCAAAAAGATGCAGCCTTTCAAAAGCTGTACCTTGCTAAGTGTATATGCTAATTTTTGGCAAACATTTGCTGTGGTTTTGAGTGGTTGTCTTACTCCAACCCCCAGCTCTTCACCCTCCCTTCCAGCAGTCAACTTTTCTGTTCATCCAACTGTACTCATTCAGCTGTGCTCACTGCACCATTTCTGCTGGAGGGGAGGCAGCCAGAGGTGCAGGCATCAAGAACAGTATCAGTTGTGTGGTCTGTGGATATCTAGTCACATTGTGCTAACAAGGACGCCTGGCCTAAGAGAGATTCATTAGTCAGCAGCCTTGATAGAATGTCTAGTGGCTTGTGTGACAGTTAAATACCAGAAAGCAATGCAGAATTTCTCATGCTCTTTTGTACCTGTCTTTCCTCATGCTAGAACGGATGACAGCATTTCTTGAGAACTGCACTGCACATGCTAAATACAAAGAGCAGCTCCTTTCAGGTTTTTGCGTGATTAGTTGCAGGTCTCTGCATAGATCTTCCGTGTTCTGATGGCTGGATTTTTACAGTACATATTTTGCAAGTTACAGCTTGAACCTTCCTTCTTGTAGAAGGTTCTGTCATTTGAAGGAACCCCACCCTGCTCTCCCTTGAAGATGTGCAATCCTAGGCTGTGTTTGAGCATGCCTGGGAAGGCAGGTGCAGCCTGGCTGGATCCTCAACATTGCCTGCAAATAAACACTGTTTAAACAAATTGGACTAAAAAGAACATTCAAGATTCAGGTAATAATCAGGACAGGTTTTGCTCTGTAGTCTGCATTCTGTGCTTTTCCCATCCTCTCTCCCTCTGAGTTCTAACCTAGAATATATTACATGATCAGGTTGCTATGGAAATAATTTAAAACATAAACTATATAACAATAAAAGTTCTTAATA
Source organism: Drymodes brunneopygia (assembly GCA_013400955.1). NCBI lineage: Eukaryota > Metazoa > Chordata > Aves > Passeriformes > Petroicidae > Drymodes > Drymodes brunneopygia. The sequence goes on from VZTZ01001096.1 coordinate 117,201, forward strand.
GTGCCTTTGTTAAAAACAACATCAGGCTAAAGTCACTTCAAAATCCCCCAGATTTCCTTTCTGTTGTTGTAAATGAGGACTTATATAAAATTAAAGATTTATTTTCTAATAAAATACGTATTTTAAGGAAAATAATCCTTCCAGCATAGAAACTGTAAATACAGTTGTATTCTTCCTCATTTGACCAGCACATTGCATAGCTGTCAGATAGTCCTCCAGAAAAGGTGGAAGATGCTTAAATCCAGTAAAATTCTTCAAACCTTAGAAGCAAGGAATCAGATTAGAGAAAGGCTATTTCTCTGCTTGAAGCAGTCCCTTCATGCTCATATCTTGGTCTGAGTCTGTGGCAACTGTAGGCTATCACCTGCTCCAAACCATTTCTTCCTCAGATGATCTTTGTAGAGTTGCCTGTTTCCTTCCCAGCACTCTGAGAGTCACCATATTTATATTACTTGCTGCAAGCATTTAAGGCATCAGCCCTTGGCAGCACACACATCCTTACTCTCAGGGTCTTGTACAAACTAAGTTCTACAGTTTGATGGGAACCCATCCCATTACCACAAGACTTCTCAATGATGTTCTGTTTCAGGGTTGTAGAGTCTGTGTGCTGATACACCAGCTTTCTTTGTGCCTAAAGATGTCTGGGTCTGGATAGCTCTTTTACTAAGCTTCTTAAGTCTTTTTTGGCTGTTGTTCCCTAAGGAATCCTGGCAATGTAGTTACCAGACTTCTCTTGGTTTTTCATTTGGTTCACAGTGGAGTTCCCACACAATTTAAGACCATTTGGTCTCAATTCAATTTTATACCACTCACTTACTCAAGTGTTTCTCTAACTGCAGGAAGCTGCTCTGTTGAACAGCTCCATGTCTCAAATGGCACATGACACATATCTGTATATGATGGACACACACCTGTGTATGCACCAGTGAACAATCCCTTCCCTTGTGCAAGTTTGCATGTCAGCTGTGTATCACTGGAGTATCCCTCCTCTCAGGAGGATCTTCTGTAAGCTGGTGTAGGACAAGTAATTCTTCTTTACCTCTTGTAGCAAAATGCTGTAGTTTAACATGAATTCATTCCCTCCACGCTACTTCCTCCATTGTGTTTCTCACGTAGGAGTTCTCGGGGTGGCAATCCATTTAAACTCTAGCAGCACACCCTGTGGAAGTCATTCCAAGGCTATTTGCATCTCTGAACACACAGGTAGTGAGCCTGTGTCCCTGGGTGTAAATGAGCACATTCCCCATGAATGTAATGCAGCCCAGATGCCATGAGAGCGTGCTTCTGGAGCCAGTCTCAGCCTGGCCAGAACAAGAGCCAAATAGCTCAACACTCCCTGTGCTGTGTGGCCCTCCCTCGCTGAGTTCTGTAGCTACTCAATTTTAACCCTCTACAGCAGCAGCATTAGGCATCCAGAGATGCAGGTATGCATTTGTGGATAATGTTTTAACTCCCTCAGCCCTGAGCTAAGCCATCCCAAAACACCTTGTGCCAGTCCAGCAGTACGCCCCAGGCCCCATGTCAGTGACATTGCAGCTGTCTCACCTGCTGAAGTGCAAGGTGCAGTTCCTGTTGCTTTTGTTGACTCTGCAGGAGGAGTGCCTGGTCTGCTACTTGCTTTTCACCAGCAGATAAATGACATTGCTGTCTTTCCCCCTCACAGCACAAGAGTCCATTGAGATATATCTACCTATTGGTTTTGCCAATATCTTTTATGTAGTTGCTGTTTTTCGCTTACTGATACAGTCCATTTCTCTGCCAATGTGCTTCATGGTGCACAAACTTCTGGTTTACTTTCCCCAAGGATTTCTCTGTCTCAGGGTCCCAAGTCCATTCAGTTAGCAGTTTCTCCTGCTTTGAGCATATCTGCTTGCTGCAGCAAGGCAAACCACACAAATTCATCCATTTAATTTGCTCCCACTACTAAGTCCTTTCTGTAATTCCTCTGGCTCCTTCTCTGCTGGGTCTGATGATTTTACATAGTTGGTTTGCTCCAGGATCTTGGATCCTTAGGAGAGGCAGGTTACATTTAGCGATTTGTTTGTAGCAATTTTATTTGTAGTATAAGCATAGCAACTCCTACAACACATTTTTTTTCTCTTTGGGAATTTGTGAGGTGAAATTAGATTTGTGTGACAAATATGAATGATGAAAGGCTGTGAGTTGTTCATTTGAAAGTGTGATAGATGTTAGGATTAGAATGAAGTACACCTTACTTGGGACAGAAGAACTACTGTTGTTTTTTACCTTCATGGCTTGAAATATGTATCACAGAGTTCACAAAATATTCTAAATTGGAAGGGACTCACAAAGATCATCAAGTCCAGCTCTTAAGTGAATGGCCCATACAGGGATCAAACCCACAACCTTGGTGTTATTAGCACTGTACTCTAACCAACTGAGCTATCACTTACAGATACACTTATATTCTTGGCCTGCAGGACTTTCCAGTGCCTCTTACAAATTCCTGAGCTTACAGAGGTGGTGCTGAATTGCCTTTGTATATATTTCCTTCTAGAAATGAAATTGCTGAGTGTTGAAAGGGAGGGTTGCTGTCAGGAAAGATCAAGAAATGGAAATGTACCTCTTTTGAGATGTGTGTCAAGAAGATGTGGAGACCCTTAACCTGAAATAGAGGATGAAGTAAGAACAAGTGCTAGTGGCAAAGGCAAGAAAGGAGAGTTATACAAACTCTATCCTTCAGCACGTGGGGATGAAAAGGAAAGGGAGACATGCAGAGTTTTCTGGGTTTAAATGCTTGAGAGATGCTCTGAAGCTGTTGTGATAGAAAGACACATAAAAGCCAAATGATTGCATAGTTATGAACAGCAAAAGTTTGCAGAGCAGCAGAGGCACTGGAAATAAAATTAATTATAGTTGACCAATAGGTTGTGAGGTGAAGAGTCCCTCATTACCAATTTGTCAATGAATAAGAAACAAAGAAGTTCCTGAAATGAGAGGGAACAGATAATGAGAAGCAGGGTTGTCACAAGATGATGGCTCTTAAATGTGGATCTTGTCAAATACCTTGGTGGTCGTTATTGTTATATTCTTGTATCAGCCAAAGATGTGCAACACAGTTTTTAGAAGACAAAGACATGTTTGTCTGAGAAATGCCTATGATTCAAATACTAAAGGAGAAAAACCAAGAGGGCATGTTGAAATGTTTGAAAGTGCTATTTGAGCATAAAAAAATCAAACTAGTAGGACTTGGCACACTTCTGATAGGTGAATGATCCAGACAGTAGCAGGTTATATTTATGGCATATGCAGTCATGAATACTGTGAGGAAATAAATTTCCTAAGCGTATTGCCTAGTTTTATTAAAGGTACCAGGGTATTTGTGGGGAAGGTCTGCTTGCCACAGGAAAGGCAAACCTAGGACAATAACTTATTGGTAGCTCATGTCTGTAAAATGGGCATCTGATCTGAAAGTGAATGCCAGGATGCATGAGGAATGAAATGCTGGGTGCTATGTGGAGCTTTCTACCACCATGACAGGAACCAAGATCTGCCTTTACCTGAAAGGATATTGGTGACCCCATCTTAAAAATTATAATGAACCGCTTAAAGGGGTTTGGAGATAAGCCCATGAGAACAGTTAGACATGCAAAAATGTCTCTGCACCACAGCAGAAGTGCAGTTATTGTTTATTTATTCTACAGCTAAAGCCCCTTAGTATGCATAAGACTTTGTAGACAATTGGACAGGTCTGTGCCTGAGGAGTTTGCCTTCTGAGCAAGACTGAGCACAGCACAGGGAAGCAAACCAAAAGAAGTGTGTTGGTACATGTGCAGAGCAGGGAGGCAGTAGGAGGCAGAAAGAGCCACGGGAGAGGACAGGTCAGGGTCAAAGGTGTCAGCAAAGCCCTCCCAGGGTATGCACTTACCTTCCAGTAAGGCAGGCCCCTCTAGTGTTGCTGTGGTGAGGAAAAGCTTCTTGTTTCATCTATGAGGTGTGACCTGTCTGCTTACAACTGCAGTACTGTAAGAAATACCCTCCAGACTCCATAAACGGTTTTCACTGGTTTCTTTTTCTACATATTCAGATGTTTTTACAGCAGCTCCATATTTGTGTGCATGGAAAAGCAGCTGCATTGCACAAACAGCAAAAAAATTCAATTTGAATTCAAAAGCAAATTTTGGGAGACTTGTGTTGCTATGCTTTAATATTCATACACTCAAGATTTATTTGTACAAATGAATTTTTAGTTGAATTCTAAACATGAAAAAGGTAGTATTGCACATTTTATTATAAACTTCATGCTAGGTTACCAAACATGATGCAAAATCAGTATCATTTGAGATGTGTAATTAGCTAACATATCAGTAGACCTAGAAATGTTCATCAAATAATCATTTTGAGTGATGAAAATCTTGAGTATTTTCTAATCCAGTTGCAGCTAATTTCAGAAGAGAAGAAAATAATATTAATAGAATATGTTTTTTGTTGCATATTACTTGCTCAGTTCTAGCATTATGTATGCAAATCAGGTAATTTTGTACCTAATTGCCTGATTTGCATGCATAAATGTAGGTTGCACATGTGCAAATGATTTCATTCAAATTTATTATATGCCTAATATGTAAAGTGGCTGAAAACTTGAATCTAAGTACCTGAATAACTCAGAATTTTTGCTTAAATAAAAACCAAAATTTGCCACCAGCTTTGGAGGTCAGATGAAGTAGATGGCCTTCTTAGGGTGATTTTGCAGGTGCAGTAACCCTAGAGTTGTAAATTTTTCTAGAGAAACAAGCAATGATATGAATGCCCAGTCAGAGAAGTAAATAAAAAGGTTCTTGTTTCTTTAAATACCATAAGAAAATCACAGAAAAATGTGACGCCAAGTGGATGAAGACAGAATCACTCAGAAGAAAACGTGGCTTTCGAAGTCTTAGATGATTTGTCAGACAACGAAACCTAAGATGAAAAGTGTAAAAATACAATACTAAAACCTAAGTGCATTAAAAACTCTTTCAGGTAGTTTCATGGCTATGAAAGGAATTGAGCTCACAGTTCTTGTGAATGAAGTTCTGTGACTTCAGGAGAAGGAGATCCATGGGCAAAGGATAGAAAAGCCCCGTTTGTTCTGCCATGCCATGCATTTCACCTCTGATCTGGAAGATAAAGAAGATCCAGACTTGGAAGATTAGCAGGGAAAAAAAAATCAGGCTCAAGAGCCTGTTTTGTTATGAGTCTTTCTGAGGAGCTCCCAGTACTGGGATTGGATGCGTTGTCACCAGCAGTTTTCATAATGATGTGGAAGAGCAGGAAGTGTCCCTGAGGAAGAGAACTAAAATTACCAACAGCATTTTTTACTGTGGCATCAGCTGTAGTCTAATAAACAGTGGTAGGCTGTTTTCTCCCTATTACTCAGAGCTCCTCTGCAAGCTTAATTTGCATACACATGGGTGACAACTACTGCTAAAATAAGCATGTAGAAAAATTGGAAGCAATTTCAAGGCACATATGGACTCACAGTTCCAAATTCTCATTCACACTAGTAAGAAGTGCAAGCAGGGTCAAAACAGGTATGTTATATGCTTCTTCCAATGCTCCTTCATTCTGGCAAGAACTCTAAAAAATTATGGGTGTAAATTAGAATTTGGCACAAAATTCTTTTCTTTCCTTCTAAGGGCTGGTCTGTCCTAGCCCAGCTGACATGAGTATTGTACAGATGATTTCTGACCAGTGTAGCTTTGCTAATAAGGATTTCTAGTGTCAGTGTGTTCATAATGGCAAAGATATGCCTTTCTTAGAAGAGGTTATTTTACTTGAGAGAAGGAGACAAGATGGAATACATCTTACTTTCTGTAGAAAGACACAGCAGCAGGCATAGAGGGGAAGGTAAGGAGGGTTGCCAAGCACTTTTGCATGGTGTGTCTGGAAGCTTGTGCTCTGGGTGGGAAGCCCTGAGAGAGCTGGGGCCACAGCTGCTTTAGTCTCCTCACCTAGTGAGCCTGTTCCATGCACAAAAGCATGGCTCACCTCTAGAAGCATATTTGTTGTGTTTTCACAGGTTATCTACCCCAGAGAAGTGCTCCCGAATGCAGACTTGACTTAGAGCTCATTTTTTTTGCTCCTGGGCATACAAAATGGGTTTGATTTAAATGAGAATCAATCAAACTCACCTTTTTCCTCCAATTCTATCAGTGGGAGAGAAAGCACTGCTTGACTAGCTGTCTTACCTCTTTGTTTGTATGATAACCTCATCAGAGCAGCACATGCAGAGGTCTGTACAAAAAAAAATAAACCCAAACCCTGGGCAGTATTCCCAGTGCACTCTCTGAGTGTTTAGCTAAAGCAGAACTTCTGTTGGAGAGATGCTCTGTTATTTGACCAAAGACTACTATTTCATCATAGAGTAAAAAGACACTTTCTATTTCCCAGTTTTTCAGTATGAGTGAAAAACCTTGCCTGATAGCCTTGGAGATTGAAGGTTTCTTGTTTTTTCACAGAATGGATATAGCTTGGGTAATATTAACTTCCTTCTCTCAACAGCTTCTTGTTCCTCCCCAGTTAAGTGTTCAGGACTGATTCCATGCTTGATTTCTATTCTGAGTCTTACTTCGTGTGTTTTCTGCAATTGAGGCAATTGCTGCCTGTTGCAATGCAGGATTTTGGGGTGGGCAGCAGTCCTGTGAAACTGAGCTGAAACTGCAACTCCGTCTCAGCAGCACAGAGCAGACAGAACAGGCACCACATTTCAATGGCCACCAGCTGAGGGAGAGGGAGGGGGAGGGGGAGAGGGAGAGGGAGAGGGAGAG
>VZTZ01001096.1:125076-173700 GCA_013400955.1 Drymodes brunneopygia
GGAAGGGAAGGGAAGGGAAGGGAAGGGAAGTCAGCACATCACATACCTGGTTGCCTGAACCGTCTTATTCCAACAAGGCCCCCATAAAGGGCATGACACTGTAAATGCACTAGGACAGGACAAACTCATACCAGAATCTCAGAAGGAGAAGAGCATTTGCACTTGCACTGTTCATCTTTTTGTTGTTGCCTGGGAGATTACTGTAGTTTCTTGACTCAGATCTTATGTTGCTCCATAATACATTTTTGCAAAGAAATACAGCTTTTTCCTCGTTGTCTTTTCCCCCTCTTTTTTGTAATCCCTGCTTGGCAGCTAAAGTGGTCTTACATTTTGTGTAACTGGTAGCAGAAATGATTGCCAAGAAGTGAATTGTTTTTTGAGAACATCCCTCCCCTTGGGTTAAATATAGGTTGCAGCATCCCAGTATCATGAAAAGATTGGAAAACATTTACACGCTGGAGTATTTTCTGCTTTGTAGTAACAGAGTAAGACATTCACAATTGTGAAAACCATACCTGCAAAGACAAGTTTAGTCCGCCTCCATCTTTACTGTATTTAGTCTAAACACTAAAATGTTTCCCATTAAACCAAAGTCTCTAGCCCTTGTGTTTTATTACTTTGTGATGTGCTGTTGGCTACAGCATACTGGTTTATTATCTTGCCATGTGCATTGTGGCACTCGCATTGGTTTTGTACTGCAAAATTGCACAGGATACTGGACTAGGAATGTTCAATCCTTTTGATTATAAAATATGAAAGCAAATCTGGAGAGGTTTTACTGCTACAAAAATTAGATCTGTATCATGTTGTTGTCGCCAAAGATACTTGATTTTGAACACATTTACAGTTGCCATGAACTCTGCTTTGTAACCTGAAATCATCTATACCACTATGATTAAAATGTTTAGATTCAGAAAATGGTTAAAATTCAAACTGGAAAATAAAGCCTGAGAAACATTTAGCCTTGCTAATTCAAACACCATCTCCATATCTTTTCTACATATACACATGTATGCACATGCATTCCCAGTCTTGCATATACATTTACAAGCTCACACATTCACTAGCTCACACACACATTTACAGGCGCTCTCACACAGAGAATGTGTTCTGCAGTATAGCTGGTACACAGGGTATTTTTGAAGACAGAACAAGATGACTGTAAATTGACACTTCCACCCACTAATGAAAAAAAGCCAAGAAAATCTCAGTAGAGAATGAGTTTTATCATTAATGCTGAACAATTTTCATTGACAAAGCAAAAAGAAGCAAGTGGATGGCTGATTTAAATGTTGAATGATTAATGCATGGAGAGGCGGCTGAGGAAAAAGACAAATTCAGGAGCAACTATGGAAATTTATGTATGAGAGAGTCAGCACCATATTCTGATCTCAGTTACACAGTTGTAAATCTGTTATCTTAATGGAAGTATTCAGTTTTTATATTTGCATAGCATAAGTGAAAATAGAATTTAACCCAGAATGCGTTTTTGATTGTGTATTTGCATGACTGAAAGGGGAGAGATGTGTATGTTTGCATGTGATAAACTGCAAATACATTAGACTTTTTGTATTTCTTGGTAGAGAATGAATATGTGTGTGATTGTGTACGTGTGTGCCAGTTGTGGGGCTGTCTGACAGTGAGTGGGAGGGTGAGAACATGTTTGTTCCTAGACTCCGTGGTTGAGTGAAAATGGCTCCTGGAAATGCCGTTTCAGATTAGAGAGCGACGGCTGGAGAGGTGGATATTTCATTATCTTCTTCTTTGTGTGGTGTTTTGGAGCTGGTAATGTGAAAGCAGAGCTATATATAATCCAGTCACACATGTGGTGTCCTTGAGATTTATAGTGCCTGCCAATGCCAGAATCTTCGGGGTGTTTCACTGTGCTAAGCAAAATGCCTCAAACACCAAGGCAATGCAGACCCCACCTGACTTTTCTTGTGTACCAAGAAAGAAAAAATTATCCTTCCTACAAGATGCCCAGTTTTATTCCTAAATTTGTGTGTAATGCCCATCACAATGCAGAGTGTGTGCTGTCTCTTATCCTTGCCTTGTGAACTGGGGCCTATCCCCACCTGCCTCGGGTGTGTGTGTGCTGGGAGAGCAGGGCGTGGAGGTCACAGGCAGTAGTTTGCTGTGTGCAAGCATCTGAGATGCAGAGGCTATATTTTTAGCTGCTCCAGATTCTCTCCTGGCTGGGATATGATGCTGAGGAGTTTATTGCCATAAGGATGTGCCTAGAATACCAGGCAGCCTCAGAAATTTACTGTGCCGCAGAGCCCTGACTCAGTGCTGCTCTGTGACTTTCCTGTGTTGCTTCAGCGCTGGAAAGAGAAAAAATGGTTCCTTGTATTCCCAGCTGCTGCTGGTGCTGGAGGGACAGCTGCTGTGATTTACTGAGAAGCCCTGTCGCAGGGAATGACAGAAGCTCTGGATCTGGCTAAACTGTCATTTGCTTTGTGAAGCTGCTCTCAGGTTTCTTCACAACTGTTACTTTACCTTTTCGTCTGAACAGTAGGAATAATCACATTCTGCCTTTGCTTTGTGAATTTCCCAAATATGTCTATAATGCCTCTGCAAGTAGTTTTTTTGCAGCTGTACACACAAAATGCTTCCAAAATATTTGGGACATTTCACAGGTAGTTTCTCTATAGGCCATGAGTGGATTTCTGTACACCTGGCTGTGAGGGAGGTGGACAACCAGCCAGAGGGGTGAGAATTTGATAGAGATACTCCCCGTGGTAAATCCTGTAGAAAATGAAATTACATTCATGGTCCTTCTGTCCCACTGGTGAGGATGCACCTGCAAGTTTGAAATGGTGGTTTCAACCTCAAAGCCCACTTTAATTGTGAGACCCAGTGCATTTACCTAGTTAAATTATATATACGAAAGATCAGCAGTTGACTCCTTGAAAATCTAAATTCTGAGGAGCCCAGCTTGTCCTTTACGAGTCCAGTGAAACAGCATAAATGCTTGATGAAGAAAAATTATTTGTTCCATCAGATGTTTTAGAAACAAGAAACAAGTATGAGATACCCCAAAGAGCCTGGGCTGTATGCTCCTAAGTCTGTCTGCTTGAGAAACACGGTAAGACCCCGTGTATTCGCTTGGGGTTTGGCTGTATTGTATTGCGCAAGAAGTGGGCTTTCCTCCATTTTCCAACCGAAACGATTCTATGAATCTATGATCGCTGCCCGAAGGAGTCTGGAAATAAGGAGCTGACACCCGTCTGCTCTTGCTGGATCCCGAGCTCTGCTGGAGGCTCCCTGCTGCCCTCTTGTTGCTGGAAATGACACTGGAAATACGCGCACTGTTTTCACGTTGTGATGGGAGCTTGACTAATATCCTCACATTTGGGGGAAAATCGTAGACCTCACATAGGAATGTCTGTCTCATTGCTGTGGCATCCGGAATAATAAATACGGCAATCGCAGCTGTAGTGCCTAGCGCTTGTCTGAACTGCCGCATACTCGGAAGCACAAACACAACTGAGAGGCAAGCTCGAGAGAGGATTGTAGGCAGAGGGAATATATTTTTTAAATTTTTTAGTCTTGCAAAATACAAATGAGCTTGCAGCCATACAAGCTCTCCCATCACATGCTTACTTTTCTAATGTGCTTAGGGCATTGCAACTACTGCTTTAGTGAATGATAGAGACTGAGACTAAAGTGATGAGTGTTTTCCAAGCAGCCCCACCGAATGCCACACACACAAGGGTTGAAGCAGCACTGTATGGGTGTGGGAGATTCTGTATTTTAATTTTGTATTATTAATTCTTTACTTGCCTTAGATCACTACTACTCTGACATCATTGTCATCCACATTGTATTAATGAACTCTATTTGAAACAATTTTAGTGTCTTGCAGCTCAGTTTCTGCTTGGTTTGCTGGTTGGTTTCTCCTCTGAAAAACAATAATCAAATTGGATTCTAAATTGCTCCTTGTTTGCAAAGACCAGTGACTATGAATGGGATACAGAGAATGAACTCTACTCTGTCCAGTCATGAATGGTAGCCAGGTCAGGGCTGAGCCGCATTGGCAGGAGGCAGTGATGTGGGAAGGTTGCCCTGCCATTGTCTATTCTGTAGACAAGCAGCGGATTTAATTCTCAAAGGATCCCAAGCCCATAATAAAATCTCAATGGGGACAAAAAACCCTGACCCAGAAGGCAGTGGCATGTACTACTTGTCCTCCATAGTCGTGAGTGTAAGTGTGGCTGTGCATCAAGGGAGCTGTGTGACAATTTTGTGGAGCCTGTGTATCAGAAGAAACCCATCCCCCAGCGTTCTGCTGGAGCCACTGTGAGGTATATATTTATACTGCTAGTGAAAAACAGAAGGAAAAATGAGAGTGTCTCTAACACATGTAATCTGCAGAAAAATACACATTTGCGTGTTGGTTTTAAGCAGGCAAAGTTTACTGCTAAGAGAATAGCATTGTGCATGCTTTTTTCCTCTTGTGTGCTGTTTTCCATGTTCCACGAAGATGTACTGAAAACCTGGCATTTTTCTTGAGTTGGCACTGCTGGATGACCTCATACACCTATTTGTCATCTCAGCAGTTTCAGCTTCAGTGTTCTTCCTTAGATTCGTTAAGAAAATATTTAGCATCCGAAGAAAGGAAGCACCCCATGGTCTGCTGTGCTCCCTGCAGCCAGACCATTAAAAACAGAGCCCCAGAGCACTTTCAGAGGGTGCAAGGGTGACTCCAGGGCACTTCTGTTCCCTTGGAAACAGGAGAAATGGGTCACATCTACAAAAAGTGACCCAAACCTAGTCATGATGACCTTCTGCACTTGAGGATGTCTAATAGGATCTTTACAAGGTGATTAATTTTAAAAAAATCTTGTTTTCTAATAAATCATGGGTTTTAGATGGAGGCTGAGATGAAAATCTGCTTTCCCTTTAGTTTCGGGGTTCATTGGGGTTTTTCCCCTACAAGTCTCTTTTTAGTCACATGTGCACAAGCTTGTTATCAGAAAAGCTGCTGGGGACGCCTGAACCTTTTTTGTTCTAATGTAGTATGTGCTTGATTTTTCATTGAAGAAAACAAAATGGAAGCTATTATCTGAAGGCAGCTTTCATCGTAGCAGCGAGGCAGGGAGCAGCTCAAGTATAGTAAGACAAAATGTGAGACAAATGTTGCCTCCTCCAAGCCAGCGTCTGAGCTCCACAGTGAGCGCCTTCCGCTAAGCTGGCTGTTTACAGCCCCTGCTCTGGCATCCATCTTGAGGTTTGTGGGATGTTGTTTTTGTTCCCATCCCTCCATCTGATGGGGCACAAGCAACATATATTCCTTTGCCTTCAAACCTGACCCTGAGGTATGCTGACATCTTGATTTCCTCCCCTCCTCCACCTCTCCCAGCCAGCGAGGAAGCTGGGAGAGCAATTTACAGGGAGCAAGCAGGCCTGGGAGCCAGGGAGTCACCCTGCTGCTGTGGGGGGAAAGCTACATTTGGGAAGTGAGATTTTTCCTGTATTGCTGAGGCCTGGGTGTGCAGCACCATCTCCGCTTGACTCTTCAAAGCAAAATAATTCAGTAGCATGAGGTCACCTTCTTTTTCTCCCCTCTCGTTCCCCTCCCAGGGAAAAAACTACCAAGTGCAGCAGCACAAGCTGATTCAGGCAACGGGTGTTTGGTCCCTTCCGAAAATGGGGCTGGGAGGAGAGATGGAGGAGGGGTTGCAGACTGTGCTGCTGACCTGCTGAATTATGACTTTAATGCAGTCACTTTAATAACTTGCTCTAGCTCCAACCACCAGATGCAATTTATGGGCAAAGCAGGCGCCCAGGCATTTTTCTTTCTATGAAGACTAAGCAGATCTCTGATTACCACCCCCTCCCCCCAAACCATTACCTTCCCCCGCTTGCTCTGCTAATGGAAAAATGTTATGTGTCTATGTGCTTTTTCCCCAAGCCCTGTTTTCAGGAAATGGTGGAGAATGAGAAACTAACACAAGCGCGCACACATGCTTCTGCGGGAAAGATTGCTTTAACTCCATTCTTTAACCACGCAAAATTCCTCCTGCTAGCAGAATTGCCAGTTCTTTTTCTGAAACCCTACAACCTCAGCCAGATGCAAGGCAAATTCCAGGATTGATTTGCACGGGAAAAGAAAGACCCCTCCCTCCATCTGACCAAAATCATCTGAAGTTTGAGTGATTTCACTGCACAATACAAAGCCTGCTGCCCTTTAGATCTCTCTGCTGTAAAGAAAGCTTGATTGCAACCCACAAACAAACAAACAAAAAAGATGAACCTGGGAATGATGAACAGGCATACTGAACTCAAGTTTTAATTTTGTATTTAATGTTTGTATACAATAGATGGGTACATTGAGAAAGCAATGTACAGTTAGGCAGCAGCTTCCCTGCCAGTTCTCCTGTTTTAAAGACTCATTCATTTTCCATCTAAGGGATGAATTCTTCCTCCCACTCTCTTATACTCTCTCTTTTTCTGTGATTTGCATGATCATTTGCTACATATATTATGAATCACTGTATATCTTAGTCCAGCCTGCAAAGCAATTTCCCAAATAAATTCCAATGGATCAATAAATTCAGAGTCTTTTTTCTCTTCTAAATTGAAGGAAAGAAAAATAAGTGTAAAGTAAGATGGAATAAGTGTTTAAATCTTAGCTAAAGGGAAGAAAAATCTGAGTTGAACACATATGCCTATTTCTGAATTCTTAGGGCTCACACAGAAGCCCTGTGATTCAACTGTTTTGTATCTTACTTTTGATTTTCCTTTCCCTTCCTGAAAAAAAACCCAAAACAACCATGTACTTGGAACTGCAGCCCTGAAAAATGGCATATACTGCTTTGAACCCACTGAAAGAGTGCCCATACAAGGACTAGCAGATAAGTCCTTTGTGACTGTTAAATATTTATCAGCAAGGCAAATTCCTCCTAGGTTACAGCAAGTACAGTTTGGAATGACCTGTCTGTGCTTTCAAAAATGAGTAGCAGATTCCTGCAAGACATCCATCTCCTCATTCAGCTAGAATAATGTTTTCCTCTCAAGCTTTGAGATAGCTTGATTAATATGTCGCATATACGGCAAATTTCTTAGGAAAAAAGTAGTAACATATGGGAGCATTCAAGTTCCAGAAAGAAGAGTATAAATTGGACGTTTCCATATGTGTTCAGTCTGATGTGTCTGTCTATCTGTGTTTACAGTGACCTGCCCTCAGCCTGATTGCATTACTGTTTCCAGTACTGCAAGCTGCATCTGCAAGCACACACTCAGCCACACAGGTACTTCTTTTGGGTGTGATGAGTTGTCTTTGAGCAACTGAATTTATCTCTGCTTACTACAGAGGCAGTCGAACCCATATTCCGGACTTTCTGAGAGTTAAGAGTTAGGTGAAATGAATCTTTGCTCAAGCATTCAACCACAGCTCCTTGGCTTGTGCCGTTAGCTTCCTGAATTCCCAGATGACTTCTCACCACAGCTTAGCCAGGCCTGGAACTGCTTATTTGCTCAGAAGGAATGAGGTGAAATGCAGTTAGTTCAGTGAAGCCAATGGCATTTCAAAATTACATGTAAAAGTATGTATTTGTAGTCTTGTTTTTCAAATGTTGTCGTAAATATGCTTAATTCTTAACAGGCTCAAAATACTCTGTCCAGTTGTGATGATTTTTAAAAAATCCTGTTCAAATATTTATCGAGCCATACGGAAAACCGCCCATGCAGTGGTCAGTAAGTCAGTAGTACGTGCACAGAATGAAAGCAGCCGCTTTCGTGCGCTCTTGCTGCCGCCGGGGCAGCGCCCAGCCCAGGCGCTGCTCCAGTGGGAGCAGGGCGCCCTCAGGCCCCGGAGAGCCCGCTCTGGCTCCGGCCGAGGGGGCCGTGCCCCGGCCGCGCTCGCTTCGGAGCCGCTCCGTGCTGCCGATTTGCCCAGGGCGGCTGTGGAGAGCTGAGGCAGAGGCGAGAAGTTCGGAGAGCACCACGAGGTTGTGAGGAGGTTATTTATTAATGGCGGCGCGTGTGTCTGCAGGTACTTGGTGACACTGGAGCTCATTCTGGAGACTCCTCTGATTCTGCTATGTTTTTCTTTTTTGAACCTGGCCTTTGATTAAAAATGCCTCGCTTCCAGCTCACATTGCCTTTTAAATGGCTCTGTAAAGCCCTCTCGCGGTTCCCAGCTCACATCAGAAGCAGGGCTGGAAGTGTTTCACTGCAGAATAAATATATGGGCTGTAAATCCTGTGATTCAGAAGATCGCCTGCAGTATTCCTCTCCGCTGTTGCCATAGGTAACCGGGCTCTGCAAAACACCATTTACCCTGGAATGCAAGGAGACACGAAGCTCAGGAAGGGCACTCCGGTTAACCCTTTCCTAGGAAAAAAAAAATAAATTAAAAAAAAATCGCTCTGGTGATCCCAGCCGAAACTGCTCCTCGCTCTCATGCGTGTAGGTTCACCCACAATAAACCCGCACCACGTACATTGAGGCAAATTCCCCGCACATTGCGGCCCCAGGCATGTGCACAAGCTCTCTGCGGGAATGGCGGGTTCCTTCCCGTAGCGCAGAGCCAGGCAGGCACTGGCAGGGTGTTTTCGGGACTGCTGACTCACCGGGGCTCGGTGGCGGCACAGCCTCGGCCAGGAGCCCGCGGGATGGGTTAAACTGGCACCGGATTAAGGAACTGAATGGCAACTGAATAAGGCTGGCCCGATCTGCAGTCCAAATCCAAGGTTCGTGGAGTGGAACTTGTCAAATTACTTAAGACAGGACCACAGAAAGGAAGACTTTGAGCTCATACTCACCACAGAACTTTTGGGGTTTTTTTGGTAGCTAGCAGGGGATCCCTAAGGTTTACAAGGTTTTGCCAATGCCATCTAATGGAGATTTATCAAGTCAGACATTGAGTGCAAGTTTAGCACTTCTTTTCTACCTCATACTTTTTTGCAGTCAAGGCACTTTAAACATCTCCTCATGATCTTCTACTTCATTGCCTGAGGCACTGAATGTGAACAATCAATGGTTATCTGCAGTTTAGGAGAACAGGGGCTGAAAGTGGCCCCCCACTGTTTTACTCCTCTAATTCTGACCTACCTGTGGGCTAAATTGGATCCCAGCAAACAGGAGCTGAAGTAAGGTACTGTGTCTGAACAGTGTTTTTTGTCACAGCCCCAGCAGCAATGCTACCCAGAGAGCAGGAAGCAGCATATACTCTGCTCTTGTCTTTTTTCCCACATGAAGCTGACGATTTTATGTGTGTGTGAAAAGTAAATTCATAGCCCTGTGTTCAGGCAGGGGTTAATTTATACTGCAGAGGAGCTGCAGGTGAGACTGACGACTTGTCTCATTTTTCAGTTTCACAAACCCTGATACAAAAGACTAAATATGTTGTGTTCCAAACCACTGTTGTCTTCTTTTTCGTACTCCTGTCTGCAGTTCAATGCATGCACAGATACACACCACCAAATTGTTTTTTCTTTTATGACACAGTATTGCTGCAGGGTCACCTACAGATAGGTAAAAATGCAAAATTCCTGCTCTGAAGTGTTAATAGTGTTCATTACTTTTACATCAAAAGTCTGATGGGAATACAGAGAAGTCAGGAAATGTGGATAAGGCTAAAATTACATTCATAAAAGATCATGCAGTGGTTGGTAATCACAGCCCATGCATGGACAAGCCTGTATTGAGACTGCTGTAATCTCTGGGCAGAGCAGGGGGGAGTGAAGGAGAGGTCAGTGTGCTTTGTGGGATTCTTTAGCATTACTGGGGCAAGGGGAGTTAGTCCTTCTCTGTTATTTAACAGTGAGTGAGTATTTTTTAAGGATTTTTTTTTATGTTGCTAGAATAAAAAAGGAACAGGCAAGAGAAAATGACCCCAAATCATAAGGGGATTGCTGTCAGTGGAAAAGTGCAAACACAGAATGAAATTGTTTTCCTGCAAAATTCTTTTTTTTTCATGGCTTGTTTCCATGCCACCACGGAGAAAAATAGTGAAGAAAATGATATACAAGGAAAGGTACTTTTAAAGATTCCCAAGAGCTACTGATTGGGTGTTGCTGTTTCACATTCTCCAAATTGCTGTTGCAGGACATATATTGTAAGAGAGCTTAAAAGCTATGGAGTAATGCATGGAAGCACAGTGATATTTATGTGTGCACTGACTTCTTTGATTTATAGGATTCATTTGCATACTCCCTTGGCATTGTCAGAGCCCCTCTGCAGACCTAACACTTGATCCCCTGTTCTGCTGAGTCCCTTGGGAGCTGTTGACGTTGTGGGGTACCTGCTGAGGTATCAGGGACAGGTTGTGTGAGTGGGGAAATGGGAGCATGAGATCAGAAACAGGAGTGTCTGCGGGGCAGAGCAAAGTGATAACTGGACTGGTTGAACCTCAGCCGTTTCCTGAAAGTCTGAAAACCACTGGAAGCACTGAAGACGCTGAGGCTTATGCTTGTTCCTTTTCCTGGTTTTATATGATTGCCTTAAGTCAAGGGTATTTAAATGTCAAGTTTTTATGTAGTTCCTAAATTTACTTATGTTCGGGTGTTTGTAGCAGAAGGTTTGTGTCCTTGTACACTCCTATCTGTGTATTTGAATGATGATAAATGCCAAGGCTTTCTTTTGGGGCTTGTGTTTTTCCACAGCCGAGGTGACACATTCCCATTAACTTTAACCTTCTCCCCCAAGAGTTGATACAATTTATTTCTTTTGGAAGGGAAATATCAGAGCTGTAGCAGGCCCAAAGCAATTTTCTTTGAAGGCTGCCTTGGCTGCAACTGCAGATACAGTGACAAAGAGGAGATTGTGGCAGAACGTGCTGGATGAGTGCTCCGGCAGGAAAGGGTTACTGTCTGCACAGCTCTGTGTGTCTGGAGCTCCAGGCAAAACCCAGAGAGAGACAATGATGTCAGCACTACCTCCAGGCCCAGGGCCCCTTGCCTGACAATGTGGGCAATCCAATACATTCCCATCTGCCACAACAAGAGCATTCATGCTCCTATTTCCTGACCTCTTTGGATTAAAGCATGTGGAGTTAAATATACATCCAGCCCCATGCTCATGCACTTGCATTGCACCAGAAATAGACTTATGGGAAACTGGCTGCAGCTTTTGCCACCCGACACTCGGGATCTGTCTCAACGTTGTCATCGAGAAAAGCACATGCTGGTCTGGTCGGGAGATTGTACAGTCATGTACACATAGCTAAAATACAGTTCGCTTTTGTGCCTGGAAATGCTGCATGTAATCAGCACGCAGTCAGAAGAGGGGGAGGGGGAAGAGCAGCTTAAATAGAAAATGAAGATTAGTCAGAGGCAGTGATTTCAGCGTTTTAGCCATCTGAAACTTGCTGAGTTTTTTAGTACCACACAAAAAGTTCTGACAACAGAGACAGACCTTGGCTGAGCTGGGTGTCTGCACTCCAGGCTGGTGGAAGAGGGAGAGCATGCGGCAGGATTTGCATGCTGCCATGCCGGGCTGGCAGACATAGGGAGTGCAGCTCTGACAAGGAGAGCTTTTTGTTCGCTTTAGAGTGAAGCCGGTCTGGTAGTGCAAAATTCTAGTAATTAGAAGCATTTTATTGCTGCTTTTATTCAGGATGTGTGTGTGGGGAGGGGGTCTGTTTCATGCACATGGGTATCGTGTTATTTCTTTCTCATGTCTGTGGGTGCTGTGTATCTGTGGCTCTATGCCCATATGTATCTGTGCATCTCCATATTTATCTGTCATTCTGTGTCTGCATTGCTCAGTCTTTTTTCCTTTTAAGTGTCGGAGTTGCATTTTTTTTCTGTGCACAGATGAGTTTTCCTGTACTATACACTAAGAGGAAAAGAAATGTAGGGATAACTTGCATTTTGTTTATGTCTTTGTCAAGAAAGTACTTCACAATTGAGAAATATGAATGAAAAAGAAAATGAGACTATTTTCCTTTCTTTCTTTTTTGTCTACAGTCTTCCGTCTTATCTTCCCAGTCATGTATTTTCTTTTCTCTCCCTTTTTCCCCATCACACTGCAAACTCTTGTTCCCATAACAAATGTTTTAAATGTTATCTATCCTGCCTGCACAATCAGTCCCTTTTTCATAGCATGTTTCTTGTACAGTAATTTTTTTTTTTTTAACAACTCATAGTGGTCCTTATCATAGCAGATTCCTGTAGGCAGTTTGGTTTGTTGTCTCTCCCCTTCATATGGCCTCTGCTTATGGCACTCAGAATCTCAGAGAGTACAACACAGGGAAGCAGAACAAAAATAAACTCCCCAAGATCTGTTGTTCCCCAATGGCTCAAAGGGGTCTTGGAAGAAAGTTCAGCTGATAAAATCCTTAGAGGGTGCTTGGAGGGGTGAGGCCAAATGGTTAATGGAGGATAAAAACTGCAAACCTCTTAATTCTCTTAGTGTTTGGCTTAACCTTGCTTTGACTCTGAAGAGATGGTGGTAAGTAAGGATGAGCTTGTATTAGAAATAGGATTCTCTCTTTCTGCCCAGCCTTGGCTGTGCCAGTCCCAGTATTGCAGGGCATCAGTGCTACAAAATTCTCTATCAGTTTCTGCCGGTAGAGGTTTGGAACTTCCTCACTTCTCAATTAGTATAATCAAAGCCAAGACCCTGGCACCTTTCCCAAGAGCTTTTTTCTCTCTGTGAAACACAGAATGCTGAAAACCAGTCAGAAAAAGTGGAGCCAGGCTGTAGGAAACGTTGGATTTTACCGGTGGTATAGAAAGGAAGCTGCCTGTAGTGTCAGCCACTCTAAAGGAGATGTACAGATGAGTTAAAGTGGTAATATGCATAATGTCTGTCATCCAGATATTTCAGAGCATATAATAAGCTGTGATTAAATCATTAAACTAAGAACTTCAAAAGCTGTGTAGACTGAGGACCTAAATGCAAGAAATCTCCAGTCTTCTTTCTACCTTGGTACCTGATTTGCCACTGCTATAAGCTAGTCATTTCACACGGATCTTTAATTTTCCCATCAGTACCACCAGGAGTTAATAATACTTAAGCAGAGCAGTGCCTCTTATAGAGTTGTTTTGAAGGAAATGGAGACTTACTGAAGGAGTCTTCCATAGAAATCAAACAGTAGTGGGAGGTTCTTCAGGAGCAAAGTGGAGAAAGCATGTTCAGCATGAGATCAGAAGGCATGAAGGTCTGCAAATACCAGGGGAAAGACGGTGTTAAAAACAGGAGCACTGCAGTTTTCAGGGACCCTAAATTAGGCTGTGGAACCTAGGCAGAGTTAGGTTTGCAGTTTGAACTAAGACACATGCAGTGCTTATGATCCAGTCTTGGTGCCTGATGGATCTCTGCTTTTATTACTTGTCCCAACTTCACAAAGCCAAGTAAATAGATGAGAATAGAATGTCTATGTCCTGACACCTCATCTCTTGTACTTAGACCCGCCACCAAAAGCGTGAAGAATATGTCCCAAGGTTTCCTGCTTTGATTAGGACCATTATTTTGTTTATAAGCTTTCATTTTTCCATAGAAATCAAACAGTTTCTCTGTTTATGGCTACAGATACATTTAATATGTCTCTCTTAAGCAGCCTTGTGAGAAGTGCTCAGGAGCTGGCTTGGAGCAGGGTGGAGGAAAAGAGGAAGCCTGCAAGTCATATCCTCCTGACCGCCTTCCTCTCCATTGATGTGTGCAGTCACACTGCCCAAGAGAGCCATTCGAGGAGGTTTGAGAATGTATGGAGCAAGTGCTCCATTTCACTTATGATCAAGGTAAACAAGGGTGCCAGCTGAAGCAGAGCTTCTGAGGTGTTCAGTGCCAGGCAGTAGTGACTGCTACTTAGGAGATGGATTTATTAAGATTATTAGTAAGTGTTATTTGGAGGTGACTGAAATCGCTGGGTGGACTCCAGAGGATTAGTTTTCCAAAGATAGCAAATGCAAAACAAAATAAAAGCAGCCCCAAACAAACAAGTCACCAGTACCAGTTGTGTTTATTTAATAAAGTCTCTGCACAGGATTAGCTCACAAGCATTTGCTTGTTTTTGTGACTGGAAATATGGGGGATGGGAAAGAGGAACCATTTAGCATGTAATTCCCCAAGTAAAAGCAAAGCTGCAGCACAGCATCTGTCCTGGTTCATAGAGTAGGTGACAGTGCTCTGTGAGCAGGGCAGGCAGAGGAGGAATCACCTCTTCCTGGATTGCACTGGATTTAGGCAGCCTAGACTGCAGCAACTCTGATACAGAAATAACCTGTGTGAAGGAGGCTCTGCTCAGAAACTGTCATGTCCCTGTATAAAGGGCACGAGAGCTTTAGGCAGGGCATTGTGCTGATCCGAGCCCAAGAACTGGCCTGTGGGAGAGACAGCAGCAATCAAACATAGTCATTTTCTATAGTAAGACTGTAAGAGGACCTCAAAGTGCTTGTAGACATGAATTCACCAAACATCACCCCCACAAGCCTGTCCCTTTGGGATGGAGGTTGGTGTTGCTAACCCCAGATGTCAAACTGAAGGCAGAGAGAGCTGTCTAAACTCCCACAGAGATCAGGCCAGATGGGAACACAGGGAGGGTAGCAAGAAGGAAGGATAAAATCAGGAGAAAAAAGCCATCCCTCAGAAAAAACTGATGGGAGAGGGGGCTTAAGGACCAATTTATCCCATGTTTTAATGTTGTTAATGTTGCCAGACAAGTCCCTCCAAAATATTGGTGGTTGATGGTGTAGAACAAATGAGTCAGTTCTGCAGTGTAGCCTGGCTGTCCTGCTCCAGTCCTGTCACCCAGAAATAGAGACATGGGAGCTTTCTGCTGTCCCTCCAGCCTTCCCCAGCATTGCACTATCAGAAGCATGACCACTCAAAGGATGAGTACCTGTTGCTTTTTTTGTAATCCATTTAGGCCCCATTGGGATGTGGCAGAAGAGATGGAGGTATTCTCTGTCCAAGCCAAGTTACTGAAAAGGAGACCAGTGCCCTTGCAATTTCCAGGGAAATTGCTTGTTTCCTTTCATGAGAAGCTGCTTACTTGTCTCCTAAATCCACAGGAGTTGCACTGGCTCCTCTCCCTCCTTCACAGAAGTCCCTTATGCAAAGTTAGGCCTGGTTTGCTACTGCCCATGCTTCTCAAGACTTTCCTAGATACCACGGCAACAGCATCAGAACTGGATTTTGTAACCCTTTAATTTTATACAGTCAGAGTAGAACGGGACCTATGAATACAATTCAGCAATCTCATTCCTCGAGGGTGGTGCCTGGGGCCGGGAGGATGGGGATGGGGATGGGGATGAGGATGAGGATGGGGATGGGGATGGGGATGGGGATGGAGCAATGCACTGCTTAATGTTCTTGGCATAAGCTATCAGTGGAAATAGGAGGAGGGAAAAGCTGCAGCTCACTGAAGTGGAAGAAAAAGGATGGGAACTGAGTGATGCAGTTTTATACTGAGGGGACAGAATTATCTGGTAACCTGTGTACTTAATTCCATGCCATGATTGAAGGATATGTCAGCAGTACCTAAAATAGAAGCACAGCGTGAGGTATAGAGCCGTGGCTCCAAACTACCCAGCTTTTACAGATGTCTTTGGTGCTAAAATTTGTGTTACTGAAATCATTGATTGCTATTACAGAGAAGGTAGAGAGTGTTGGACTAGGAGGCAGAGGAAAAAGGAAGAAAAAGGAAGAAAAAGGGAAAAGGGGAAACAGACTGTAGTATTTCAGGATCATGTTTTCATCTCTTTCTATTGGGCTTCATGTTTTTCTACAGAAATCCTAATTTTCACTTGAGAAGCTGATGGGTGAAGAAACTATTTTCTCTCATAGATAAAATGGAAGTACCGCCATTAAAATAAAAAAGGCAGGATTTTCCTTTTCCATGAGTTCTTCATACATTGGAAAAACATCCTCATTCTCAGGAAAGGAAAGAAAAGCTAACATTTATTTGGAAAACACTTTGCAGTAGGAATAAAAGATAGTACAGGCCTAGTCTGCTCTAACTCTTGATTTACAAAGCAGTCCAAAAAGCTTATTGCTTTCACACTGTGAAGCTGCTCAAGAGGTGCAGGTTGCAGTGTGGTGCTGGTGAAGAGACGGGGCTCTAGTGTAGGCCCTGGACTGACTGCTGGAGGATCTCACTCCTGCAGAGAGAGAGAAGTGCTGTGGCGCATCTTACTGCCAGGCTTTGTGAACCCATCCACGGTAAAGGGTCTTGACTTTGTGCCTGTGACTGATTTGCAACGCCTAGAAAAAAATCAAATCCCTTTAATAGGACTCATTTGCCTGCTTTAATTTACATCAGAGAACCCAGCACATTATGACTCGTGACACCAAGGGTGGTTTAAGATCATCTCTGTCCTTGAACTTAATACATACATAGGGTACAGCCAAGACTAAGGATCTGTCTCTTTCTGTGATAAATACCCACTTTTATGGGACTGTGGCCATGAATCCAATTTAGCATTATGAAGTAATTTTCTGTGACAATTCAGGTCTCAACTTCATCACTCTCATCTTTCTCTCTACCTGATATATTTTAGTGTTTGGTATTATGCCTAACATGGAGAGATTCCAATGAATTAGATGAGGCATTTAATAAAGGTGATGTCTGGACAGTGAGAAGGTTTTTATCTCTGAAAAGTCGTCCAGTGATTGTTGGAATATTCTATTTTAAAATGGGTTTGGCTTAGAAGGGCCACATTTGTATGATTTGTCCTCAATAGAAATTAGAGCCTCTCAGTATTTCTACATGGTGGAATGATTATTTTTTTTTGAGTTATTCATTATAGTCTTCTGAACCTCCCAGGAGTCCATGAGCTCTTTATGAACCATATAAAAGGATGCAGACTCACTACCAGAGCAGAGAAATTCCCAGGAGGAGAGAGATTTGTAGCTAAACTGAGATAGACAAAAGAGATGGGGAAAGTAAACTTCTGAAAGCCTGGAATAAAAGCAAATTCTTTAACAGCCTAACAATGATCTAGACTCCTGCAAGTCAGGAACAGAGCAGACTATACTGAGGATATTTAGAAAAAAAACCTACAGAACTAACCTGCAAAGTTTTGTTTCATTTCTGTTTTGGCAGCTGAAGAAACATAGAAGAAGGTTTGTTTTCTAAGGCTTTCTCAAAACAGTCACCCTGAAAAAAACACGCCTGTTACCTTCAGAGGACCTACACATCTTACTGATATGCAGAATACTCTTCAAAAGAGGAGTAATCTCTTCAAAATACAATAAACAGGGCATACAGGTCAAAGTGAAAAACCTCAAACCCAGTATTCCTGAGAATTTACAAACAAAAGAATTTACAGAAAATGCAGACAGAAGTTGTACATACTATAAATGCCTAGGTCTCTTAATAAACACTTTTGGGATTCCCAGACTGCTTAGGAAAACATTGCATAGCAAAGCCCTTTCTCAAAATGAGACAATTAGATAAATGCTACCTGCTGATTGCAAAACTGGCTGAAACTTACTGGGATCCACGCATCTTAAAGGCTCCAGCTTTTTTTCCTACTTGGAAACAAAGTCGGGTAGAGCTGCATATTAAATGGAATGTGACAGAGCCAAAGCTAGCTAAATAATGGAAATGTATTTGTGAATATTTGTTCAGTGAAAATATTGCCAAAATTCTCAATATTATTGATAACGAATTATTTAATCATCTCCAGACGAAACTCCAACAGAATCCCTGTCTGTAGTGTTCTGCCAACAACTATTAGGCATTCACAGCACTCCCTCCGCAGTGACTGCAGAAATGCGCTCTGCTTGCCAGTCTCCAAGGAAGGATTTGACTCTGCTACTATCAGCTAAGTCAAAGCTTCGCAATACTGACAGAATTACTTGGTCAGAGAAGGAGTGAGTCAGGCCTAGGGGCAGAGCTGGGCCAGTCGGTGTGCTCTGGACAGGGATACACCACAGATATGCCCAAACAGAAGCCTCATATATAAATAAATGGGTGCATATGAGATACTTGTTTAGTGCATGGTGGCATTTCTCCCTCCATATAGATATGTGCTCTTTAAAAGTGTGCATGGGCTCGTGCAGCTGTGGGACAAATACATGTTTTTGGCCACTGTGCATTGGGGTAGATGTGCCTATGCAATACAGGCTGTCCTATCTGTGCACTTTGGGGCACTGATCTCCATGAACAGTCTCAGGTAAAGGGAATTCTGTAGAACTTTGTTTTTTGTCTCCTCTACTTTGTCTCTCATTTTCAAGTAAGCTTTTCTGCAAAGTCCTCATGCAGCCAGGGTGTGGGGTGGCCCTTGTGCACGGCTGCTCAGAACTGCATGCTGCTGCATGGAGTGGATGCAGGTGTCCGTCCTGCTGCAGCATCAGCCCCAGGATGCCTCTGCCTCCTACTGTGTCATCTGCAGTTCACCAGCAGCAGTTTCTCCCTTTGGCCTGAGGACTTTTGCCTGGGCTCATGCCCAGATCTGCTGTTCAAGCAAAGGGCAGAGGCAGCACTCAGTGAGGAAGTCCTGCATATTTCAGGCTGGTTTAGGGATGTTTGTTCCAGAGGGCCCAGTTTGTTGATCTCTGTTGTTTTTAACTCATGCAATGCACATAATTTAGGTCAGCTCTTTCCTCACTCTCCTCTCTGTCCTGCCCTGCTGGAGTGCTATTTCCAGATGAGGTCACACATTCCCCCCTCTTTCTCCTACCACTCTTGAGCCTGTTCTTTCCATTAGTGTTTAATGAGAGGCCCACTAGCCATGGCAATTCTGGCCCTCCAGTCACTGCTGCAGCCAAGGTCAAGCCCGGGGCAAGAATTGTCCACAAATGCAGACACCAGAGTGAAGGGAAGGAAAGAACAATGAGAGCCATTTACTTCCCAATGTACTTAAACGCCTGAGAGAAACTGCCCCCCCAGATTGCTGAGTCAGCAGCGGCTGACAAATTAGTCAACAGGATGACTGGGCCTCAGCTCCTGGCAATTAGCATGGACAAAGCTTTGTGTGTGCCTCTGTGTTTTCCTATTAGCTGGGCTTGCACGCCTATGAGGGGAGGAGGAACTGGGGAAGGAAATGGCTTGCTTTGACTTCACAAACACATGGAATTTGCATTCCCAAGGTTGCACAGCATTCATTTGGCTTCCTGTTTCAGCATCTTTGCAGGCTGTAGCCATTAAGAATAAAGTATGCTGAGAGCCTCTTAAGAGGGAGGAGCATCAACACAGCTGGAGGAAGGGTGAGCCCTGAATTGTAGTAGCAGAGGCACTTCAAATTGGGAGGGGTGCAGTTTAACCCATCAATGTGTCTAACAAAACCTGTACTGTAAGGGTCAAGGAGTGTTGGCAAGGTTCGGGCAGAAGAGTTTACTGGTGAGAATGGCATTGCTCGTATATTCAGTATTGGAGTAAGAAAGGTGTCACAGATCCAGAGTGAGAAGCTTTGACAGAGCTCAGGGTGATGAAATGATAGAGACAGAGGGGGATAAGAACTGGACTAAAAGAGGATTCTGTAGGTCAGGAGTTCAGTGTCTTGTCAAAGCGATTTGGGAAGCCAAGGGCTAAAAGGTGGAGCCGCAGGTCAGGATTAAGCTGAACATAGGAGCTGAGTTCTGTCACCATTTGGCAGAGGTCACTGCCTCCAAAGCAGGCTATGGCAGTCATGGCCCGTGCTGTGAACAATGAAATTTCCTGGATTCAGCTCTAGTGGAACTACAAACACACTTTGTTGTTAAAATCCTGTGCATCTCCTCGTGTCTTTCCATCTCTAAGGCCAGGTCATTCTATGGAACATCGGGGGTGTGAATTCCAAGTCCTCAGACGACCCAAGAAGAAAGGTCAAGTAAATCTAGTTTTTTAGCCTCACCTTCACCCATTGCATATCCATGTCCCTGGTAAGTCAGACACCACCATGTTATCATCCTCATTTACGATAAGCTGGTCAGACTGATTTAGCCGAAGTTCAGTGGTGACCCCAGCTCTGAAAGGCCTTGCTGTGACCCGTGAAGGTTTAGTGGGCTTTGTTCTGGGTGCTCGGAGACCCATCTCTCTGCTTACAGGCTTTCACAAAAGCTGAGCTCAACTGAGGGCTGCAAAAGCATTCAAGCTATCAGTCCTCCTGTTTGTGAGAATGGGGGTGAGAGACAATGTCTTTGTATTCCGGGCACCACTACATGCTCCTTTGCTAAGCATAACTGGAATCCCTGGACTTCAAATCCTGCTGCTGAGAGCCTAGCAACAAGTGAATGTATCTACTTAAGCTTTTAAGGAAGGACTAGGTTAGTGGAGGTGAAAGTAGGTCAGAATGTTTTATTTTCTGAGTTTGTTGGATTTCTTTCGAGGAACTGTAATGCTCTGCCTTGTAAGTCGTCTCTTTATCAAGAGACTGGCAGCACCATATCCATTTACACATCTTTATGCCACACTAAACCTGAGACAGTTCATTCCTTTCTGTTGACAGACAAGCTGCCTCACACTACTTCACCTTTACCAAAGGAGAGGAGTATGCACCAAGGTGCTTCCTGCAGAGCAGCTGACACTCAGCAGCCTGCTGTTCCTCTCTGCCTTTGACCCCCGTGATTTTCTGCTTGGCTGTAGGCTGATTTAGGGCAGATTTTTACTGATCTCTTAGTTGCTGAACAGTGTTTTCTGAAAATACTAGCTGGCATCTATCTGCAAAATTAGGTGTCTAAATAGCTTTTGAATCTGGGTGTCCCTTCCTCCATGCTTCAATTCTTCATCCAGTATAAAGGTCTAACTGTAGTCTGGGCTTGAGTCAGGGTTGTATATCTATACATGAATGTGGTTGTGGAGGAGCTGTGGCCATCTAGGTGCTCCTGTTCTCCTCTCAAGGAATGTGGCTGGGGCCTTCTTTCTGCTCATCCTGTCATGGCAGTGGTTACACAGCACTTTTATGCTGCTGTGCCTGAGCTTCAAAACTTTAACCTATGAATT
Organism: Drymodes brunneopygia; assembly: GCA_013400955.1. Classification (NCBI taxonomy): domain Eukaryota; kingdom Metazoa; phylum Chordata; class Aves; order Passeriformes; family Petroicidae; genus Drymodes; species Drymodes brunneopygia. The sequence goes on from VZTZ01001096.1 coordinate 145,898, forward strand.
CTCTCAGCCTGCCAGCCAGGGCAGGGAGTTACAGAGAGTAAATCTATTTAATTCAGGATTCAAACCACTACAGATGCAAGAAAACAGTGAGTCCTAATTGCTTATCTTTGGATTTCAGCAGTACCAAGAAACTTCATAAGTCTTGCACCACATAGAAAAACCCACGGCTATCTATTCCATGTAACACATATAATTCATCAGATATGCATCCCATAAGGAACCATGGACTAAGATCAGCTGAATTGTCTCTCTGTTAACCTTCCTTGTGAATGTCAGAAAGTGGTTTATCTCTTTATGACAAGAGACAAGTTCAGGGTAGCTTTGCTGCAAATTCAGGCTCTCAGTTTTAGTTCCATAATTTTGCAGCACTTAACTTTACAATTCTATGATATGCCGAATATATTTTCTTAAAAAATCCAGACTTGTTCATATGAGGTACATGTGCAACTGCAATAAGATCCATGCTGACTGCAGCACTTACAAGAACATCTGAAGGGACATCAAAAAAATAGGTTAGGGACAAGGTACTGCCCAAGTGTTATAGCAAAGACTCAAGAGTGCCTAAGATACTGTAACTCTGAGAGTCAGCCACTCATTCCACTGAATTTCAGTCCAAATGAGCTATGCTTCCTGCAGCAAACAAACCAGGGATGGATACAGTGCAGGGATCCAGATGTATTTTAGTGACATGGAGTTACAACAGATTGTTACTAACAGTAATTCCCATTTCTTCCTTGAAGCACATTCCTAAAGCAGCTACTTTTGGAAAAGTGCCTGCAAATAACACTCCCTGTCTGACTGATACCCACTTTATCACCTCTGCTCTTTAAAAGTGGGTATTTTTTATGATGGAAGGCCCTCAGTTAATTTTGGAGTCTAAAAGGTACATGCAGGATAGGGCAAGTTTCTTTAACGTGGTCTTGACATTATTCCTCCTGACCTCCTGGAAGTAATGTGCCTGAGGAATGCAATGGCCTCTTTTCTGACCTGGCAAGCAGTGCCATTTGTAGTGTTGATACTTGTCCCAGTGGGACTTGGGCTGAGATTTTTCCATCCTTCCCTTGCCCAGTTCATTTTGTCCAGCCTGCCAAAAAAGTGTCAAATGGCATTTTTGCAATTACCAATCTAGACTGGGCTGGACCTGGTGACATGGAGGTGAAAGGCTCTGGAGTCTGTTTTCCTGTACTGCTAAACTAGCCAGTATCTCCTTGTGCTTATTCAGCAGATTAACTCTGATAATGTCAGTATGAATATTTTGCTGCCATTTAGCTAATAGCTACATTTCCTCTTGCAAAATCATGTAAAGGGAAATAAGGGAAAAAGAACTGCTGTGGCAGGAGACAAAGGCACAATTCAGTGGCTGGTTTAAGGTGTGCTCATGCTGTAGGCCGATTACTTTTTAGCAGCAACTCTGACAAAATGTTAAGCATGTATTCCTGGAAAGATCTTTTTACAAACCAAATGCTTGAGATTATCATTCCACCATTTCTGCTAGCTGTTCTTAGTTCTCAGATACCACTTGCAGATCAGATCTAACCTAAAAAAGAATGAAAGGACTATAGCATCTAAATAAGATAATAACAATGGCCCCCCATAATATCGGTGTTAAAAATAATTAAGTCTTTCTACTTCTCTAGTGTGTTCCATCTGAGGGTCTCAAAGCATTTTACAAGCATTAATTAATTAAAGTTCCATCTTCTCCCTGAGGCCTTTTCTGTGCTGGAGGTGGTTCAGTCCAGTTGGGTAGATGTGGCTGTTAAAATCACAGCTGATTCTCAAGTCAGTGGTTAAAAACTGCCTCTGGAAATCTTCAGTTCTTACAGCTGCTGCCCTTTCATCCTGCAGCTGTGCTTCCCCATCTTAGTTTGGTGGATGATTTCCCTTCATCTGGCCCATGAATGCTCAGATCTGCAGGTCCCATCTTCTAGCTCTGCCCTGTTTGAGCAGGTGATGCCACTGGCATGATCCCTAGTAGCTAAAGTGACCTGCCACTAGCCCCAGAATTACTGAAGTATTTAAGTAGCTTAAAGACTCTTTGAGTTCTGTAATCCTCCCTCCCACTTAGACCAGGGGATGTGGACTAGAAAGAAATTAAAAGAGAACGGATAAAGATCACTAAGCACAAATATTTGAAATGAACTCTTTAGGTAAGCATTTTAATTTGAAATATGCCAAGTGTTTACAAATGAAATACAGAAATTTCTTATTCCATTGCTGAAATACAGACATTCTAAGGGCTGAACATGACGATTATTAAACAGTACAGAGTAGCACTTTCATCATCTCTTATGGAAGGAATCAGATTATATCCACCTGAAACTGGAGAGAAGTGGGAGAAGATAGAACTGCCCAAACTGGGAGGCAGTCATTGGGATTCCGGTCCCATCTTAAAGGAAATACATCAGAGAATCTGGAATAATAATTATGATAATAATTAAGATATTATATTACTTGACTTAAAAAAAAAGTTATAATAAAAATAGTAATAGTAATAAACAACTATGCAAAGTATGCAGAAGGCTGTTGGGGTTTTGTTGGTGAGAAACTGTTGAAGTACTTTTGCATTGGTATTTATATAACATCTTTTGTCTTGGGGATCCCAAACTGTATCACCAACTGCAACAATGAAAACCTCCTCAACATGGCAAGCCATATGTTGTTCTGTTAACAGTATTATTTTGGAAATCATCTGTAGCATTTCTAATCAGAAATATGTAAAGTATTTGATTTCATTAATTTGAGTTCAATATTGTGCGTTCCTCACCTAGAAACCAAACCAACTGGCACATTATAAATACGCTGGCATATAGAATTGTAGGATGAATGACTAATTTAATAATGTATACTGCTAACTGTATATTATGTTTCTTTCTGAGCAATGAAGGTGCTTTACAAAGGCTGGTGGCAATAGAGAATGATATTTTCAGTTAATTGGAAATGCACACTTTGTTCCCAAGATACACAATTATCCATTCATTGAATTCTACACTTTTCTTGTGTTTAGTGTGTTTTAGTGCCTGTGCTTTACAGGTAAAGTAGCAGAAGGGATACATTAAACCCTACACAGTCAGTGGCAAGGCAGGGACAAATTAAAGTCTCTTGATCCTCTCTCTCAACATTGAAAGCATTGTTTCTCTCTCAGTTTCACTGGGCAAGCAACACAGGACTGGAAGAAAGGCTTTTCTGGGATGACCTTCTGGGTCATCCTCTCCTGTCTCCTGCCATCAGGGGCAACATGTCCTACTGTGGCTTTTGTGACTGTGACAAAGAAAGAATGAGTCACACTTCCCTGCTGGACACCAGACCCCTCATTGATACAGTCCAGGTTGCCTTTCTGAAAAAAGACAATGATGGTATCTTAAGGCAGCTTGCAGTGGGAAAAGGCTGGTCTGGTTTGTATTCTGGGATTAGAGGAGAATGGCAGCCTTCCAGTGTCAGGTGGTGGGAACTGAAAATAAAGGTGCTGCTGAGTAGGGATTTTCTCACAGACTCACTTCAGCTCTGCACTTCCCTAGCCATGTCAAGCAGTACCTTCTTAAAGTTAGAAGGCTCCTTTTAGGACACAAGAGAAAATGAATTTAGGAAGCATCTTTTAAGAACATTCTGCAGACTACCTTTTAAACCAAAATCTGAGATCAGTTAGGTTGGTCACAGGATTGGAAGGCAGGACTAGATCATTCCATTCATCCTGTTATTCCCCACAGGATAGTATTCCTGGCAAATGTTAGATGAATTGTTCCTGGGGCTTTGTGACAACAGCCTCCACATCCTTCTCTTAGGTCCTCCAGGCCTGTTCACTGTAAGAGTTTACGATCTCCCTCACCATGACTCTTGTTCTATCCCTTTTTTGTGCTCTGCATGAGCTAGTTCTGCCTGAAGAGTTAACTAGCTGGGTTATCTGTTCGCAAGTCCCTGGATGTATTTGGTTCAGTTTCCCCCACCTTTATGTCATATCAGTGAATGTGCACAGGTATCAGAAGGGCCATTAGAGAAGAGTTCAGGGAACACAGTGGGAATGTCCTCAGCCTTAGAGTTGGGAAGTCTCAGCTTAGCTGAACTTCATGTTTTCCTTGGACTGTACAGTGCTTAGCAGGCTGATGACACATGGGAAGTAGCCAGTTCTGTAGCCAATTTTATTCTTTCTCATTTTATTGTCAAAGGGAGGGGAATTCACAAAATTTGTGAGGATCTCACCCATGTCCCCGCTCCACTGCAGAGCTGCTCATTTATTTTTGTTTTATACTGTAAATAGTTAGAGAAAGAAAGCTCCCCAGACCTTGAAGTTAATCCCAGTATGTAGCACTGTACATGGCAGATCTGTGTGGTCATGCTTCTCATCACTATTGTCTGCATCCTCCATACCTGGCTAGTATCATTTGGCTCCTGTCTTAAGTTCTCTCTCTCAAGTTTCACAGCATGAGAGGAGCAGAAGTTGGATGGCAGGGACTGACAAGAAGATGGTGTAGAAGATAGGAAGAATGGGGAAGTGGATAAGTGACAGCAGAAATGTCCCAGGAACACTGATGAAGCTGGGAAAAACGTTAGCAATCATAAAGCACTCTTCTATGGAATCTGGATCACAATTCATTATATCTGCATACTGATATTTCTCATCTGTCAGCTTACAGCTGTGAAATCTGCTGGCAAGGTGTGTATCATTGTCTTTAGTAGGAGAGGCATTTGAAAAAACATCAAGCCTTCTAGTAGTCCTAAATCCCTTTTGCATAAGCTCAGGCTGTAAGAAGACTGGAGAAGGAAATTACACATTGAAATCTGAGTTTGGTTCAATTCACTGGACTGGAAGGAAGGCTGATGGTGTCGTCATTTGCTGAAAACTTTAAGATATCTGGTATACTGAATAGGCAGGGATCTGAAAGAAGGGAAATGAGAGCTAAAGACTGGATTGCTGCACATGCATTTGTTACCTCTGCTGGCCTCTGCTATCTCTACACTTATATGTAGGTTTTTAAAATACTATTTGTAGTATGCTTAAATTAGTAGTACTACTTTCCCCAGACACTTGCCTCTGCTTTGTGTTTCTTATTCCTTAATTCTCATGCAAGCTGATGAAACTTCCTCATGCAAGTCATGGGTTAGGACAATCAAAACTTTCTTTTTAGTTCTTAGTTAGATCTTACCAAACACCAGATGTCATGTCATGGTGCTTTAGAATCTTCTTTGCTTCATCCCTATGTGCCGTTCTGAATCTGACCTGGATGGATACCTGGAGGGGAGTCACTGTGTTCAAAGTGGAGGCTGTTGAGAGCTCTGTCTCTGTGTATTGGATCTAAAGAGAATTTCCTGTCTGATATACTTGACTGAAATAGTCCGGAGGGGATAGTCTGGCACTAACTTCTCCTTCTCTCACCTCCTGGTTGGAGAGTCGATGGGAACTAATGGGTCTTTTCCTGCCTAACATCTGTGGTTCACGAAATTTTCGGTGGCTGACGTGGTGCCAGGAGGCAGAGAGGTTATTTTGGGGCAGAATCCTTTTGTTTTGTTTTCCTCTTTCTATAGCAGTGTAGCAATCACCGTCCTGGCAGCAGGCATGCCCTGAGGGAAGGGAGAGAAGCCGCTTCTGAAGACAGCCAGGATACTTCATGGCTGCTTGTCCTCTCTGTGACTGCGGCATCAGCTGGGGGCAGGGGGAGGAGAAGTGCCTCAGGCTCATTCAGAGTTGACCCACGGTTATTTTTAGCTCCTTAATGTTCTTTCCAAGCCCCCTGCCCCTCCCCTTCCTCCCCCAGTTCATTTCTCTCCTCTTGGCAAACGGCACTTTGTGAGCTACTCAGTCACAGGTTAAAAAGCACTGAAAAAAGTCAAAGGGCAGGCAACGGAGGTACTCCTCCGAGAGAGGCACTTGAAAGGTCAGGAAATGCCTGAGCCGTGGGTAGAAGCCCCTCCTAGGCTAGCTCTGCTTATTAAGCAGTCTTGCCAGCCCAGGCAGACGGGGTGATGGAGCTTGGATCTGAAAAACCATACGAAGGAGGGAAGAGGAGACAGTAAAGGAAGAGTAGGAAGAGAGATGGGGAGATGCAATAGAGTTGTGGTGAACAAAGGGAACTAATTAAGGTGAAGGACAACATGTACTGTTTGAGCATGACTGAGAAAGACGAAAAAGGAAGGAAGAGCAATTTTACTTCCCTCAGTCTGGAAGCCTGGAGGATCTCTCACCAAAGGACTGTGGGCTTCCTCTTCCCCTGCGGAGTCCCTAAATATCATAGCCAGACCCACACTCCAGAGGCATGAGGAGAAGACATGTAGGCAGCTCCACTATAAGGACATACCTTTTACCTTGCCATTAGATGGGACTCGCCAGTGAACAATGAACAGCTGACAAGCAAGAAGGTGCTGGGTCCTGGAGAAAGTCAGGTCTTCTCCTTTAGGGAGACAATCGAGATATTCATTGTGGAGAGGCTTTTCATGCGCTTTGCAGAGCTGTTGGCAGCCCACCCTGGCTCCTGACTGGTAAAGCATCAAATGAGGTCTGAACTTGGGCCCACATCTTAGGACCTTAGTCAAAGGAGGTGTGCAGGATCTAAGACTCACCTGCATCAGGTGCGGTAGAAAGCAAGGCAATAAAGGAGGTTTTAACTCCTGAGGTGCTTGTCTGTGCAGGACCTCAGCATGGGCCACTCTGATGTCTCACAGCACCTTCTGCCTGTGTGTATTGTTTTGTCTGTCCATCCATCATGGTGCAGGATTTGAGCTTTCCTAACAATATAGGGTTTTTTCTCACTGTGCTGCATGAGGCAGGATTATAGTGTACTATACTCCTCTTTGCTTAGGAGTTGGGGAATGGCTCCTGCAAAAGGCAGGGCAAGCCTTTCCCCATGCCCATCCTATGGGAGAATGAAAAAGCCGCTCCCTTTCCTGTCTCTTGGTGGGGACCTGGAAAGGAGCAGCTGGGTGGCTCTGTTGGCTACTGCAGCCGGGTCCAGTGTCATGAAGATGCCAGGGCAGAAATAACCTGCTTAAAATAACATGGCTCCCCCTGGCACCATGTTCCCCGCTCCCCCCATGTAGCCCACTCTTTACAGTAGCTTCTTAGTTTTCCAAAGTCCCAGCTATGTGTCCTTGTCTCAGGCAGGAGAAGCAGGTTGCCTGGATACAGTCCCTCTGCTGAGCAGTGCAGTCCCCTGGAAATCAGTCTGCAGTCCCTCCCCTCCCCTTCCCCAGCATTGCTTCACAGTGGGGAAGATGGATTTTGGTCTCTGGAGGACTTCTGGATGCTAAAAAAAGGCGGGGTGGGAAACAAAGCATCACAAATGTCAGCATTCCCTCTTCACCCCAAAGAAATGCTTAGATGTAGGGATTGCAGAGAAAGGCAGGGCGAACAAACTGTTCCACCCATTGCTGGAGGCCAGGATGAAGCTGGTCCTAACCCAAAAAAAGAGGATCCCACACCTGAACTGAGCCAAGAAGCCACTCAGAAATTGCAACATGAGCAACAGAGGCTAGGTCTGATTGACACAGTCCAGCAAGAGCAAGCCCAGCTGAGCATACCCAGATGTCAGGATAATCATTGCTCTGAAAATGAGGTTGCACAGAATGGGGCAGGGTTGGGAGGGGATAAAACAATTTCCCTTCGTCTTGGTGTGTGAAGGGATAAAACAATTCCCATTCCTCTTGGTGTGTCTTTCTTCACAGTTTCGCAATTGCAGAGCTTCCTTGGCAGCAGACAGCTTCCTTTGGCTGATGTTGCTAGAAAAATCGGCTAATGTGGAAAAACACTGTGATGTGCTTACAAGCATCTAAACTGTAAAGACTACAAAAAATGTTCAGGTTGTTTCAAAAGGCTTTAACCAGGAAGAATATAAGAAAGATGAAAGAGAATTTACTATCAATACCAGAAAAACCCTCATTCAAATAAGTCCTTCTTGCTTGCTTCATTCCCTAATTTTCTCAATGCAAAAAGCCACACCTGCTTCATTTCTAGATAAGAAGTACAAATCCTGACAAAGGATAATTTTCCAGCAACATTACAAAGTCTCTATAAAGCAAAATTCTGTAATTGAAAGCTACTGTATTACTGCAATAATTCTTGTACTCAAACCATCTGTCATCAATGGCCTGTCTCCACCTTTCCCATAATCCTCTGACGTGGGCCAGTTGGAGAGAAAAGGTAACAGTATAATTGGACTTAACCGGTTGACTCCAGAAGGAAAGTTCATGCTCCAGAGGTCCAGTAAAGTAGGTGGCTTTTGTAGCAGATACTAAAATGCAACAGATGAAATGTAAAATACAGATATACTTCAGAACCATAAGGAGGAAAACGCCTTAAACTAAGACTCTTTTATGCTGTTTGCCCTGCCAGAAGCACTCAGCCCGTTTGCCACTACAGGCAGGGCATCAGCAGAAGTGTCTCTGCTCACTGCGGCACTGCAGGATCTCAGTGGGAGGTAGGTATCTCTCAGTTACATTGGTCTTACTCAGGGCTGTAACGAACCAAAGGAACCTTTCACATTCCCCAAGAAAAGCAATGGCCACCCACTGCAGCTTGGCAAGCACTGGTAATTCCCAGTGAGAAAGTCTATTCAGCTGGCAGTCATCTGCATTCAACAGCAGTTTCAGTTTCTTAGTGCACTCAGAGTACATCCCCTGATGCAGTGCTTTAGAGCACATTGAGCATGACGTAAATCATAGATGACAGTAGGGATTTCTGCTCTGAGGGGAACGATTGCAACCCTTTAGCCATATTAAGATAGAAAAATGTAGTCTTGGACACCGGCATGTATGATAATCTAAAATCATTCTGGCTTTGATACCTTCCCTGTGGGGTGAACTGTGGAAAATGGCTCCAGCATCCTTGGTTCTTTCCTCAACCCATGACCAGCACTTCAGTCATCTCTTGATATAGTGTTGGAGGGTTACAGTCAGGCAACTGCAGGTTAAGGCATTCAGCTGCATCATATGCTAGTAGAAAAAGACTAACTACAAAGCTGGGATTCATCCCTGTATACAGAATGCAACAACGTGTGCATTGTTGCTGGTCCTTCTGTCTCAACCATATGAATATCCAGTAATGAAAGTAGCAAAACAGAACTGCACAGCAACCAGCAAGTGCCCTGGAGCAACTAGTATGCTCCTAAGTTAGGTGTGGAAGCTTCGGGGCAAATATCCTGAGGGTAGGGCAGGGAAAGGAGAAAGAGAAGATGGATCTCTGGCAGCAGCAATGATGTTATGCAGATGGGGGGTTTCTTTCTTTAATCTCAGAAATTAGAATTTATCAGTGCATAACAGGACAATACTGATGAGACTTTTTAACAATGAGGGCTCCTCTGCTCCATTTTCTTTGCATCAGACACACTAAAATCAAGAGACCAGATATAGATGTCACTGAGAATTGGGGTCTAGCTGAGGAGGGAAGAAGGAAAAAGGGAGAGAGAAGTGCAATTGGGGGGGGGGGGGGGGTGTTAAANGGGGGGTGTGTTTCAATTTTTTTTCTCATTCCCATTTCAAAGACAGAGAAAAAGAGAAAGACACACACAGAGAAAGAGAGCGTGAATCATTTAGTATGAATTTTGCTTGAGTGAGGACTGACATAAGTGTGTGAAACAGGAAGGCAATGTATGAATAATGCAGAACAAGACTCTGTGCAGACGGAAGACTGTTATTGTGTCCCTGTTTACAGCTACTGAAAGCACAATCAAATAGATATGGAAAGAGTGCTAAAAGCCTGCATGGTCATCTCATGATGAAAAGGTGTTAAAATACATTCTCAATCACTGTACTGAATTTGCTGATCTGCTCACACCAAGACAAAGAAGAGGAGTTCGTGTTGCTTTCAATTAGAACTGTAACGACTTCTCTGCAGGTTAGGCTTGCTCTTAGTTGTGCTCAAGCTGCACTGGCTGCTGTGGTAGACAAAGGCAGAAATATGGGGGAGAACATATCCTGAGCACCTCTGTCGCGCAGTCTTTACCATGCACTCTTGGGAGAAGGGTTTGTAGAACTGCAGGAAACAGGTATTTTTATGAAGGTGACCTCTGAAAGAATTCACATGTGTCCTTCTGCTTATTTACAATTGGTGCGTGCAAGAAGCTGAACTCATTTCTTATTCCTTTTATGGGAAAAAGTATGGCTAGGAACTAGCACACTCTCCCAGGACGCTTGGGACAGCTGGTTTCCATTTGTGGTCCTGCCACTGGCTGGTTTTGGCTAAATATCATCATTTTTGTGCCACTGGTGAAGCACTTTGAATTCTTCTAACAAAAAGCAGCATGTAAGAGCTGGATATTAATTCAGAATCTTCTAACAAGCCCATCATACCGTGTGGTCTCTTATATTCTGTAATTAAGGCACACATCTGCCCTAAGGAGGATATTCTTATTCCTTCCCTTGCTTTATTCCAGTTCTGGGTGGAATTTGCAGCAATTTCTGAGGTAGCCTGTTGGATCCCCTCCACATGGCTGGTCCTTTTCCAAGTCACATTCCAGAAGTTCATCTGAGTAGTGATGGGAGACTCTGCCTGTATTGTGTGCCTCAAGTAGCATCAGAACTCACACATCCATCCATAGCTGCTGAAGATTGCTCAGAAAGCTTTAAGAAAAAAGGGTGGCATACTGAATAACTCTCTCTAATTTATCGTTGTATTGGACTAGGAAGAGATAGACTATAACCTTACGTAGGTTTATCAAGGTGACTGGAGGATGTTAATATTTTTGGCAATATTGAGAAGCTTACCTAGAGGTCTAAAGAAGAGCATCTTAAAGAAAGACCCCAGAGAGAAACAAAAGGACAAACAGGGGGCAAAACCAGGACATGAGGGCATACAAGCAAGGGAGATTCAGAAACACTGGTGTGATATTTTGGATTGAAAAGAAACAAAAAAATGGCAGTGGTAATGTCTTTGAGGACAAGAGAATAAGGTAGCATGAGAGTATTGGAAGAGAAGGACACACTGTGGATTTATCCTGTTTGTAAGAGAAATACTCTGTGTGCAAATAGGCATTCTCACATTCTGCCTGCCTACCTAGTTAACCCAGTATCATATGAAAAGGCAGACTGTGGAAAGTCCTTTTGCACAGAGACACACACAGCTATAAGTACAGCACTACAAGCAGCCAGGATGGAGAAGCAGTGCTGCTGATGCAATGCAGTGATGAAAATAAGCATTCCTGCTACTTCAGGGATAGAAAAGACACATCCCATCTGCCTGCTAGAAATCTGCTGCACCCTTTCACCAGCCAAAAGAAGCAGCTAGCTTGAGTCAAAACCAGTCTGCTTTTGGTTCCTCACCTCATACTTGCCCATCTCCTTTTTTTGCCTGGGAAAAAGGAGAGGTCAGCAGGGATTGCCGTGTTTTCAATACACTGTATTTTTATGGTAATATTAAAATGCTCTCTACTTGCTTTTTATATTTTCACCTTGAAATAGGAGCTGCAGGTGCTTGTATGCTGTGCAGCTATTGCACATAATGGAAAGTGACAAGGCAGTTCAATCTCTGGGGTCCTTTCAGTCCACAGGCTTCCCGCTGAGAAACCCAACAAGGTGGGCACTTGAGTTGATATTCTTTCCTAAGTTGTTCTGACATATCTCCTCTGGGAATTGTACTGATGCCCCTAACTCATATCATGCCAGCCCCCTGACTGCATCAACTAGCATTTTTTTCTGGTCACTCACTGGTAATCTGAGCTCCTACCAAATCAGTAGCCTAAATTTGAAAGGCTCCCTGCTGTGATGTCCACAAGAGTCCTGCGGTGTTAGATGTTTAATAGGTGATTAAAGGACAAGTCACACTCTTTTCAGCTATGCTTTAAGCTGTTTTGAGGGAGGATGATATGACGGGTAGTGATTAGTGTCTTTTGGAGACAAAGACAAGAAACCTGAAGCAGCCTCAAGTAGCAGCTGTAAAGTGCAATGAGATCAGCTTTTTCTGCAGACTGTGTGATGCAGCAGAGAAAAACCATGCCAGTAACAGATCTGATGTAAAAGTAGCTTGGGTTCTTGTGCATCTTCCCTTTTCCTCATAGCAGTATACCCACTAACTCTTGCTTCACTGTGCTCTGAGGAGCTGTAAAGAAGCACTTCATTCTCAGACATTCAGGCAGGCTGCCACAATGTTGTCATCCTGGAATACATCATACCCCTTTCACTGCTCCTACAATTAATGTACAGTTCATATTAACTCCCTATTAAACATGGTAAGGAACAGTGAATCCAGCTTTTGTAAATGAGGGACCCCACCAAATCTATCTCTACATAAATGAAGAACTGTCTTTAGAGCATCTTCTGCAGAGGAAGATACATTACACTGAATCCAGGGGCTTCCACACACTCTAATACAAATTGAATCTTTGCCTTTTCATAAACAGGAAAGCACAGACAGATTTCTAATTCAGAAGCTCTACTGTGCTGAGTCCACACTCTCACTGTATTGAACCTGCCCTTGTCTCCCCAGTCCTACTGCTGAGCTGAAATCCTTGTGTTACCTGGTGAACCATGTGGTGTCCAAGCCTTATAGATATATGAAGGCCACACTGAATCATCTCCCCATACATGGAGAGACATACTCTGTCAATTTGCTCTAAAAGCAGATGAACCTTATTTAGTCCAACATAGCACCCCCTTTAATGAAGGTTGAGATATTGATCTCCCTGGTAAATCAAGGTGAGATCTATAGATCCCTCCCAATAAATGATGGTGGATTTATTGATTTTTTTCTTACCACCCCCTGGAAGTGAAAGCAAGACATATTAGTTCCTCCCCATTAAATGCAAGTGAGCTGTATTAAGGCCACCCCCATAAATACAGGGTGGGCCATGCGGACTTAGACCTTAACCACATAAATGGAGGTGAAATGTATTGATTCCATCTTCTGTAATTGAAGGAGCGTTGTATTATGGTGCTCCTTCCAACATAAATGATGAAAAAACATATTGATTTCATCACTCTCGAGTGAAAGCTGAGTTTTGCTGAAAATCCCCAAAATGAAGAAGGAGAGCCATGCAGAATTTAACACCTTATTCAGAAATTTATTTTGACCCATTATTTACACATGAAGGCTTTTACTGTATTTGGATAGCAGAGCTGTTACTGCCTAAAAGCTCCGGGCACAAATGAAGTGATAAGGAACAGTGCTTTCACTGAAGGGATGTAATGCCTAATGAGAGAGCCTCCTGAGTTCCAGTCCCTGTGCTCTTGTAGACCACCTTCATTTAGGCAAGTTTCCTGGTTCTTATGTGTCTTGTTTATCCAGTAAGGATAATGATCTTCCTCTGACATTAGACAGCAGAATAAATTTGTTCATGACTGTCTACAATGTTCTGTTGGTTAATTGGACCAAGTAAGTTCTGGAGACAATAGCAGAAGTGGATGCAACATTATAGGGCAAAATTGTTTAAAAATAAGGTGTACTGTATATACCCTGTGCCCTAAGGGAAGCTAGGCCTGTATGCTGCAGATAAATAATTAGCAGCAGCTGCCTGGACCCTGTGGTAATTTTTGCTCTTTAATTATTCTTGCTCTTTCCTACTTCTTTCTACTAACAGCACTGTTTTAAAATTGCTTTGGTTGATGGGAAAGATACCAAAGTTACCTCACCTCAAAGCCATGCACTAATTCAGGAATTCAGTCTTTTGGACTGTGACTATTGCAAGCGAGGCAGCCGGGACAGTGCCCATCTGGAAAGCAAAACATTCAGATTCAACTGCACCCCTCCAAGGAGATCATGTTCAGCCCAGCAGCATGACAAAGCCCAAGACAGCACAGGGACAGCTGCTGATGGTGTAAAAGAAAGGTGCCAACTCCTTGCTTCCCCAAGGAAATACACTCATTTTCCCCACAGTACTCCATTGCACAGCTGCTGTCTTTTGTTAACCTGTTACGAACATCAAAATCCTTAGGGAAGCTACAGAAGACAACTGAAGAGGACAGAACCAGCAGAGCCTTGCAGAGAGACCTGTCTATGCCTTCCTTCACGATTTGTCCTAACAGTAGCAAGAAGATAGAAAAAAAGAAAAACAAAGAAGATAAACAACAAAGTGAATGAAGGCACATGCAGATGACACAAGGAAGTTAAAGACAAAGCCCTTACACATACCACACCTAAATCCTATCATTGTCACCTTTTTGCTTAATGTCACAGAAGAGAAACACACCTCTGGTACTATGTCTTGTGATGAGCAGGCAGTTACAGTGCCTTGTGGTGTTGCCATGCATCTGCAGGGCACCTCCCACCTGATGTATGGGGGGCTACACATGCAGAGAGGTGGACATGAGCTAGACATGCGTTATTATTCTGCAGATCTGTAACAGCACATACCTAAGAGGGTCCCAGGCATCCTAACAGTAGTCATCTCCAAGATACAATCATGAGTAATGCAAGCTTTGATCTGCTCTTTAGGATGAAATACTGAGGTATATTTTAGCATGTGTTTCTTAATGCATATAATTTATCTTGAGATCTTACAGAAAGTAAGATGTGGTAGCTTTTACATGAATTAGCTGTTCCTGGAATATCTTGTGTTCTTCCCATGTGGGTATTTCCAATCATACTGCTTTGCCCAGAACAGACTTTGAAAATGCCAGTCAAGTGCCAGCCTCCCCCTAAGCCCTTCAGTGGAAAAGCCCAATTTCTTTGCAATTCTCTCATATCGCCAGCTGTCTGAAACCCTCTGTGAGAGGATTTAAATTGGATTTTGTGCTGATTTTATACAGTTGTCTTATGTCTTCCCCATGTGTGGTGAAAGAGATTTGTTCCATACAGCATTGGGGATGCAAATATCATTCCTGTTTCAATGCGTTGTTTGAAAGGAGGACCAGACAGTTGCCATGGTAACGGCACATCTGAGCCAGCTGTCGTTGCCATGGAAACAGAAACGATGTGAGCCAGAAAAAATAGTCCCAGAGGACAAAGCATTTTAAAACACACACAAAAATTCCCTTAAACTAAAATAAAATCTTGCTGTGAGACTCTAGGATCTCAGAAACAAGGGGCAAACCAGAGGAGAATGCAAACATCCTCTCATAATCTCGATGCACCTTTTCTTCTTTTTTTTTCTTTTTGAGAGGCAAGGGAGAAGTCATTGAAAATGATCCAGTGATTGCTAGAAAGGAGGTGAAAGTAAATTCCACCATACCTTTGGCCTGGTCTGCTGATCCTTTGGGAATGTGAATGCTCTGCATTTTTTTTGGTAGCTCTGTGCCATGGAGGCACAAATCAGTACTCCTGTCAGGTATCCCTCTCGTTCACAGCAGGCTCTCCTTCTATAAAGCTAACCATGTTTCATACAAGTGCTTTCAAATACTGACATCAGATCATTGGAGAATCTCTAGTCCCTGCAAGAGGCATAGTTTTTATCATTAAATAGGGGGCAAGAAGCACTGTTTGATATATCCAAGGCCTAAGTCTGAGATCCTCAAGCAGTGGCTGGATGCCTGGCAGCACTGCAATGTGTCTTCTGGCCTTCAGGGGTGGACCAGTGTGTTTGATAAGTACTAAAGAGAAGAATCCACAATATCCTACATCTCACCAGAGTGTTACATTGTTTATCTGTAACTCTTTTTTAGCTTTTATGTTACAGTTAATCAGAGGGAATTATTAAAATGAGAAATGAATGATGCTGTAGAAGAGACCAAGGGAAACAGTTTCAGCATCCACACAGAGATATGTGGGTTTGAGGTCTTCTGAGAATGTAATAGGGGCAGACACAAGGGCTGACACTGGGACTGGGCAAAGAGAAGAGAGCAGATGGAGAGAGAAGATGACAAGAACAGATGGAGTAATAGGGAAAGGTGAAGCAGGAGAGCCTCAAATTGGGAAATGACAGGGGTGAGGGAGTAGGCTGGAGCCACATGTGGTAAAATAATATGCAGTAAGAGGTGATTAGGACAGCAGGTGAAGCTTGGGATAGAGAACAAGGAGAGAAGCAGGCAGAGATGAGGATACAGAGTGGAGCAAGATGGGAGACCACAGGATAGGAGGGTGAGCAAGCTGAGGGCAATGCAGTTGGCACAGCAGTATGGGACAGGACAGGGATGGAGATGAAGCCAGGCCCAGTACATACAGGGGCAAGGAAAAGCAAAGAGAAACAGGAGATGTGGAGGCCAGATAGGGCACAAAATGGTTTGCAGGGTAACAGTCTTTCAGTTGGTTTTCTTAATACTGCTGTAGTTCAGCATATTTCCCAGGCTTTTCTAAAATCACTGCATATGTAAATACATTTGTTACTGGTTCACTCATCACACTGTGGTGAAGGCAGTTTAATTCAATGTAGTGTTGTACTTAAATTTTTCAAGTATTTCTTTCCTTGCCCTGTATCAACAGCTAATATTATAAAATCTTTCAAGGTGCAAACTTTGATTATTTTCCTACCAAAAGCAGATTTAGAAAAGCAGTTTATTATCTTAGGTGCCTTTGAATTGTCACTGCGTTTTCTGCCTTTTCATTTTGCGATCACAGTTCCTGCCCCTTCATTTCAGTCTCACTACTCTCTGTCTATAATAAAGATGGAGATGGATGCCACAATCTGCACACACCTGTAATTTCTGCTGAAGCCAAGGGAATCTGCATGCATGTAACTAACAGGACTGGAGGACTTGACTACAGATTTCTGTTTAAAGGAATAATAAACTGTTCACGTTTACTGAGGAGAAAGAAAAAAGTCTTTATTCAAAATGTATATATCTTCCTGCTGAGGAGCAAACCCAAAAGTCAGCCTTCAGGATATAAATATTTATGCCTTTTGCATAAACAGCAGATGTAACATTTCCAATTAACTGTCGATCTTTCCATTTCTCTGGCTGCTGCTGCTTTCTCTCACAGTATCAGAATGAGCAGTTTGCTTGATTTGCCTGAGCTCAGAACTGTCACAAATTTCCACAGTCAGTAAGATGAAATTGTTCCTGAAAATGTTTGTTTATCAGAGCCTAACAATTTCCCTGTATTTTTTATCCCTGGTGTTCAATGTAAGACAAATTCTATCCTGCTGAAAGATGTGAGATTCACAGCCCAGATAAGATGACAACAGAGAAGGAGCAGAAGCAGGCATTGGTGAGGGTGTAGACTCAGTCATTGCAGTACAGTTCAGTCCAGAACTAGAAGAAGCCTACCTGGCATGAGAGGTCTCTGACCGATTTGGCCACTGGCCCTTCTACCAAGGCCGCCAGCCTGGGGCTGGGTAGCATCAAGTGTAAGAGCTTTTATGATTTAGCCACCTGTTCATGAAGAACTGCCTCCATCACTTCTTCAGTGTCAGTTTTCTCAGGTGTCTGACATTTAATCCTGCTAATGGCAGCCTCCCTCCTCCATAACTTCTTTCTCTCTGGGAGAAAGTGTGAATTGTGTAAGCAAGAAAATGAACTCTACTAGAGTTTTCATCGGCATCATGCCTACAAAGCAGAAGATTTTGCTGGAGCACTGGAAGGGAGGGTAAGAACAAAAAGCACCAGCAGATAAGCAATCATAGTTAAAAGCAAGACAAAAAGGCAGGTGCAAGGGGAAAGAAAAGCACTTGTCTGGAAATAAGTCGGAAAAGGGGGATCCCTCTTTTCTTTTCTGCTGAGGATTCTTTTGCACGTTCTCCTGTCCTCTGACCTGTCCCACACCACAAAATTTAGCTCAGTATGTTTTAATTTCCTGGGAATCAAAAAATTGGTTGAGCATTGCTGCAAATCAGGAGCTGTTGTTCAGCTGATCCAGCTTCCACTGGGAGCTTGAGTGAAGAGCTCTTGGCCTTCCTTCTTATAGGGAAAGCTCTGGGCTGGGAGCTGCACAGCTGGCCTGAGACAGGGCTTTGTGCTGCCGGAGGGGTTAGTGTGGAGGTGGGTCAGCCTTGCTCTTTACCTTCCTCGGGAGGTAAAGATCTGTGCATCTGATGGCTGGCAGCTCTGGAAGGTGCTGTTGCTATGGTAACTGGCTCTGCTTTAAAACCATCCATGTGGCAGTGCAGGGATGGAGGCACCTGCAATCCTGCTTGCTTAGGGGTGCACCTGCCTCACACACTTCCATTACCTGCTGCCTGTTTTTCTCCAGGTTCCCCGGACTTGGAGCTGCATTTTTGCCCACTCCTTAGGCTCTGTCTGTCACATCCTCCCTGGGTCTGGATTCTCACTGGTGTGAGTAGCTGGCCTCTTGCATAGCATGAGAAATCATCAAATGCTAACCCATAAGAGATAGTCCAAATTCACAAGTAACTGGAATTTTAATTGCTTAATAAGCACAATTTTCACTCTGTTCTGTGCTGTGCCAAAAAAGCATATGTAGTACTCCTTCTCTATGCTCAAGTAGTCTTTACTCAAGCATCTGTGACCAGTGATAAGGTTATCAGCACTGTAAACCTCCAAATGATCACCAACATTTGCTTCAGATGAGCTAACTAAAGTGCCTTTTGACTACAATTAGAAGCTAACTTTGCTTGGCCCACTTAGTGCAAATCCTTGCACGTGTAGGATTCCACCACCAGTGGAGCAGGTGCACTGACATAGCTGAAGTTACCAGCTCCATGCTACCTTCCTCTTCTTCATATCAACCTCTCTGTGTAACCAGTTATATCTAAAAGAACTTGAAGTAGCGTCAGCAAAATGTCCAGGCTTTGCCTTCCCACTAGGTACAGGAGTCAGGGTAGCACCAGTGTTGGCTGACTCCTCTGTCATGCCCTGTCCTCGCTGGGACTCACACCATCCTCCTGCCTGGGGAGCTTCATGGGCATGAGGTGGCTCTACCAACTTTCATAAAGTGGATCCGTGTGTATTAACAATTTACAAAGGAGCAATCTTGAAGAGACTGGAAGTCAGTTGTCTTAAACCACAAGCTTTTTTTTTTTTTTGGTTCAGCTCCCTTGACTGTGGCTGGCTGGCTGGTATTTCTCTTGAGTTTTCACTGCTGGCTGAAGAGTCTCCAGTTTAATGGTATCCATTAATCATACAACAGTGCATCTTGGCAGCATGAGAGCTTAGAATTCAAGTTACAGCACTGATGAGTGTTGGCCCAGCTTCTCAGGTTGAGGGAGCTCTAAGGTCAAGGCAGACACTTCAGGCTCTGTTCACATTTTGGGTGTAATGTAGGACACCCAGGATGTAGACAGCTGCTTGTTCAGGCACAAGAACAGGCTTTCAGCTGAGCATGCTAAGTGCTCCAGGTCACAAGTCACTCTTGGGGCTGAGGTGAAGGGAATAAAGCCACTGTCGCACTTCATGGATCGAAGGAGATCTGAGAGCTACAATGACCCTCCCAAGAATTGCCCCAATCTATATCAGTTTTAGCAAGGTCCTTACAAAAACCAGGGCCTCAGTCTCTCATGCCCACTGGCTGCTCTTCTAAAAGCAGACAATCCTCTCATGCACTCTTTGTTCTCTGTGTTTTCCCTAGAACAGTTTGTCAGGTTGTTATCAAGGTATCCAGTTTTTCCAGTGCTAAAGGACGCAAAGTCAGCACTGTCTTCTCTCAGATGCCTTGTGGATGCTGTGATGATCTGCAGGTACAGTGAGAAGCAACTTTCCAGACTATCTACCCCCTCCTAGCTGGACACAAAAGCAACTGAAGAGCCTGTGGCTCCAGTTTGCAGGAATGAACTAAAAATGGCCTTCAAGGGATTCCTTAATCAGCTTTTCCTAGCTCTTCTGTTGCCAAGATGGTATTCAAAGGAAAATGTCATGGCCTGATCACAGCCCACAGACTGCCAGTCAGACAACTCTGTGCTAGAACTCCTGGATTTGCTGCATGATCCTTGTTTCAAGGCCTCAGGCAAGCATTATGGTGTGCATCGCAGAACGGCTGCACTGCTACCTTTCATCTGTGCAGCCAGCAGTTCTTTTTCTCACTTTTTTAAAGATACAGGATCCTTTGTGTTACCATAATCCTGTGCTTCACAGCCCTGTCTTCAGGGCCCCTGACACAGCTGTGAAAGTACCCTAGTGCAGAAGCATATATGTCCTCTTACAACTCCCATGCAGCCTCAGAGAGTCCTTCAAGGAAGGTCCATTTTGAGGAAGACATAGACTGTGCATAACATTATTCCCCTTATGCATATGCTCACAGAGTATTTGGAATAACTCATTCTTCCCAGATTTTAAACTACATTTCAGTAGCCAGGTTCTTGAATTTGCACATTAAGCAGCAAGACTCGCTGAGCTGATTCTCTGGAGTCCTACTGACATGTAAGAGATCCATCCTGCCTTTGCCATGTCTTCCATGTACCCCATTACTTTTTCAGGCTGTGTCAGGCATAATGACTCAGCAAATACATATGCTTCTTGTTGGCAGGTAGTGCAGGCATTTGCAATGTTGAATGTTAAATGTCCTTCTATTTATCTTGCCCAAGTGCAAATATGACTACAGACTGTTCCATTGTCACTATAATATTTTGTTCAACCTCCCAGCTTCCTTCAAGGGAGGAAACAGCCTGCAGGTGCTACAAACACTTTTTGTTCCTTTATGACTAGAAGAAATTACTCTATTCCTCTAAGGCTTTCAGTCTGACTTGATCCTGGCTCACCCACCTGCCTGCTTTCTCTGGAGAGCTGGCAGGTGAATATTTTCAGTAATTTACTTTAGAGCTGTTCTATCATCCTGCTATTTATTTCTGCCATAAATTATGCCCAGAGGTTAGGATGCTCTTATTTTCCCACTCACAAAGGAACCAAAGGAAAATATTCTGCAGGGCACAGAGGCATCTTTGGGTGGTTTGTAAATATTTCCAGAGGCAGATATACTGGGGAATGAAAAAAGCTGTAGTCTCTACCCTGTAAGCATTGCCTGAATTAACCTGCATCTTCTAGGTTATGCAAGAGGGAGCAGTTGTGCTCACACGGCCCCCTCTTCCCTCCGTGATTTACATCCAGCGTCTGTGAGATACACCTGCTGGTGCTTCAAGGCATATAAAAGAAAAAATAATAATAAAAAAAAAAGCCTTGAGAGATTATAGCTTACTCTTCATACAGTGGTTTGACTCATTAAAATCAATGGAGCAATTTTCAGTGATTTCTCTGCGATTGGATCAGGCTCTAAAAGCACAAGCCTTGAGAGCTGGACTGCAGCCAACTAACTTAAGGGAAGCAGAATTCCAAGCGAGTTTTCATTTTTAATTCAGAAGCTAAATAAAATTGAACATCAGTGCATTTAGATGGATTAGCTCCAAGAAAAATCCAGGGAACTGAAGGAAGCGATATTTCTTGTTTGCCTTGTTATTTTGTGTTTGCCTCTTCTTAGCTATACCCTAAGGGGCTGGTTGCTCTACAAAGCAATATCACTTACCCAGCAATGGACTACTGCTCTTATTATTACTATATCCCTACGTGCTCACTGTAGACTAGGATTCCAGCAAGCTGGACAATAGACAAGTATAGACCAAAGAGATGGCCCCTGCCTTCCAGAGCATCTCAGAATCTAGATTTACCATTTTATGCTCAGTTTGCTGATGGGTGTTGCACCATACAAAGTGGCATTTTTTTTTCCCTGTTGAAGTCAATTGTGTTCCTAGTGCCCCAAGAAGGTGATAGGGAGGTTTGAGCTGCTTGCTTTGATAGAAAATACAAAATATTAAGTCCTGGTTTTGCCACTCAAATTCCCCTATGTTTTGTTGGAGAACACCTGCAGAGGCTTATTCAGCATGAGGGTGAACTTGGTTGCATCATACAGGCTTGTTTACAAAATGCAACATTGTCTGCCTCAAGGTAAAATGGGTACCTTGTGCCAAGACTCCCTGCCCTGGTCTAGGTAGCAATGGAGAATTAGCCTACACTATCTCAGCACTTCATGAGTATGTGTTTTCCTCAAAATATCTATTTTTCTGCATCCTCCTCTTTTTGTTTTGTTTTGTTTTGTTATTTTTCCACAGCATGCCCTGATTTCCTGCCCTTTCCTTTGATACCTCTCTTTGGTTTTTGTCTTTTCTGATAGCATCACCTAGTCACCTTCTGCAGATAGTTCCTCTGGAGAATGGCAGACACACAAAAATAATAGTAACAAATCTCTCCCTATAATTCACTTGGTTTGTGAGGTGCAAAAATAGACCTAATTATTTAATTTTTTTGAGGGGCTACTGTGCTCCTTGTGTTTAGATGACCCATAATTATGTTCCTCCAGACCCCAAGAAAGGAAGCTCAAGAAATCCCAGAAGAAGAGGTTGTCCCTGTTTCCAGCTTTCCCTGTCAAAACCTTAGCCAATGGGAAATAAAAACCCCAGTATGAGCAAAGAAAGGATAAAGGAGAAGAGAGGGAAAGCAACTCAGAAATTTGGGGGCAGTTCTGGCTCTGCTCCAGCAGCTGGTGCTCATCTTTGACAGGTACAGGGAGAAATCAGACTGAAGAGGGATCTCAAGCAAGCAAACAAACAAATCACCTAAATGAACAAGCTGGGTAATAAAGTAGAGCTGAGAATCAGTAGCTAACGAACACATCTCTGTCACCGCACTGCTTTCTCCTGGGTAGAAGGGGAGTCAATTACCCACCTTCCAACAAGCTATTGATCAAGCTGCTGCCATGTATTGAACTGGAGACCTGGCCACCCTGCATGTGGCTCTTTGATTTTCTCTCCTTCTGTAGTAGCACGTGGATGGAAGCCAGATGAGCCAGCACAGGACTATCGATCAATCCGCCTCCCTCCTCCTCCTCCTCCTCCTCCTCTTCTTCACTCTGGTTGCCAAGGCAACCACGGCTGCTGCGGCAGCAGCAGCACTGTTTACCTGGCCTATTTATTTTCCTTTTCAATATCCTTCCCTTCCCCCCACTGCTCTCACCTTGGAATGATATTGGCAAAGCACTCAGCAGTTGTAAAAGGGATGAATTTTTATGACTCTGAGGAGGACAATGCAGTTCTCAGCTCTATCACCCAGTTTGTTCATTTAGTTGATTTGTTTCTGAGGAATCATTGCCTATAAACAACAGATATCTCAGTCACCAACTAGGTCATGCTCCAGACATGGAGGAGGACCTGTCATTCCAAAAATACAGGTCTCCTTCATATGGTTTAAGTGTGCCTGTACTAAGATGCACATTTTCTTCTTATATATTGCCCAAGAGTGCCAACAGAGAACTTATTCCAGGTATGCCATCATTTACCAGCTGTTAATCTCACATGACTCCCGGGACAGTATAACATAAACACCAGCTGCACCAGCATTTCTTTCAGGTCTTCAGCCACCTTTGTAATTTGTGCTGAGGGTGCCGTGTCCTTCAGGGACCAGCTACTGTGGAAGTGACCAGAGTCATCTCCCAGTAGAAGGCCTTTGCTGAATGTTCACCATGGCTTCCAGCTGCACACAATGAGCAGTTCGGTTTCTGGCTCTTCCCAGTTCAACAGCACTTTCAATCATCCTTGCAATTCTTCCCAAATGGCAATGCAGTCTTGTCCCATCTCTTTTCTCATACTGCTTTCATTGCCTGAAACTGCTTTCCTGTTCCTAGGCAGGATGACAGTCATGCTGCAAAGACCAAACAGTAGATAAATGAACAACGTTCAAGGAGTAGCTCATTTCCCCCCTCCTGAATGTGTTATTTTTTGTGCTGAATCATCCATCTGCTGATTCTCAGTGTAGGATTCTCTGCTGAAAAAGGCTTTGTGCAGGGTATGAAACATAAGATATACAAACAAAAAATATTTCTTACAATAGAATACAGCTGTCCACCTTGTCTCAAAAGTCTTCCTGGCTTCCTTTGATTTGAAATTCTTCACCCAAGTCTCACATTCCTGATTCTTTCCACTGTAAAGCCATCAAACCCTCCCAGGAGACTTCCAGTTCTCCTCATAATTCAGTATGATTGATACAGGATGTAAAAAATCAGTTGATGTTATCAAGAACATATTATCTCTCTTTGAAGCAAAGCACTATAGGATAAACTGTGGAATTTGCTACTGCATAATATTAGGGAAGCGAATACTGTATTTTAAAGAAAAAAGAGACATCTCTAAGAAACAGAAAGGCACTGGAAATTGGTTGAAAGGAAGTTCCAATCCCCAGTGCTGGGAGACACAGAACGACTGGGGTCAGTGAGAAGTCCTACTTAATCCTTGTATTTTGTCTACCCGAGCTCACTGCCATCATCCTTTCCTCTGAACAGTTTGGCTAAACTCACTCTGTCAGATACGCTACCAAGTTCAACTGGCCTAGAGTATCCCTTTATACAGCAGGAGCTCAGATCCAAGATTGGCCAGGCAATGGGTTCCTTAGGAACAAGCAAATCTTGGACAGACTCTGCAAAATGAGACTGGAATTCGGTGTCCAACCATTACCACAAGTGAGGGAGGGCCTCACCTCACTGGTGGACAATTGATTCAGAGCACCATGAGATAGAGGTGCATGTTTGACGAGCTGGAGCAGTGGCCTGATGTGACATGGCAAAAAGTATGATACGAATGCAAATTGTTAGTAGTTATTAGCTAATGAAATTGTTATGCCCATAAGGCACTTAACACTTTGCAGGAATAGAAAAGAGCTCAGATCCTGCCCTCAGGAGCAGAATACATAAAAAGGCAAGCACAGATCAATAGTGAAAGGAAAACAATTACTATAGAAGGGGTGTGATGAGAAGCAGCACATGATTTTGCAGTTACAGTTTATGTCTGGTTTTGCAAAGAAAGGTTTGTGTGATCACAAGATCTTTGGTGGGGGGCGTGTATGACATCATAGGTCTGTCAGATGCACGTATGATTTTTAATACACTGGTCAACTGAAAGCAAATTGGATCGGTGAGAAGCTGGTTCAGATATACTTGATTTCATTAAAATAAAACACCAAGGGAAGACCCTTTTCCCACGCTTGGAAGTAGGCTGCAACAGGACTTTGTATTTTCGCAGACTTCAGAAAATTCACAAAGGCTGCAGCTCTTAAAAACATACAGAAGAAAGAGCTTTTAACTGGTGCTTGGAATCAATAGAACACAAAACTGTAGGAGATCAGACTGCCTTAGCTGCAGAAAGCTGACCTGAGTAGAGATGCTGCTGCAAAAGGTGGAGCAAAGAGGTATCAGAGAACGGCATGAAAGGGCGTGAGGAGACTGGCAGGGCTAGGAAAAGCTCACATTATTAGTGGAGGAGACAGGGAGAAGCATACTGGAAAAGATGAATGCGCAGTCTTGCACAGGTGACTTTCATTGTACCAAGCTCCTTAAACTCAGTTAAGTAGGAAGTAGGGACAAGACTAGGGACAAGACAGTGTGCTGCAGAAATGACCTTTCTAGCTCCATTTGCTGTGTACTGCAGGGAGGAAGAGGTGCACATCTGATCTGGGATATGAATGCTATCGTAATAAAGATGAGACATGCAGAGCCCTTGACACAATGGCTATAGGAATAGAGATCTTGTGAATACTGGGTGTGAAGAAAAATAAAGTTTGTCCATAAATTGGATGGATGAAGTAAGAGAGAGAGGAATTGCAACACCTAAGCCACACAGGGCCGGCTGTGGAGTCTACTAGAAGAAGATCAGTGAGCAGCGAGCGCAAGAAAGATCAGGATTTCATTTTTATCCAGTATTTTAATTAATGGCAAGATGTGCAAGAGGGAGCATGCATTCAGGATACGAAATGACAGTCTGACCCAGCCCAGCCCGTCTTTTCCACAAAACATTAGGGTTTCACTAAGCACACGCTGCTGTGCTGTTTCATCAGACACGCCGCTCTGGTGTGTATCATATGATATGGCAGCCGCTCAGGCAGGCGGGGAGCAGCGCAGCCTGTAATGTTCTGGTCGTATGTAACTGGGTGGGGAAGCGCCTGATCCTTGGGGTGAGTAATGCTGGAATCGCACCATGAAGCACCCTGCTCTTTGCTGCTCCAGGCGGCTGAGGTGTTGCTCTTGCTGTTCCGGCAGACGTTCCCCAGGGCATCCGAACGCTCTTACGCTCTGCTACACTTAAAACATCCTCCTGTAACCTGTTTCGCTGTGCACACCCGGTCACTTTCCCACGTTCCCAGCCTTTTGCGGGCGGTCGCCGGTATGAGAACTGCGGATCCGAGCGCGGCACACTCGCCTCCCCCTGCCGCGGCTGTGGGGCAGGACAGTCCCCGCGGCCCTCGCTGCCGGCCCGCACCGACGCAGGGCCGGCGCTGCAGCGTTTATTCAGGAATCGCTGCGGACAGCTGAGCGAGGGGGGCGGCCTCTCCCGGCAGCGCTGCTGGCCTGGGGGCACCGCCTCGCTCCTCCCCGCCTCCCTGCAATGGCCGCGGCCGCAGCCTCCGCGCCGGGCCGCCCGCCCAGCAGGCCCGGCTCCCCCCCGCCACTCTCTCCAGGCGAGGATTGCTTGGGTTTTTTTGGGTTTTGTTTTCTTTATTTTTTTTTCCGTTGGTTTTTTTCCCCCCTTTCTTTAATTTTTTTTCCCTTTTCCTGCTCCGAGACATTTTCCTACGTGCATTTTTCTCCAGTCGAGCTAATTTACGAGCTGGATTTGGCGAGGGCCGGGGTTGCCGGCCCCAGCGCGGGGAGGGCGGCGCGGGGCAGGGGGGCTCCCGCTGGGCTCCCCAGCCGGGGAAGCGCACGTCTCCCCGCCCGACATGAGCTGTAATTTCCGGCAGACATTTGCGGTCTCCGACATCTGCACCAAGGCGCGGCAGCTCCCAGCAACCGCCGTGGCTGGGAGCGGGGCGGCCCCTCCTGCGTCCTCCCCAGCCATTTGTGTTTCACTCATTTCCTGCTCCCAGTAATGAGGACAGCGATGCCGGGGTGGCGGTAGTGCTGCTGAGAAGGCAGATTGCTAAACACACGCGCGCACACACATACACACGTACACATACACACACACACACGCGGATGTTTTTGTTTTCAGGATGAATTTTTAGTGCTCGTGAAAGGGAGGGACTAAACGGAGCTCGCTGGAGCCTGGCACAGGACCAGCAAGCTTCCCGGCAGCCCTCTGCCAAAAGAATCCAGACATCCAGCCCCCCGCCCCAGCTCCTGTGGCCCCTTCTCGTCCGCTTTCTTCCCCCCTCGGCTCTTGAGGGGCCTCTCTCCCGGCGGCAGCAGTGCCCAGGGACCCTGCAGACCCTCTCCCCACCCATGCCCGAGTCCCTTCATCACCCCAGTACAAGGTCCGTCCCGCCGTGCAGATACGCTGCAGTCCTGACCCGTGACTCCTTAATCCCAATTTTTCTTCTCGGTCGTCTATGGAATTACTGCAGGAGGGTGGACGGAGGCTGTGCTATTAACATCCTCGGAGTCGAAAACAACTCGAGGCCAAATAGATTCATTGCACTAGTGACTTGAACTAGGTGAAATGTCAACAGAATTACTCAACACCACAGCCCCAAACTCTCGGTACAGAAAATAAACAAACCTTCTAGTGATGTTTTGTATGGTCTCCAGCCCAGCCCCAACCCACCCATCTGTTTCATTCCCCACGGGACCGCAGGGACGTGGGTCTCCTGGCATGTTACTATCTTTCCCTTCCCACAGATGAACTCTGCCATTTGTCTGCTGTTACAGTGTACTAACAGGATTCTGCGGGTTTTGTTCAGTTTTTTCTGTTTTGATTTGATTTTTTAAAATTTGTCGTTAAAGAAAAAAGAGAACAAAAAACTTTTTTGGCTGCAGCTATAGCTAATTTTTGGTTGCTTTCGAATGCCAAGGCCAGCAGGATCCAGGAATTCATCTACTGGTGCCAGCAAGAAAGCACTGACCCAAACAAGGGAGCCAGAAGTTGGACTGCAGTCCTTGCCAGGGATCAGCAAGAGGCCAGAGAGCCCATGCTGCTGAGTCATCACCGCTCCAGCTGCTACATGCCTTTTCTGGGGACGCGGCTGTTGCTAAGATTCCTGGGAGCTGACTGATTGCTCCTTCTATAGTCATGTAACACACTCACGCACACGCACACGCACACACACAGACACAGACACACAGACACACACACACAAACACAGACACACACACA